>CM032624.1:14838117-15438117 GCA_019097785.1 Fraxinus excelsior | reverse complement strand
TGGCGTGTATTTGTCACAAGTCAAAATTGATTCTTCCATCAAATTTCTCCACACCACCAAACATATATTATTTTGTGTGGTCATTTGAAAATTCGCAAGTGCAAGGGATCGTGGTCAAATAATGTGATGAATAGGGTGTCGAACTCGTGAGGATTGTGTGTGTGTTTGATCGAGTTAAAATTAATTGTAACTTTAATCTAATGGCAAATAAATTTGGTGATTTTTTTATACTAATCCCTAGATTATCAATTAAACTAGTGAAAGTACATAGATATGCTTTCAAATATGTGAAAAGCATTACTAAGATGTCGAATCTCTCTTATTATTTCATTTTTAGTGTATCAATATTAAAGTGACAATTTGAAATCATTTATGTTGGTCAATTGTCCTAATTTAATTGAAAGTCTCTCTCGATAAAGATCAAAATTATTCCACTCATGTGCCCGTTTAATCTCCCGATAAAATATGAAAACATGATAAATGCATTAATAAGTGTTAGAACACTTTTTGAAACCATAAAAAATATAGATGAATATCTCTATCCTCTATCGAATATTACAATATTTTTTATATTGTGCTTAATCATATTGTCTCTTTTGATAACAATAAAATTCACTAACAATTCAATTGATGATCAAACAATTAAAAAGAACGATAAAAATGATAATAAATATTCACAAATCAAACCAAATTAAAGTCAAAATAATTAATTAAAAACTTAAAATATCATAACAAGAGTTCATTTCATTCTAACAATGTATAATATAAGTCTAACATATCGAAATTACAAGAAAACATATTTAAGTGGAAAGACATCAATCAAATTTTTTATAAATTGAGAAGATGAAGATGATTATCCACTTGCGCCTTCTCTTCTTTATCCAAAAAGTAAGTTTGAATTTTTAGTTGATTGAATTCTTGCAAGTCTCTTTCAATTCTCCCACAAAATTATAAATTTTCCTCTTTTGATGATAATAATTGATGAGTATTAGAGAATAATATGTATATTAGAGGTCTCTAATATGTATTATGTTGTTAGGTATTTTGTAGGAGTAGAAAATTGGTTGAAAAACACGTCCAAATTGATTTCCCAAAGAGTTCCAATCGAATAAGAAAAGTTTCATCCGTTCGCGAATTTTTTGTCTCTACACGACTAGTATGTTGGTTATAAGTTTCTCTCTCGATATATGATTGATGCAATTCAAATTGCGTTGGAAATCTATCTAACTCCAAGGGCTACCACTTTTCTTGAAATATAATTTTTCCAATTCGGAAGTTGACTATGCAAAAATGGGTCTCAATTTTTGGTTAAAAAACTAGAATATAATTTGTACAATAATATTTTGGCTATATTCTATTCTTTTTTGAATTCTAATTCTATCCAATTGTCTCCTTGCAATCTTCCAAATCTTGTTTTGTGGTCTGAATCAACTATTGAATATTTGTAATTTGGTTCTCAAACTTTGGACTTAGCTCTTTTCCTTGATTTTCCTTTATTTTTTCCAATTCCTTGTTCAGCCATTGAATTTTACTATATAACATAAAATACAATAATTTAGAATATATTTTGTCAAAAGAACTACCAATTATCGGCATTTTAGGCTCCTGGATAAGCGTATAAAATACACTTATCAAATACTCTCAAACTTAAACATATGTTTGTTCTCAAATAAACCTATAACCTAAATAAAAACAAACATGCAAGCTATGCAAAAATATTTGGTTAGACAATTTTCTTTTTTATCTCAACATTTGGAATTATAGTATTAAATCTACAAAGTGTTTCAAAATCACAATATCAAATCAATATCCACTCTTCCCATACAGAATTGATGTGTGTGAAGAACTAATTAAACAATCATGAATTTATAAGTTGCTTTAATTTTCAACCCTCTATGGTCAAATATATCATTTCAACTCTCGTATGATTCACACTCCACCAAATTTATTCCTTTTACTCTTTTCCTAGTGTACAATCTAAAATTAAATTTTCATTACTATCCACATCCTCTCTAGTTCAGATAAACTCTACTAATTGTAAGTCAACACATAAATAAATAAGGATTCTTTAATTCTTTGATTGATTCGACATTTAGGACTAAATTAGGCTAATAATCCATCATCAAAAGTCAAGCCTTCTCAAATAAGTGTTTGGGGCTTAACCAGAACATTTGGTATATCTTCTGTTTCATGCATCTGTTTTTTTTTTTTTTCAAATTTTTATTTTTTTTGTCACTCTCTTCCCCTTAAGCTTTCTATGTGACCCATGTAAAGAGTTTTTAGCTGATGACTCCCAATTAAAGACATATCTAATCAAGCCGACCTTTAACTTAAAGACTTTTGCCCAATTTTATCCTATTAATTTAAGACAATTTACACATAAGTTCTCATACGTTGAATCCAAGTTTACATCAATATCTTCATACAACCGTAAAATCACCCCTAAATTATACTAAATTCGGTCTTAGGATAGTTTTATGTATAGCATTTATGTTCGATCTATCAACCTATCCAACATATAAATCAACTTATTGCATTATGATGTAAAACTCAATTCTAATGCCCGTATAATATCAAGTTTTGTAGGGCTAGGCATCAATCAATTTAAGCATGTAAACTATTCATAGTTCATAAATCAACATCAAATCTCAAATTTAATCATCATTGCAAACTAGGTTATCTAACTCACACAAGCACACAACCTAAGAAAGAATATATATATATATATATATATATATATATATATATATAGTATATATATATATATATATATATATATATATATATATATATTTGAGTATTTTTCAAATGTTTTGATTTTTTTTATTTTTATATTATATACTAAAGTAATAACAAAAAACAAACATACAGAAACTCAAAAGCACATGAAGAGTAAAAACTCAAAGTTTTCTCACCCCCATACTCAAAATCGACATTGTCCTCAATGTCATAAAGTATAAATAAGAATATAAGAGATGAAGAAAAAACAAGAAGAAAGTACTCTCCGAATCTTTCTATTGAATGTGTGAGGAGCTATTTGTCAAGTTATTCCAACCTTTACTTTGCTAAACTCCTTCCGATGTCAATATCTATGGTACCTATCAAGTGTGGAAGAAAACAATAAAAAAACTCTTTTTTTACTTAATTAATGTTTTCCTTTAACTAGCTAAGTGTGAATTGAAACGTGCCTATAACTATTGCAACCTAAAAATCAAGAATAATACTACATGCAATACAATACGAAAAACAAAATAAATAAAAGGATTAGGAAATTGGGTTGCCTTTTAATAAACACTTAATTTATAGTCTTTAACTAAACTGTATGTAGTGACTAATCATGGTAGTTTACGATGGAGTCTTACGGCCTTACACTCTTTACAATTTTCAGCTTTATATCCTCTATTTGTCCTCCAAGTCTTGAGCTCTCCATTCTCCTTTCGAATAAGGCTCCCTAGACGTTTAGGCTTTGTCTCTTTCAACCCTTGATGAATTTCTTCAACAACGTATTTGGCGTCTTCCAGGACTAATGGTTGCGTAGGTGGATTATGTAATTTAATGATCTCGTGTGCGTCCACCCTCACAATCAGCTCACCTTTCTCCATGTCAATCAAAGTTCGACTTGTTGCTAAAAGGGCCGACCTAAGATAATTGACATATAGTGATAGTCTTCGAGGTCCTTAACAAAAAAGTCCACTTGGAATATCAGATTGCCAACCTTGATGAGCACATCATCAACCTTGCCCCATGGGTATCTTTGATGCTCATATATGACATATGCATTGTTCATATAATCATTTGAATTCTTCAACTCATAGTTTCTTGAAAGTAGACAAAGTCATTAAGTTTACACTTACACATGTATCACATAAAGCATTAAAATGAAATCATTTTCCTAGTGAAGTAGGAAAAGTGACTCCCTGGGTCCTTGAGTTTTGTTGGTAATATATTCTGCGATCTTGCACAACTCTCCTCAATCAGTGCTAGCAATGGCAACTAAGTCGAGCGGCTCGTCGGTTCGGCTGCTGGCTCGACAAAAACGAGCTCGAGCACGAGCCGAGCATGTCGGCTTGCTAGAAAGCTGCTCGCTAAGCAAGCCCACGAGCCGGCTCGTGGCTCGTTCAAAATAAATAAATAAATAAATCAAAGTCAGTAACCAGAATGGTCATTAAATTGGATCGAAACGGTCCATCCTTTTCATGATTTTTTTTCCATTTCATTTTTCTTCCCTTATAAATACACATCCATTACAATATTTTTTTCCACCAAACCTCTCATTCTCTACTCTACTCTCTACAATCTAATTACCAATCATTATCATCATTCCATAACTTATATGCTTCTACATTTTATTTTTACATTATTATCTTGGTTTTACAAATTTTTTTCTACACTACTACATAATCTTCATTCACTTCTCAATTCTACTTCAACTTGTCAACCTTCAATTTCAATTATTCACAAATGGATCCACGATCTTTTGTTGAAAACTTGTTCTATGTCGGAGGCGAGACACCTGCCAAAAGTCAACTTGAGAATGAATTTGACAGTCTAAATGAATTACTCATTCTAAAACAATATTCAAGATTTCAACGTTCATGAATGTTGTCATCCAATTGATTTGGATGACGTTGATATTTATGTCAGTCATCCAATTGATTTGGAACAAGATGAAGAACTGTAGTAGATATTCCCGATCCAAGAGGAAAGAGAAAAGGAAATAAGTAGGTAAAATGTTGAGACCATTTTAAATTGGATCAAACTGGTCGTGTGATCAATGAAGTTCAAGAAATCAAAGCAGTATGTAAATACTGTCAAGAACGACTGTAATGACAAAAAGGTATTGGAACCACCCACCTCAACCGTCACTACAATACATGTGCGGCCAAACATGAGCTTCTTCCAGCTGGTCAAACGCAACTACGCTTTGGTAGTCAAGGCACCAGTGCTACTATTACGCCACTTTCTACTTGGATGTATTCGGATGATGAAGCTCGAATGGGAATACTGGAGTTTGTTGCCGCGATGAAGTTGCCACTAGCAATAGCGGGCAACCAACATTTCGTTTCCTACGTTAAATCTTCAACCGAGGTACGTTGGGGTAAGTAGAAATACTCTTCGTTCTGATACAATTGATTTAGAAAAAATATGGGAGTGTGATATCGTTGACTTCGGATATGTGGGAAGAGATTAATAAAAAAAGGTTACATAGCTGCAAATGCACACTATATAGACCCACTTTGGGTCTTGCATAAAACAATTATTACTTTTGAAATTATTGAGTATCCGCACAATGCTAAAAATATATTTAATGTTATCATGAACATTATTAGAGATTATAAATGCGAGAGTAAAATTCGTTCTTTTACGTTTGACAACGCTAGTGTAAATAAGCTTGTTATTGATAAATTGCATAGGGTACTTTAACTCGATTCCGTTGGTTATTTATTTCATATTCGATGTGTTTGCCATATTTTTAATTTAATAGTACAAGACGGTTTAAAACATGTTAAGTATGAAATTCAACGAATTATGAAGGCATTTGTCTGTATCATGATTGTACCTAGTAGAAAACAAGCATTTGAGGAATTTTGTGACGAAACTGGGGTGTCGCATACAAAAACCTTTATTAGTGATATGGGGCATAGATTGAACTCCATATACTTATTATTAAAATCGTGTGAAAGTTTTGAATATTTAATTACTGAATTTTATAACAATATGCCTATTAGAGACGATAACAATACTATTTAAAATGAGTACGATTGACATTTAGTTTTTAAAATTAAAAAAAAATTGACAAGTTTTTATAATTCTATAAATATTTTGTCTAGTGTTTATTATCCTATTAGTTGTATGGTTCTTGAACGTCTGCATATAATTGCTATGGCTTTTCATAGATTTAAAGATGACCCCAATTTTAGTTCAGTTATATTTTCCATGGAATCAAGATTTAGAAAATATTGGGAAGACTTGCCCATGTTATTTTCGTTAGCATGCGTCATGAACCCCCATATAATTTATCGGGTACTAAATTTGTTATTGATCAAATTTCAAATGCTTTAACTTTTAACGTACCTATTACTTATAGGAATTTGGAACAAACTTTATGTGAAAATGTATAAAGTATATGCTTCACGAATGGGTACACATATTACTCGTGTACCATCCGGTTCTACAACTACTCCTCCCACTAATATAGGAGATGACGGCGCTGAAGTTTTAAATTTATTCCAAGGCATGAACTCATATAAATTTGATTCAACCACATATGCATGTTGTTGTTGTTGTGGTGGTGGTGGTGGTGGTGGTAGTAGTAGTAGTAGTAGTTTGTCTTCTACTGCATGTATTGAAACATCGAGTAATAGTCCAAATGCGTTTTCTGCCGAATTAATTGATTACTTTAATCATAATATGCCTAGTAACAATGCAATTAGGAAAACATAAGAAGAAGTAATTGATTTCTGGCGAATGTATGAACGTCAATGGCCAGTAGTTTCTACAATGGTAAAAGATCCACTAAATCCTTCGGTTAGCACTGTAGCTTCGGGGTCTACTTTTAGTGCATGGAAGAGGGTTCTCTCCGAGGTCAGGAGTCGACTAAAAGAAGATATTTTGGAAGCATTAATGTGTGTGAAAGACTTGAAAGATGCTCATTATCGAATTCAAGATAAATATGTTGAAATTGCATGTAGTCAAGTAAGTGATATTTAATTTAACTGTATTCATCACAAAATTTTATTTTAATACATTTATAATTTTTAAAAAAAATTGTATATGCAACAAGTTGTTCGTGTACAATTTTTAACTCCGCCTACTCGAAATTGAAGTATCCAGTCCCAAACCTGGATAAAGGATGAGGATTTATCTTTTTTTTATTATTTTAAAAAATAAAAATATTTTAGATAATGTATCACTACCAAATAAAAGAGACACTTTTGATATCACTGTTCACACTTTCGTCTGATTCAGACGACATCGTTTTAGCATAAAACCAAAAAAAAAAAAAAGATAAATCCCAACACGACATCGTCTGCTTCCTCTATCTATTTGCCCAGTCGTGAAACGAAGAAACCCTATGTTGCGAGAGGAAAATTGTACAGCCCTTTCCTTTATCTCTCCATGTGTTTCACTCTTTGCAACAACCACATTCACCCATCACCTTCATCCACAGTCATCAACAACTATATTCACCCATTCCCTTCATCCATCCCCAAATAATTTAATTAAATCACAATTACAGTGATTGAGTCACCGAGAGCAGAAACCGCCCCCACCGGAAAGCCACTAGAAAGGTAAGTCTTTTTTGGTTTTTAATTTAAGATGACGAGACATCGTCTCCATTGCAGAGGCGCACAGGGCCTTCATGTCTCACAAAGACACGAGCAGGTGCTTCCGTGTCTCACAGAGACTGTCAGTGTCTCTGTGAGACACGGTGAGACATGGAGCCTCTGTGTCTGACATAGACACGAGGCACTGTGATTTTCCCCTCTCTTCCCCTTTCCTTTTTTTCTTTGATTTCTCTCTATATACTGCTTAATTTCCAAGTTCCATCCCAATAATTTTAACCTTTTGTTTTTGTTTTTTCTGGCACCTCCACCCTCGCCCACAAGACCACGTTAATTTGTTAATTTTTGTTTTCGTTGTAGGATTCATCTTATTTATATGACATTCTGCGTGAATGTATATGCATCTTGTATACACTCAAAAGCATTGTGAATGAGCCTTGAAAGTCTTCTTAATGCAACATTGATTATTACAATATAATCCAAATCCAAGAGAGTGAGTGGACAAACTTTCCTCAGTTGATGCTAAGTAAAGTTTATATCTTTCTCATAATAAACAGCTTTACCTTTGGTCGATATTTTTTTTTCTTGATGAACATGAAATCCATTTCTTTCTGACAATAAACAACTTTATATCTTTTTTTCTAAAGTTTGTGTCTAGTGAGATTGCTGACTTCATAGAGGTTTCCTGCAGTGATAATCTTCCAGCTCGTGTGGGAACAATCTTTTTTTTCTGAAGTTTATTCAAATTTAATTTTTGTGTTAATGAAATTTTACATTTTTTAATTATGGTAGATTTCTTGAATTTATTATCAACTTCAATTTTTGTGTTAGTGGAATTTTACATTTTGTAATTATATTTAGGCAAGTGGCACTGGTGAGGATTCAAAAACGCTAAACCTATATTCCTACTGGCGAAGCTCTTGTTCTCGCCGCGTTCGAATTGCTCTCAAATTAAAAGGTCTTGATTTTTTCTTCATCAATTTGAATTCTTAGTTTGTTTTTGTTTAATTTCTTAAAATTATTTTAGCTTTTATATATATACTAGTTTTGGCCCCATGCAATGCATGGGTGTCTTATTTTTGAGGTTATGTTAGCGTATATATAATATGATAATCCAATGGAAAAACGTAAACGACAAACTAAATATTTTTTTACATCAATTGAAGGAAGAAATGCTATGTTTTAGATTGCTGAAATTCTCAAAAGATATAGTCAGCATTGTCCTTCATGGAGTTGGCATTATTGTCATGAACACACTAATAGTAACCAAATTCTTGTCCTTCATGGAGGAAAAAGTCTTCATATCAGATTAGTGATGTTAAACACTAAATCTTATCTCACTACCCTCATTTCTTCATTAATGCCCTATTGAAATTGCAATATCATTCCCCTGAAAAATTTACAATAATAGAAAATAAAATAAAGAGGGAAAAGAATAAGCCTATCAAGTTAATTTAATCACTTTCTAAGCAACAAAATTCATATCATTTCCTTCAATTGTTCATATTCATATGCAACTCTATTAAGGAATGACAAATAAAATCAGCTCAAATACTCATTAATGCTTTGCGTGGTGTAATTGCTCCTACTTGCACAATCCAGTAAAAATTTTTAAAAAAATGTAATGGCTTTTCTAAAGAGTTGGAATTTAAGAGAAGAGACGGCAAGAGTAAAATCAAATATCTTTCTAAAACTTATAACAACTATTTAAAACAGTTTCACTACAAAGAAAAACATGAACATAACATTAATTATTAACATAGAATATAATATAATTATAATAAGCGCACAAGTTAAGAGATAGAGGAGTGGTTAAACCATTGTACCTGCAAGAATTTAGAACTGCTGAAAAGATGACAACAGTTAGCTTTATTTCCATCTTATGCATCTTCTGGAAAACTCCCAAGACACAGAGGAAGTCTTGTTTACCCTTCATATCCCATTTTTCACAACCTGATTTCCCACAAGCCAACTGCTTAAAAATCTGTACAATATTTATGTTTCAAAATAGTGGATAAGAGGTGTGGAAAAAATATTTACAAAACATTTATAGTTCTAAGTATGTACAAATGAAAGAACTTCTTTGTAGACAATATTTTTAGTACATCTAAAATGCATAGTTTGAGTGTTTGATGGTTTGAGTAAAACTTTTAAACATTTGCTCGTTTTAGCTCTTGACAATGCTACATAAAGTTGACCATGATAGAAAACTGGTTCGGGTAGATATAAACCAACAAATTCAAGTGTTTGACCTTGTGCTTTGTTTACTGTCATTGCAAAACATAGCCTAATTGGAAACTGAGTTCTTTTAAATGGAATTGAAGATTGATCACTTTTTAGAAGTATAAAAATGATTCTTGGTAAGAAAATATGTTTTCCACAATATTCACCAGATGTAATTTCAGCAAGAATGACATTTTTATCAAATTTTCTACAAGTAAGACGCGTCCCATTGCATAAGCCTTCAGCTGGATTAATATTCCGTAATAACATTATAGGATAGTTAATCTTAAGCTTCAATTCATGTGGTGGTATTCCATTTGGGTCAAAGTATTCAAGAAATCTTCTTGTAAACTTTGTTCTATTTTGTTAATTGACTCATCAAAGCTGTAATATGTGTACATTTGATCAAAAATTTTATCAAGTAAAATTTTGTTAATATGATCAACACATTCATTTCGAGGAGTCAAAATGACTCGGTTTGCCATTGTATGTAAATTATCAAAATACGTTTCTATGTTCGGGAATACATGATTTATTAAATTTTTGAGATATGTAATTTCATCTTCAAATGGTACAATTATGTCCTTAGGAAGTTTAATACAATGACAATTATGTTCTTGCTCTATTCCATTTCCAATTCTAAGTAAGTAATCACAAAATGCTAGATCTAATTTTGCTCTCATGTTCTCAACCAAGGATATGTGTAAATATAAAGGCCATAGGTCAGAGAAAATTAAGCTAGCCTTCATAATGTCATCTTTTTCCCCCTTGGTACTACTGGTAAAACTTGTCGAAAATCTCCTCCTAAAACAACTACTTTCCCACCGAAAGGCAAATTACAATTAGTAATATCTTTAAACATTTTATCAATAGCTTCAATGGTACAACGATTTATCATAGGCGCTTCATCCCAGAGTATTAACTTTGACATTTTCAACAAAGTTCCTAAAGCACATTGTTTACTCACAGAACATGTTACTTGACCAACTGTTTCCAACGGAATTTTAAATCTTGAATGAGATGTTCGTCTTCCAGGTAAAAGAGATGCAAATACTCCAGATGATGCAGTAGCCAAAGCAATTAAATTTTGTGATCTCACACCAGCTAAGAGTGCTTTATATAGAAAAGTTTTACATGTTCCTCCTGGACCATCAATGAAATAAACTGCACTTGAATTGCAATTAACTTTTTCCATGATAGTATCATACGTAATTTTTTGCTAATCATTTAAACTTGCTGCACAAGCGTAACCCCCTTCAATATCTAAATTTGTAGTTTCCTCTGTAATCATTCTTGTCAACTTCTCATTTTCATCTATATTAACATTGAATGACACTATTTCATAATCATTTATATTTTTACCCAATGATTCTATAATAGAATTTATGTCTTCCAATGCTTGTAATGCGGCAACATCTGGAGGTTTATTTTCATGTACGTAATCGTCAGTCATATAACTCTTAAATTTATTCCATAGTAGTTTTTGATGATTAGGATTGCAGAGTATAAGAAGTGTAGCAAACAGACGTCTTAAAGAAGTAGGCATGTTATAAACAATAGCTTCAGATAGACATTCTTTACAATGATTGTCTCCGCTTAACAAGTAATGCAAAAGTGTTGCTTCTCGATATGTACTTACAGTTACTCCATTTAAAGTTCGTAAATGATGAAATGACGTTGGACCTCGAATATGATTGAGAAGTACTAGTAGGAAATATCGTTCTCCTTAAGAAGGATTTGCTGAAACAATTCGGCCTATGACAACATGTTTCTTTCTGAGAGTCCAAATTTTCTTAGATGAATTCCAAACTAAATGTGTTGGAAAATCTCGATATAACAATGTACGAGCAAATTCATCTATTTCATTAACTCTAAAAAATTATGTTAACATTGTTCGTCTTGTATCTTCATTCTCAATAATAGTAGTTAAATCATCGTCATCATTATATCGTACTTGTTGATGATTTAGAAGATGAAGTTGTAAAGAGTAAACAGTTGGATAAATTTCTGCTAAATTGAACGATAAAATCCTCAACATTGCTTTCCTTAATGCTGCACAATAGCCATTGCATCTATATATCTCCTTAACATATCTCTAGGACCACATGTAAAAGACTGTGGCAAAATAAATTTTCTTCCAATGTTACAGCCTCTCGTCTCTCCAGTTTGAACACTGTCTACAATACCTTGGTAAAGTTTCGTTCGATTTTTTTTTATTACGAAAATAGTCTAATCTTGCAGTTTCAATCTTAACATACATATCTACGACATATTGTTGAAACAATCGACCACTATGAAGCAAAATAGACTTACCGTAAGGCCGAATTTGCAACTTGTATGAATAATATTCTCGGCAAGAAACCTGAGATCGGTGTTTCATTTCACTAAGCACTACAAAAAAGTGATCATTCATTTATAACAGTTACATGATACAAATAAGATAAATATAGGAAACAAAATTTGTTTACAAACCTTCATTTTCGTGTTCAATAAATTCAGCTGCAGAAGTCACTGTTGAAGGTATATCATCAAATTCAGAAGTAGGTTGAACAGAGGTCGTCATACATCTCCGAATTCCTTCATGCCAACCAGATTCCCCGTATGGAAAAAGTAATGGATACTGTAAAGGATCATAACAACCGTAATAATAATGGACTCTATATACATCATTAGAATGACCATGTATAATAATATCACGAACTCGAACATTAGCATTTGTATCATTTTCCACCCATATAGCAGCTACTTGAGATACTGTAGGAGTGTTAAAGATGCGTTGATCAAGTCCTGGATCGCATCTTATGTGTATTTCATGGTCTTCCAAGTTAGGTATATTAGATAAAGACCGAAAAAATCTGCTATATGGATTTACCTTCAAAATTTCAAGTAAAGAAATCAAAGTATCTTGAACAAAGTTTTTTGAAATTTGGATACGATTTTTGAGTTCATTGTCTGTGTCATAAAAATATAATTGCATATAAGAAGGCTTATTGTCTTGTGGGATAAGTTTATTTACATAATGGTATATTTGCCCTTGTACCCGAAATGTGTAAATACCTTTGTATGATTTGAAAAGATTTTTGTCGTATTTAACACCAAATGAAGTAAAAGCAAAATGATTATTATATCCTCTTACAAGCTTTTTGAATTCCATATTTTTGGATTCTTTGGACGTAAATAAGTTGTACAATTCAATGGGTGAATCACGTATGGGAAGATGAACTTATCCATCAGAGCAACAGAAACCTTTGCTTTCTCTGAAAAATTTTCTTGCACTACAATGTTTACAAATATTGCACGTAGGTAATACATATGATGTGATTGGTATGTTTAATATATTAAAACTTCTTTGTAATTCAAAACTACAAATATTAGGAGAATCTTGGTTTTTTGAAGTAGAAGCCTCAACATCTTGGAAATCATGATTCATCATAGGAGGTTGCATTCGAACAGAATTGGAATTATTAGGTTCGGATGGCATAGGATCAGCAGCAGAATTATTATGTCTAGATGATATTCTTGTGCGATGATCGGTGCGTCCAGTGCGAAGCCGTTGTCTCGCTTTCGTTGCCTTTTGGTTTCTTGTTGGCGAGAGGACATTGTTTCGAAGTTTAAAGGAGCGGTAACTCCATCGGAATTCCGAATATCCATGACAACAATATACGAAATAGTTGAGGCTAACAGCAACAGAGAAAAAGTAAAGAAAGTTAAGTGAGAATAAAATCTCCATTAAATATATTTAACATATTTTCAACTAATGCAAAATTTCCAATACAGTCCAAGAAATAACTTATTTAGAGGCAATTTAGTAGAATTGAGAAAAAGGTAGACGTCGCGAGGGTCGAGGGAGCAACGCCACCGACAGGGATCAACCTGCCCGATCAGGTCGCTGGGGGTCGAGGGGGCAGCGCCCCTCATGGGGGCTCAGGGGCAACGCCCCCAGCGGGGATCGACCTGCCCGGTCAGGTCGTGGGGGTCGAGGGGGCAGCGCCACTCGTGGGGGCTCGAGGGCAACGCCCCCGAAAGGAATTTTAATTTTCATGTATGTATGGAATTGAATATTTTTTAATGTTTTTAAATTAAATTATTAATAAGTGAAATAAAAAAGTCACGGCTATGTATGTGTATATATATATACATTAAAAAAATAAAAAAAACAACCCTCCGCGTGCAGAGGTCACGCGGAGGTTTCCCATTTTCCATGCCAAAATTTTCTTCTTTCCAAAATTTTGAAGATATCCATAATCCTGTCTCTCTAAAACTTGAGCACTGTATCCTGGCAACAAGAGACCAAATGCATCTTTGAATCTCTTTAGCAGCACAAAAGGCACTGATCCAGTTTAACTTACAAATTTAGCTAATTAAAAATTTACGTCATACAAAATATATGCAATTCATACATATCAATGCCTAAGATATTTGTATTTTGCTCATATTCAGGTGGAAAAAGTTATGCCCGTTTCTTCATTATTATTGTTGAGAATTTTTTTTTTCAAATTAAGGTAGAAAAAAATAAGCCACGTTAAAAAAAAAAAACATTAAAGGAACCTCCGCGTGCGGAGGTTCCGCGCGGAGGCCATAAACCTCCGCACGCGAAGGTTCCTTTAAATATTTTATTTTATTTTTTATTTTTTATTTTTTTAACGTGACGCACTATATTTTTTTCTAGCTTAATAAAATATCTTATTTTTTTCTACCTTAATAAAATATCAAAATAGTTTTTTTCATTTAAAATTCTTTTTAAATATTTAATTTTACACTTACCATATTTAAACTCGCCAATTATTTACCATATTCGACATTATGTGACATTCATATTAATTTTACATCTCTATCCTAAAAGTTTTAGATGCCAAAATGCAAACAACGTTTTGCCCCACAAACATCAAATTGAAATTTGATACTTCAATTCTCCACCACCTTCAAAGAAACAGAGGTTTCACACATGGGAACACGATTGTATTGAAATATACTAAACATGCAAAAGTAATAGGAGGAAAAATAACTTGTACATAAATACTTACACTGGAAAAGCAATATAGGGTGAATGACAATTATGCATAAACATGCAATAATAATAATAATAATAATAATAATAATAATAATAATAATAATAATAATAATAATAATAAAAAAAATTAACTTTGATAAACGAATACTTACGGTGTTTGCTACGATATTAGAGTTTCAAAATTTACTCCTACAAGATTAAGATTTTGATTAAAGAGGATGATGATTATATTTAAAGAAATACTAAACATGCAAAAATAATAATAATAATAATAATAATAATAATAATAATAGAAAAACAAAAGAACTTTGATATATGAATACTTACATGAATTCTCAAGTTTATGTTTTGCTACAATATCAATATCAGAGCTCCAAAATTTATACTCCTACAAGTTCAAGATTTTTTTATTAAAAAAGACGATGATGAATAAATTTTTCTTCATTAATTCGCCAATATAAATAGACTAATATCTCGAACCGCCTACAAAAATCAACCGACTACGGAAGGATCAAAAGTCAGTAAATACTGCAGACTAAATGTTATCTTTAGAATAAAGTTTTTTTTGTCATCAGCGTCTCCCAGCGTCTTCCAGCATTTTTCGGCTACAGTAGGTTGTTGCTATAGCAGTGTAAACACAATATGTGTACCTCAGAAGTCAATAAGGAGGGCGGGTGGTTTTTTGCTTTTCTGTGAACAGTCAATCTAAACCACCTCGGAAGTCAACAAACAAAAATAAGCCACCGCCTACATTTTTGCCAATTTGTCCAGGATGAACAGTGAATAAACGATGAGGATAAAATGGAAAAATAAAATACTTCACAAATGAATAGTAATCAGTGGATTGCCTCTTTATATATATATATATATAATGAATGAAACAAATGCAACCTTGAAATTAATAAACAGGGCTAGATTATGAGTATATTACAATTAACTTGCTCAAGGGAGATCAAAAATCTCCAGGTTTGACTCTTTCCCCTTTCATCCCCCTTTTTCTTTCAATTATGTATAAATGTTGACATAAACTTGTTATCTGTATTGCTAAGTTATATGTAGCTTCAGTTGATTATTATCATATTAATTTTTTGTTACACTTTTCTATTTGTCAGGATTGCAGAGTTTTTGAAGCTTAATTCAATTGGATACGTGCCAGTATTTGTGGATGGTGAATTTGTAGTTGCGGACTCTTTTGCTATATTACTGGTGAATTTCTTCATTAATTATAGCAAAATAGAATTGATTAATCGTGAATTTGGTATATGCCCTAGAAAAGTTAGCACGAGCTTTATTTATACATTGGATTAATTTGAACTAAGACTTTTAATATGTACTTGATTAATATCTTGATATTATGTCATTTCTCTGTACCATTTTTAGGTTCCCTTAACAATCTTTTGTGTTTCTGGAAACTATACTTTTGCTTTGTACATTGCGACAGACAAAGCCAATGTATCGGACAAGATTGAATATGAACTGCTTATCCTTTTTGAGGCTTCAAAGAGAAGTCCTACATTTTCGCAGTTCATGAAGGATTTATCAGTAACTGCTGACAAAGAGTGAAGGCCATAGGCCATAAATGATTTTTTTGCTCAAGCTAAATTTGTGGATATCACAAAGAACTTCTTGGGTAAGAACACTTTTTATCATTGCTTACAAATCAGTATATTTAATTAAGATTGATATTGGAATACATTTGGTCTTATGATTTTGAGCTTGGATTGAGTTTTTAAGAGCATGTCAGTTTGTTATATAAATTATCAGCTCTTTGTAAGCTGAAATGGTTTAAAAGTCTAATTTAGATAAGTACTTATTTTGACACAAATGTTTAAGTTATTCCTGCTACTTTTAGGTGACCATATGTGAACGTTTTTAGATTTCATGATGATGATTATGTGAAAAATTAATATTTAGAAAAACGGCATGTTCATAAATTGATGGCCACATAAGGTTATATCACAATGTCTCATTTTCCTTAGCTTCCGATGTTTAGAAAAGGCTTACCAAGGAAGTGCGACTTCAACAGATTCAAGCAAAGAATGCTTCTGTGGGGAAGAAAGTCGACCTACCAACGATTACAAAGCCTTTGAAAAGTCGTGAGGCCTGATATTTCCGGGTGACTTGTAAGGTAAATTTAGTTTCATCCACTCAGGTTTTGATAAGATCTTGAAACTTATTGGACGTTGTATCTTTATCTAAATTGCTTTTTTATTTTGTGGTTTAAATCAATTCTTAGCATATAAATCCTACGAAATTATCTTCAAATGTGGAGTAAACTTTTTTTGGTTTCTTCTCCTACAAAATCATTTCCCATGTGATTTGATGCACGATTCTGTAAGGTTTTATATTTCTTTTCAACTTTTAATGATGACAACATATAGGCTATATTGGGGGAGTTTAAGTATGTTGATGATCACCGTTCTGGCGAGATTGTGGTGGAACTGAATGGAAGGCTAAACAAATGTAGTGTGATTAGCCCTCGTTTTGATGTTGGCATGAAGAAAACTGGTGGGATAACTGGTGGAATGGCATTGGTTTTATTCTCTCTAAAGTAGGCATTGAATTTTATGTTTGCCTTTAATCGTGAATTTATTAATCTTACAATTTGTTTTTTTCTCTTATACTTGACATGGAAACGGCACTATTACTAATTTCTTCTCTTTCCATCATGTTAGGGTGACCCAAGTTCCCATCTATATATTCTTGCAACAGCAGCGATGACCTTTAAAAGATGCTTCAAGAAATTCTGCTTTCTTTTGAAATTGTTGACACACCAAAAGTGCAGTCCAATCCAAATGGTCCAAGGAGTGAAGCCCAATTGTAGAAATTAGGGCAAAGACCCAAGTTGGAGTATTGGCGAAGTAAAAGCCTGCTAATTTGGTAACGGCATCGCCCAAGCCTGCGAGACGCCCAGAATCTGCGCGAATGGAATACCCTACAGTTCCACGATTGCTCAGCCACCATGAGAAAAGTGGGTGGTTATGGATTAATCAAGCAGTTTCCAAACGGTTTACCACAAAAAAAAATTATCAGATCAGTATAAAAGGAAGAAGAGACATAGAGAACAGATCCCGAATCAAAAACTCTCAACAGAGAATATGTAATTTCAATTTCTTAGTTTAACTTTAAATTCCTTCTTTTAGTACTTGTGTTTTTTCCGCCCCTTGGAGGCATTTTGTTTGTCCCCTATTGTAAATCTTTGTCAATAAAAACACCCATTTTGGGGACTTTGTCTCAAGAGGTTTATTTCTTACACAATCGTATGATTCTCTTTTTAATTGTTGGTGACAAAAAAAATCCGCGAAACAATTTGGCACGCCCGGTGGGACATTGGTGTTTGGTAAGTGAAGATGCAAAAAGTGAGACATTATGTCTCATAAAAGTTCTAATAAGGAACCAGCGGGTCAAGGAGTAGTCTCGTCTGTAATCGAACGATATGAGGAGTAGCAAAACTTTCCACGAACAGATAGACAGAGACAGAACAGTCATAGCCGTTACGAGCTAATGACAGAGTTAAGGCCTCGCGCCATGCGTGCATTGCTTGGGGAACTCACACAAGATGTCGTTGAACAGGTAAACTTACGAAATGTTCACAATATGGAAAGATTCACTCAAAATGGGAATACACACTATGACAACATGGCTAAGCAACTAAGTGCGTTAAACGAAACCATGACCAGGCTAGTAGGCCAAATATGTCAACCTGTTGTACCCATAGGGGGCCACTTTCAAACTAGGACGACAGTAGCACATACTTCACTGCACAGTTTCCCCGGTTTAAATCCATCAAGTCAAAGTTTAGAATAACCTTTCGGTCCATCTACCTCGAACCAAGGAGGGAGTGGAACGCCAAATTTAAATGGTGATAACGTGGTTATAAACCTGGGGGTAATTTAAATGCAAGAGATAATGGCCAGAACAATGGCCAAAATACTCTACGTGCTAATGATGGGTTAAATATTCAATTCAATGGCCATAATGGCCCAAATAATGGCACGTTTGTCACCGACCAAGGGCCAACTATCAGGCCTCACGGAAATCAACCAGTAAATCAACCCATAGGAATGCCGCGTGATCCTAACGTCATGTTGAGGAATCAAATAATGGAGATAGTGCAGGATCAAATGGCTATTGGAGTATGTCATGTCATTAGGCCGACCTACAAAAAACCATATCCTGATTGGGTAGATCAGGTATATCCATGGCCTAGGGGGTACAAAGTGCCAGAATTCTCATTGTTCACTGGTTTAGGAGAAGTGTCTACTCTAGAGCATGTAGGGCGATTCACGCTGCAAAGTGGTGAAGTGAACGATTATCATAAATTGAGGTTGTTCCCTAGTTCGTTGACACGAGTAGCTTTTTCCTGGTTCGTTAATCTGCTTGCAAATTCTGTCCAAACATGGCAACAAATGGAGCAGTTATTCCATGCTCAATTCTATAAGACTGAATCTGAAGTTACTCTGGCCGATTTGGCGAATTTACGTCAAATGCCCAACGAATGGGTAGAAGGCTTCCTTCAAAGGTTCAAAACGGCCAAGAGTAAATGTTTTGTACATCTACCTGAAAAAAAATTTGTTAAAATCGCTCAAAGTTGTTTAAGCTTTGATTTAAAGAAGAAATTTCAGGATAGAAAATTCCCAGATTTGTTCCAACTCAGCGCGAATGTAGTCAGATATGAGCGATTGATAAGAGGGGAGGAACAAATGAAAAATTCTAGTAAAGAGACTTATTACAAAGTCCCAAACTTCAATGTTCATGCCGTCAGCGATGAATATTACGATCAAGCTAAAATATGTTTGGCCGAGTTAGTCAAGGGAGATGCATATGCTTGTCCCATAACGCCTAAACCAAGAACGTCAGGCAAAGATGAGCCTGCATGAGGTGAAAACAAAAAGGCTAGGACGTTCTCATTCGACGTCACTAAAGCTGAGCGATAAGCATAAATTGCCAAACCCTGAGCAAATTAAGGGTAAAAAATATTGGAAATGGCATAATGCATGGTCACATATGACTAATTATTGTTTGGTTTTTCATCATGTGTTACAAGATGCCATTGAATCAGGATGAATCACGTTCGAGGAAAAGAAGAAGATGGCAGTGGATGAAAACCCGTTTCCACAGCCACTTGGGGTGAACATGGTGACAACGGCTTCGAAGACAAGTTGCCAAAATTCAAATTGGTGATTGATGACGAAGAAGAAGATCCCAAGCCTCATCCCAGCGTTTTTGAGCGTATCAAAAGGAAGGAACCTAAGAAGGATGAAGACGTCATGTGTGCGAGATGTAAAGCAGAAGTGGGAGTAAATGCAAGACCGCCAAAGATATGGCAGCATCGCCATCGCACTAATTTTGTCCTGAACGCTCAGCCTTTTAGAGGGCGAGGTACATCATTTTATAGGGGTCCACCTTTGGTGGCAATTCAAGCCGATCAATCAAGGGAGAACATTCAGGCCACAACCTCACCAACCAAATGTATGGCATTCATTCCAGTACAATGCAGGAAGGGTTTACCTTTCAACGAGATGACTAGAACGCAGCAGAGGCGTTTTCAGCGCAATTATGGAAGAATGATAAGGCAGCAATATGGATTACCATGCCCTAAGGTGCATAAACATGTAACCGATCAAAATGACCTTGGAAACAGTGAAGAGATCGGTACAGGCGAATCGATGGGGAAATTACCAGAGAGTTCGTCCGGAAGGTCGAGGTTTGAGCGAGACAGAAGGAATGAAGAAGATCCAGATCAGCCTCTTACTATCCAATTCGGTATGTTACCTCCTATCCTGGCTAATAATTATTTACTAGCTGATGAGTTCAAGAGTAAAGGAAAACAAGAAGAAGAATGGGAGGATAACGGAGAAGAAACGTGTGTTTTGAAATATGACGAAGGCCAAACTTCTAAGGAGGCAGATGATGGGGAAGAGGATGAAGGCATGACCGACATTGAAGAAGAAATTGATCTAGAGGCAAAGAGGAGGAAAAGATAAGTGTCGCACAATACCTTGTTGAGACAATTACACTGAGAGGGAGTTCGTGAAGTAGACTTGTTGGGAGAACCATCCAGGCATCCTTTCGATTTTTATGTACTGTACGGGACGCCCAAGAGGAAAAAGAGGGTGCCTCGCTCTGAAAAGTACGGGTCACCTCCAAGGATAATGCTTCCTCCCACGGGCTGGACAACTAGAGAAGAAGCATTGGAAAAGGGGAAAGAAAAGGCTCAAGCAAAAAGAATCCAGTGCGACATGTTGCATGTGGATTTATCCCAAGGAAGTAACTCAACAGAAGACAAACAGGAGGTAGAAATATACGCTGCTGAGAAGGTTATCTTCAAAAGGCCGGCCATGAGGTTAACCAAACACTTGAGGCCATTGTATGTGAAGGCTCTAGTCAATCGAATGCATGTGGCAAAGGTGCTCATTGATAATGGGGCAGCTATAAACACTATCCCGTCAGAATGATGAGGAAGGTGGCTAAGACAGAGAGTGATATGATTCTAATAGAAGTTATCCCCACGAGTTTTAATGGGGAAGCGACTTCGGCTAAAGGAGTCATACCACTTGACATAACTGTAGGAACAACCACCAGGACTACAGTTTTCTTTGTAATAGACGGCCTTATTAGTTACAATATGTTACTAGGAAGAGACTGGATCCATGGAAGTCGCTGTATACCTTCATCGCTCCACCAATGATTGGTTTTCTGGAATGATAAAGTCGAAGCAGAAATGGTACAGGTAGATCATAGGTCTTTTGTGGCAGAACCAAACTCAGTAGAAAGGTTTATGTACGAAAGGAATTACTGGCCTGTCAGAGTGGTCCAAGATGGAGAAGAAACTCAAATTGTCGCACAAAATGAGGAGCCATTTTCAGTTGATGCACTTACTGAAATGTTCAATCAAATGAGGCCAAACATAGTGGCCTTGGAGGAGCCAATGATTGGCAAAAGGCTAATCAAAGAACTTTAAATGAATTCTCAACAACAGAGGGAAATGGCCGACATTCAGGCCTTTAAAGCCAAATTAATGGCTTTCAGTAGGGAATGTAAGAACGTGACGAAAAAAGAAACAGCACTAAAAGCACTAGGGAACAAATTGGCATTGTTCAAGATGGAGCAGATTATCCACCGAAGAGTCAATAAAGTGGATTGTTTAGAGGAAGAAACGCTTACAAGAAGTATGGACGATGAAACAATGGGGATCACCAAACCTGGATACGCTCAAGCACAGGACCCCCTGATCAAAGTAAATATTGGCGATGGAGAGGAAGATCACTCAACGTTTATTAGCCAGATGCTCACTCAAGAGGTTAGTGATAAATTAATCGCTTTATTAAAAGAATATAAAGATTGTTTTTCTTGGGAGTATGAACATATGCCCGGTTTAGGTAGAAATTTGGTGGAACATAGATTACCAACTAAACCGAGTTTTAAACCTCATAAGCAACCTCCTAGACGTTTTGCTCCCAATGTACTCTTTGAAATTAAGAAAGAAATAGAGCGATTATTGAAGGTGGGTTTTATTAGAACGACCGGGTATGTTGAATGGCTATCCAATATAGTGCAAGTATTAAAAAAGAATGGCAAGTTAAGGGTGTGTATAGATTTCAGAAATTTGAATTTAGCCACGCCTAAAGATGAATATCACATGCCTACGATAGATTCTTTAGTGGACTCGACTGCTGGGTACGTGATATATTCTTTTATGGATAGGTATTCAGGGTATAATCAAATTTACATAGCGGAGGAAGACATACACAAAACTGCCTTTAGATGCCCTGGATCATTAGGATGTTTTGAATGGGTAGTCATGCCTTTTTGTTTAAAGAATGTAGGGGCAACTTATCAAAGATCAATGAACTTGATTTTCCATGATATGATAGGCAAATTCATAGAAGTCTATGTAGATGATATTGTGGTCAAATCCGTCAAAGAAGATGGCCATTTTGAACAACTTAGATATTCATTTAAGCGAATAAGGCAGCATAAACTAAAGTTAAATCCCTTGAAATGTGCATTTGGAGTTAACGCATGGAATTTCCTTGGTTTTCTAGTGCACTAAAGGGGGATCGAACTCGATAAAAACAAAGCAAAAGCTATCTTAGAGGCTAAACCTCCTAGTAATAAGAAGGAGTTACAAAGGTTCTTAGGTCAAGTGAACTTCTTAAGACGCTTTATATCTAATTGTGTAGAGCGAACGAAGCTTTTTCGCCTCTTTTAAAGCTGAAAAGTCAAGACAAATTCGTCTGGGAAGAAGAACATCAAAAGGCTTTTGAAAGCCTGAAGGTATATCTAACAAACCCACCGGTATTGGTGTCCCCAATCCAAGGACGGTCAATGAAGTTGTACGTATCGGCTGAGCAGGAATCAATAGCCGGGATGGTCACACAAGAAGACTAATTTGGTGAAGAAAGAGCCATTTACTATTTAAGTAGTCGATTGACGAAATGCGAACGTAATTATTCTGCTATCGAGAAATTATGTCTCGCATTATATTTCCATGTACAAAATTAAGGGCATATTTACGGCCTGTGACAGTTTATTTGATTTCTAAAGTAAATTTGGTTAAGTACATGTTCTCTCGCCCTATTTTGCATCAAAGAGTAGGCCTTTGAACTTTAGCATTGTCCGAATTCGAAATAAGGTACGTGCCCCAAAAGGCAGTTAAAAATCAGGCTTTGGCTAATTTTATGGCCGATCATCCATGCCTTGACATGCCTAAGGAGATTGAATTGGAAATTGATTCATTTGAATTAAAACCATGGATCTTATACTTCGATGGGTCAAAAACTTCCAAATGAGCAGGGGTAGGAGTAGCTTTAATAAATCCTTTAGGGATTTGTTACAAGTTCGCATTCACTTTGGACAAGATATGTACTAACAATCAGGCCGAATATGAGGCCTTAATCGTAGGTTTAGAATTGATGATAGATATACAAATAAAGAATGTGATTATTAGGGGCGATTCCCAATTGGTAATTCACCAATTGATTGGTGACTATAAATGCCAAAGTGGTTCCATTATAAGTCAGTACGAAATCGCCCAAGAATTGTTGGAAGAATTCGATCAAGTAGAACTACAATGTGTTAATAGAATATACAATGACATAGCGAATGAGCTGGCTCAAATGGCATCAGGATATTCAAAAGCACTAAACTGGGAGTCTACCTGCGAATATGGGGTAATACTGCCCGTAGTCCAAAGGAGGGCAAGAAAAGTAGAGGTTAAGTGCATAGATGATGAAGATGCAACGGATTGGAGAGTCGAGATAAAAAGATTCCTGAAAGAGCCTAATAAAAGAAGTAGTAGAAAAATGAAGTTACATTCGCTAAATTACACATTGATAGATAGGGAGTTGTTTAAGAAGCGTTCTGATGGTGTATTGTTAAAATGCGCAAGTTCGCAAAAAGCTAGAACCATTATGGCTGAAGTGCATGAAGGAATATGTGGGGCGCATCAAGCCGGCCAAAGAATGCGATGGTTGATTGTTCGGAATGGGTATTTCTGGCCCAAAATGGGGGAGTCATGCGTTCATATGCGAAGAGTTGTTTAGCATGCCAAAAGTATGGCCCTATGCAAAGAGCACTAGCGAGAGAAATGACACCTAGACTTGATAGGAAAGATTTATCCCTCATCGTCCAAGCAACACACGTTCATTATAGTTGCAATGGATTTCTTTACCAAATGGGTTGAAGCAATACCTTTAAAGGAGATTACCCAAAAGAGTGTTATAGAATTCATCCGCGATCATATCATTTATCGATTTGGGATTCCACAAACTGATGGTGGATCATGGAACTTCATTGAATGTGGATCAAGTGAAGGAATTCTTGGACGAATTTGGAGTTAAGTTAGTAAATTTCACGCCCTATTATGCTCAATCCAACGGGCATGCAAAATCTTCTAATAAGATTCTAAAAACTATCATAAGGAAAATGATAGGTGAAAATGCCAGAAACCGGCACGAATGTCTAAACAAGGCATTATGGGCGTATAGAACGTCGCCCCGTTCAAGTACCAAAATTACTCATTTCCAACTTACTTATGGACAGAAGGCCGTTTTGCCTATGGAAATCAATGTGCAGTCAATTAGGATGCGTTGGCAATATAAGCTAAGCAATGAAGAGTATACCGAATCGCTAGTTCAAAACTTGTTAGAATTAGACGAGTTGAAATTAGACGTCCTAGATAAATTGCAAATTCAAAAACAAAGGATGGCTAAGTCTTATAATAAGAAAGTCATAGCCAAATCTTTTAGCTGGGGCGATTTGGTTTGGAAGACGATACTCCCTTTGGATAGCAAGGATCCAAATACGGCCCAATTGGGAAGGGTCATATAAAGTAAAAAATGTGTTGCCTAATGGGGCTTACCACTTGAAGGATTTAGACGGTACTAGGCATGTTAGATTCATTATTGGTAAGTATTTGAAAAAATATGTTCCATCCTTATGGGAAAGTGAACAAATAAAAACATAGGCAGTGCGATTGCATCGAGCGATTGTAAGTGAATAAACAGAACGAGTTGCGTTCAAATAAACCAGCAAACAAAGTACATCCAAAATAAAGTTCTTTCTTACATAGGTCGTTAATTACATTAGGCTGTTATCTATTTTCTATGTCTTACAAAACAAGAAAGACAAAATAATCAAAATACATTTAGCCGCCAAATTGGAGCAGGCTATAAGTGGTATCCCGGTTGACAGCGACAGAAAGAGTGAAATCGGTGCAGCCCACCTCCTCAATCGGCAGAGTAAGAGGGTGAACTGACTTCACTCGCCTTCTCAAATGCATCGCTGCAACGGCAGGCGAAGATGTTGAGAAACACCCAAGATGGCCCGCAAAGCTCCGCCAAAAATTACCTTCCATCATTGAACTCTGAATAGAGAACATAGATGGGAAGAACTTTGCTGCTGGCCAACAAACATTTCCTATATCTCCCATACCAAAGGCAATATTAACGTAAATGACGAAAGGGACGGATCCAACGACCCATTTCCTGCGAAAAATGAAAGTAGTAATCAATTGCTAGGAGAGCCAGGCGATGGCAGGATTGTAATCATGAGGAGAAGAATGGAGGTGAGGATGATAAACGAAGATACCCACACATTTATAGAGGTTTGAAGGTGAAAAGACAGAATACGAATGGCCACATTCATGTGTAGCAGTTGAAATTGAATGGCCTAAAAATTTGGGAAAAGAATGCGAAATACTAAGAGAAAATATGCATGAATTTCAGCGTACAACAATTAATACTTGGAGAATTGGTGATTAAGGATGAAGACGTCGATTAAATTCGCAAGAAAATAAAATAATCGTTCGTTAACGATAGTGGATGATATTATATTCAAAATTAGCAACGACAATCAATGCGAAATTATAAAAGGAAAGTTGAAACATCGAATGTTTTACAATTCGCCCCAAGCTGAGCGCATCTTTTCCCTGAGCCTTCCCCATTCATCTTTCTGTTGAGAAGAAATGACGTTTAACTCATTCACCAGATCGTCGTCAACCTCCAGTTTGTTATACTGCTCAATCAAAGACTTATTCCTGTCAATTCCTCGGGAAGCATTGCGGCTTTTAGCAGTTATTCTAGCCCTGCAGTCGTCCATCTTTGCTCGAATCTCTTTCATCTCCGCAGCCAAATTTAATAGCAAAGAGTCTTCAACCATGACCTCGGAAGAGATATCGATCAATTCAGCATTGGTTTTATTAATCTCTTGAAGCAAGGACTCTCTTTCAGACACAGCGCGAAGATATTGAGCACTCTTGGCCTTCAACTCCACATTCCTAGCTAGCAAAGAGAGGATATCAGCATGAAAAACCTTCAACTTCCCCTTAAAGTTATCAGAAACGTTGAGCGATGGAAGTGAAAGTGTCTGCAACAATTGTACACCCAACGTTTCTAACTTATCTCTCTGTCTACCAGCACTGGCATGGCCAATTTCCACATCCATGAAAGAAACATATTCAAGCAGCGATTGTTTAAGAGATTTCATGTGATCATCCGAAAGAACAGACGATGGCGCAGAGGAATGATTAGTCCAACCAGGGCGATATGTTGTTGTTTGTTCCCAAGAGGTGAATAAATCTTGAATGAACTGTACAATGTCATCAACATCCTGCAAAGAAAGACGCCAGCATTCATGATTTTTGCTACAAAACACAGAGTAATAACGAGGGTAAAGCAAAAGGTTACCTTGTAAACAATGTTACGAGGTCCAGGCATATCACCCGTCGTCTCAACCACTTGTGGGGATTTTCCTTTGTCCAGGCGAGAAGACTCTGCCACACCAGGCAAGTCTATAGGAATCTTTGTGCAATTCAAGAAGCTATGAATCAACAATCAACAGCACAAGAAAGGGTAGAATATCAAAGTGAGTATTTCCTTCTAGTTCGACAGTTGGGAGGTTGGCACCCTGGGAAGGAGATGGCTCTCTTACTGGCTGCAACGAAGATTTCGGGGTCGAAGATTCATATACAAGCCTGCCCCCTTCATCAATCGGTTGGAATGAAGCAGCTTCAGCAGGAGGCGGTGAAACAGAGGCTGCCAAGACTAAAGCCTTTGGGGGAAAACTGAACTCTTCTGGAAAATCCTGGTAAGTCATTAATACATGAAGAGAAGGGTCTTATGAAATAACAAACTCAATTACCTTTCTCCTGAGGATGAGAGGGGCATCATCATTGAACGAGGAAATGATGAATCGTGCTAGTTGTACAACTAAGGTTGACAACCTCTCACACATGGGGTAGGTGGGTGATTAATTTTTTATTTTTTTTTGTCATGTGTACAACTAAAAAAAAAGACAAACTCCATTAATGTCTCGATCATGGAAGAGAACAAGGCAAACAAACAAAACATGATTTGATTTTCGTTGCTCATTTTCCACTACTATTCTCAGGACAAATCTCACTGCAAGTGGGCCAAGACCAAACCCTCAAGGCTTATTCCACTATGGTCAAATCAAAGTTTCCAGAACAATCGAACTAGCTAGTTCAGCTCGACTAATCAATCACAAACATCGTTATGCAGTTAATGGTGTATCATTCGTCCCAACTGACACACCACTTAAGCTTACAAACTACTTCAAGATTGGAGGGGTTTTCACATTGGAAGCATCCCTGACAATCCAAGAGGCCGAAGAATACATGCCGACACATCAGTTATGGGTGTGGACCACAAAGCATTTGTGGAGATAGTGTTCGAAAACCATGAAAACATAGTCCAAAGCTGGCACCTCGATGGATATAATTTCTTTGTAGTCGGGTATGTCCATATTTACATTACATTTCAATTTAGGGGTGATGAATTATATCTTTATCTAATTCACATTCAATCCATAACTCTGTAATTCCATATCAGACAAAAAATATATTTCAGTAAGGACATTCGCATAGATATCGAGGATGAACATATCTTTTACATAAGGCACTTCCAATGGCTGCTGGCTCGCCCTCAACAAAATACACTGCTTATTCAGAGTTCAAATACGAAATAATATTCATGCTTGATCTAGCTGGAATATATGCTACTCCAAAGACGGCGTCTGGTAACAAGGGAAAGGATAAAATCAATGTTGGAGACATTGCACCTTCCAACAAAATTATGTTACCTCAGTCTCTACTCGCTAAGCGATCTCTATTCCAGAATCCTGATAAGCAGCCCAACACTGCAAATAAGAAAGCAGAAAAAACAGTGGGAGACAAAGATGCAGCTGCAGCTGCCCTAAAAAAACTCTTGTGATGCAGTTTCAACCATGATGAATAAAGTCTTTTTTGGATATAGCTAAGTAAAAGATACCAGATCTAGCTTCCAATGGAACACTTGCTGTGTTACACTTTGAGAATTTAAAACTAAGAAGTTGTATTTTCTTTTGGACTCCAAACCTCATTCATGTATGCTTGATACGTATGTTAACTGCTCAAGTAGCTGAATGATTGACAGGAAAATGCTCATCGTGTAACAAGTATATTTTGTGTGTTCTATTGAAATATGTTTACTCTATTAGTTTCTTTCTTTCTACCAACAGTTTCCTATTTCGCATGTCTTCTATTTGTAAACATTTTTGTTTGAAGTACTTATAGTATCCAAAATGCTTTCTTTTTCATTTTGTAACATGAATTTCTTCTTCACTTACATGTCATTCATGACTTTACTTCCATCTATTTATTGTAGTATACATATACAGTCCCAGCGTTAATATGCACAAGGAGATAAATGCATGCATGTGTATCGCACGTGCCTCCACTAGTATTTAAAAAGAAAATGTGTTATATATATATATATATATATATATATATATATATATATATATATATATATATATAGGTTTTAGTATAGTATAAAAGGGTAAACAAAAAAATTATTTTTATTATTTTAAAAAGGAAAAATATTTTGGAAAATGTATATTTAAAAAAATGTTTAGAAAGTGTGTGTGTGTGTGTGTGTGTGTGTGTGTGTGTGTGTGTGTGTGTGTGTGTGTGTGTGTGTGTGTGTGTGTGTGTAGGTTTAGTAGTATAAAAGGGTAAAAAAATTGGACGAGCCAGCAAGCTCGAGCTCGGGCCCATTGTCACCCCTAGTCAATGCCACGCCTTCTCAGTCTGGAAGCTTTCTTTTCTTAGATATCATGTCCTTCAGGAACTTTTCATACTTCAAGATCTGTCGAATTGCATCGATGAATGGGATGTTGATATGGAACTTTTTCAACATCCAGGAACTTCTCGAATTGATCATCGAGCTTTCTCTTTTGCAGTCTTTGTGGAAAAGGTAGTGGTTGCGCAAATTCATTAGTAGGAGTGGTTTTCTTAACCTTTGGATCCTATGATGCTCTTTCTGTCTTTACTTATTTGTTTTGCTCAGATTCCTCCAATTGCTCATCAGTTGTGGTATGTACCTTTTGTTTTGTAGCAAATGGTCTTTTTACATTAATCTCTGACAATTGAACTCCACAACATTTAGTTATTGCCTCAATCTGTTCTTCATCAACAACATTCACCATCATTACCTGTTGTTTGGTATTTGTCTCAGTGTCACTGGACAATACTCTTAGTAGTATCTCTGACAATGTTTTCGCTATTTATCTCATATGATTTTCCAAGTTCTTGATAGCGCTCCCTGAATTTGCAAGGTTCTATTTATTCTTTGTATGTGTTGGATAGATATCTCTGCTAATTTGGTAACGAGATCTTCTAACGAAGATTTATTTTCAGTTTGCTGAAAACTTGTGGTGTAATTTGATGTGGCGCAATCTGAGCTCCTTGATTGTTGATCCATTGGAAATTGATTCATTTAGCTCGGATATTAAGTGTTAGGATTTGGATTGTGTTGTTGCCTTTAAAAATTTTGAGTGTGGTTCACATCCTCCACTGTCTGAACAAAAGGAGACCCTACATTACAATCAACACTCTCGTGTTTCCCTCCACAATACTTGCATTTCGATCCCATTATCTAGGCTACATTCATCCGATCCACCTTCTCTACCAATGATGTCAATTGTGCTAAAATTACTGTCAAAAAATCAACTTCGAGTATCCCAGCAGCTCTCTTTCCACTCGTCCTTTCAGTAGACCAAAGTGTATTGGTAAATGTCAGATTCTCCATGATTTGGTAGACGTGATTTGTAGTTTTTTAGATGGAACCATCACATACAGAGTCTACATTAGCCCTGCTATCGAATTCAGACCAATGTAGAAGTATTGTGCCTGAAGCCATTTTGCAATCCGTGTTGTGGGCATTAGCGAAGTAAACCATTGTATCGTTCTCAATCCTCTGAATAGTATTCTGAGTCCAGTTGTTGGAATGTGGCGATCTCGTCCCTCATCTTTGAAATCCTTTTCGGTGGGGAATATTTGCTAAGGAATTTATGACTCAATTGGTTCTATGTAGTGATGCTCTGAGGTGGAAAAGTGTCTAACCACTCTCAGCTGAGTCTCTCAATGTGTATGGGAAAAGTTTCAGTCAGATTGCTTCACTTGACACCCCTAGATATTCAATAGTTTCACATATGTCCAAAAATCTTGATATATGAGCGCTAGGATTCTCCGTAGCTCTGCCAAAAAATTGTGCATTTTGAAACATGTTGATCACATCAGTAAAAGTTTGCTTGACCAAACATCGGATATACTATGGTAGATTGTTTTTTCACAACTGCCGGAACCATGTACTCCCTCATTAGCCTTGCATTTTTATCAACTACAGCCACATTCGATTATACTGTTTCCCGATTAGCCCCGATAACTATTTGATTCGAATTTTCCTCTGTCATGTCTTCATATTTCATTTTTGTGTGTGTTTCCAACTGTTATCTTTTTTTCGAATTTGAATATTCGTTCAATCTTCGAGGTGAAATTGAGCAAGATAATCAATTCTCAAATTTCGCATACAAGATCCTGGAAAAGGAAGCAGGAAACAATGTAAAGTTTTTCTAATATAATGAACTAAACTTAAAAAAAAAAAAAGTAAAATTCATATAAAAGCTAAAATTAACTAAACTTATTAAAAACAATAATACTTGGCAACAGTGCCAATAACTTGGTCCTTCGAAAATTCAAAAGTGTACGAGATCGTGGTCAAGTAATAAAGTGATGAATATAGTGTCAAACACATGTGGACTTTGTGTTTGATCATGTTAAAATTAATTGCAACTTTAATCTAATAGAAAACAATTTTTATCTATATTAATCCATAAATTATCAATTAAACTAATAAAAATAAGTAATATTTTTTAAATATGTGAGATGCATAGCTAAGATTTTGAATCCCCTCTGTTATTCTATTTTTTGTGTAACAATTAAAATGATAATTTGAAATCATTCATATTGGTCAACGTTCTTAATTTAATTGAAAGTCTTACTCGATAGCAATTAAATATATTCCCCTCATGTAATCATTCTATCTCTCGATGAAATATACAAATATGATAAATGCATTAACAAGTGCTAGAACACCTATTGAAATAATATAAAGTGTAGAGGTATATTACTAACATCTATCGAACCTATGTTTATTATATTGTGTTTAAACTCTATTGTCTCTCTCGATAACAATAAAATATGCTATCAATTTAATTAGTGTTCAATCATTAGAAATAACGATAAAAATTGTAATAAACCTCCACAAATAAAACCAAATTAAAGTCAAAATAATTAATTAAAAATATCATAATAAGGGTTCATCTCATCCTAACAATGTATAAAACTAGTTTAACATATCAAAATTACAAGAAATCATATTTAAGTAGAAAGACAAACCTGATTTTTTTTATATAAATTAAGAAGATGAAGATGAATCTTGAATTTTTTCAATGGTTTCTTGATAAATCTCCACTTACGTCTTCTTTTCTTTGCAAAAACAAAAATAAAATAAAATTGAATCTTCACTTAATTGAATTCTTATAAGGTCACATTCAATTCTCTCACAAAAATTATTAATTTTCATCATTTAATAATAATAATTGATGAGTATTGGTGTGTGTGTGTGTGTGTGTGTGTGTGTGTGTGTGTGTGTGTGTGTGTGTGTGTGTGAGAGAGAGAGAGAGAGGTCAAATAAGGAAAGTTAGTCTTCGCGCACGAATTTTTTGTCTCTGTACAACAATAAGTATTTTGGCCATAATTTTTCTCTCAATACTCGATTGAATCGACTCAAAATGTGTAGGAAAGATAACTCAAATGACTACAACTTTTCTAAAAGTGTAATTTTTCCAATTAGGACGTATACTATGTCAAAAATGAGTCTCAATTTTTGGTTAAAAATTTGGAATATAACTTGTGCAATTGAAAATTGATTTTGATAATATTTTAATCATATTCCATTCTTTTTTGAGTTCTAATTCCATTCAATTGTCTCCTAAGGATTTTCAAAGTATCGTTTTGTAGTTCGAATCAATTATTGAATATTTGAAATTTGTCTTCAAACTTTGGATTTTGCCTTTTTTCCTTATTTTTTTTCTTTGTTTCTTCCAATTCTTCGTTCAACCATTGAGTTTTACCTATATAACATAAATTATAACAATTAAGATATACTTTATCCAAAAAAATAATACCAAATATCGATATTTTAGACCCCCGAATAAATGTATAAAATACACTTATCATTGTGTTCCCATACTTTGAAAAAACCATTGATACCATTGTTGAAAAGTGAGGTCAATTCCCTTTATTTATTTATTTATTTATTTTGCCTATGTGATCTTTATTTAGAGAAAAAATATAAAAAAATATGAAAATAATTTATGAAATCTCAAAGTTTTCCATTATATGAAAAATTTATACAATCATATAGAATTTTCACTTATCAAATCCCCCAAGTATTGTAGAGAAAATACCATAACTATAAACTCTCGCCAATTTTCTATTCCTTGAACAATCCACAAATAAAATAAGAAAAATCAGAATGTTTAGCTTACAAGTTTTCTCTCAAAATCTTAATGAGTATCATGAAATGTGTGGTTAAAAAGTAATTAAAGATTGTGAGTTCAATAAAATATGTAATTAAGAATGAAGTATGACGAATTTATAATCTCGAAAAAGCTTTGGGAGACAGGAATAAGTCTTAATTTTTTTTTTAAAGCAGGCCTTACCTCTGTAATGTAAACCAAGTAACATTTTAAAGTCCATACTCTCGACAACGGGAAGTTAGAACACACACCGCTTTACCTTCAATTATTATAATTCATGTCGGCCTCGAATCAAAATTGATGTTCGACCTTCACTTCCTTCAAAATGCTGGAAGATTATATGTAATTTTATTTTCAAGGGTTAATTACACAACTACAAACACTTAAGGTGACCAAGTTTAAAGATTAGATGAATTAAAAGTATTTTAAAAATAATTTGTGGCTTCAAATTAGTTATGCTTTGTAACAATTGAAATAATTGTTTTAAGTTTATGCATTTTTTTTTTATATCTTATTTTTTTGTAAGGGTGTGTTTGATTATATTTATTTTCCATGAAAAATGTCAATTTTTTTAACTTAAATTCTCACTTTGGAGTGTTTGATTGCTATATTTTTTTCCATAAAAAATATTTTCCAACTTTTAAAAATATATCTAATTTTCCTTATTTTTAAGGAAAATATTTTATTTGGAGTATGAGTATGTTTTTGTTTTCCTCAAAACAAGGAAAATATTTTCTTTTCTATGATATATTTTTCAAACCAATCAAACATACTCTAATATTTTTGCTATGTAATTTTTTCATAGAACCCTACATTTAATAAGTTACAGTAATTTTAACTTACATCATATATTAATTTACATTTAAGTTATGTTACAATGTATGTAATTTTTTTTTAAAGAGTAATTGGCGCAAAACGTCCCTACCTATGACGGATTTTGTGGAAAACGTCCATACATTTGATTTTTTTGTGCAAAACGTCCATACCTTTATATTTTCTTGCGCAAAATGTTCTTTTCACCAATTTTTAACATAAAATGATCATTATAACCTCTTATATAAATTTTTTTTTAAAATATAAAGAATAAATTGCAATATGCTCCTAAACCTTTTTTAAAAATGTAAATGAGTCCAAAATTTTTAAAAAATCTCAAATCATCCAAACACTCGCCAAATCATCAAATCTCAAATCGTCCAAACCCTTATTTCTCAAATCTTGGCAAAGATCGACCTTCCAAACCACCAGATTTTGGTATCCTAGGAAAACCACTAACATCAGCTTCATTTACCACCATCAACAAGAAATTTCATCCACAAAATCACCAGAAATCGAGAAGAAAAACTGCCAGAAAAAATGCAAAACTTCCGGAAATCAAAATTTCGGTCAACGGCCATGGTTGGAACCCACCCCTGGCTGACTGCACACCCCTAAACGAACCTAACCATGCCAACAATTCACTACAAAATACTCCACAACGGCTCAATTTTGCATAAACTTCCCTTCCAATCGCGACAGCAGAAAAATCACCTGAGAAGAATGCAATTTCCGGCGTCGATACTCACACTTATGGTCGAGGACACCTACTAACACCTTCCCCACATCCAAACGAAACTGTACATGATTGCAATTCATCCATATCATCTCTCAAGCACGCTCAATTTCTGTTTGAAAACTCTCCTATCGCGAAGCTCACGACTCCGCCAGCGAAGAAATAGATTTTCGGCACCGTCCAGTGCACTAATGAAGGGGGACCACCTGGAATAGGTTCACCCTCACTTGGCGCTCCCATTCCAGTAATGGGTCTTCACCAATTGCATCAAAATCAGGTTCAATTGTTGGTTGCCATTAGAGGTCTATGCGAAAAATTAGGGTTTTAAAATTTTGATTGAAATTCCGAATTGGGTTGCTGCGATTTAGGGTTCTTGGTGAGGGATGATTTGTGATTTTCTTATTATTAGTTTTAACAGAGAAGGGTTTCGATGATTTGAGATTGGATGATTTGGAAGGGTTTGGATGATTTGGGATTTTCTTAAAATTTTGGACTCAATTACATTTTTAAAAAATTTTAGGAGCAGATTGCAATTTATTCTTTTGTTTTTTTTTTTTTTTTTTGATACCCAGGAACCCGCAGCCGCTCCTGGCGGAGCCCCGACCACCAGTGCGCACTGGGTAAACCTGGAGGCTGGCACAAGACCCGCAACCACACCAACCGGGTAAATCTCCCCAAAGGGGAGGCGGATGTCTCAAGCGTGGGTTGAACCCTCGTCGAAGCTAACCTGGTTTCCCAGGCCATGCTTTTTGCCAACTCGGCCACACGCTTTTTTATTTATATAGGAGTGTATAATGATCATTTTATGTTAAAAATTAGTGAAAAAAGACTTTTTGCGCAAGAAAATGCAAAGGTATGAACGTTTTGCACAAAAAAAAATCAAACGTAAGGACGTTTTTCACAAAACCCGTCATAGGTATGAACGTTTTGCGCCAATTACCCTTTTTTTAAATTATAATTTTACATCTTGTGTTGTTATTTTCGATTGTAAAACTTCTCTCAATTTATTTGCAAGTTCGATTGTGTCCCCTAACTTTTAAATTATGCGTCCGCCCTGGGTGGCGATGATGTTGATTTTTTGGTCTGTTTTGGAATGATGGTGGTGGAGGTTGTGATGGTAGCGTGATGGAATATGGTGACGGTGGTGAGATAAAGTTTAGGTTAAATGACTGTGATGAAGGTAGTCGTCATGTTGATGTAGGTGAGTGTAACATATTCGATAACACATATAACCAAAACACAACATAATGTGTTAACGCTTGTATTACATGTGTGATACAGTGGGTTAAAAGCTTGTAACAAACTGTATTACACATACAAATGTAAAACATGTTTATTACACGTGCTACAAAATGTAACACGGTATTACACATGTTATATTTTTATAACATTTGTTGTAAAATGTATAAAAAAATGTGTAATTAGTTCTTTTTAATAAAAAATAAATTGTAATTTTGAAATTAGTTTATTTTTTTAGTGTAATAATGAAATCATCATTTTTCAACTTTTTTTTAATTGAATGTCCCCATATAAAATATTGGTTTATGGAACCCACCAAGGTTGCATATTCTATTTCTACTAGTAAGGTGTTAAATTTTGAGTTATGGTATGCTTCGTTCTATTTTGTCAGCACATAAATTAATTGGAGTTGCTTATATTTTTTAAGCAAAATACAACTCATCCAATAGGGACAAGATTTGCTCTAATTCACAGCACAATTTGAAATGAAAGTTGACAATAGAAGAAAAGTCAAATATTTTATCATTATTTAAAGTATTAACCGTGTATAATCTACCTCGAAATCCTTGATTTAATTGCTTCTAAACTTGAAATACTTTTTCATCACCTTCCTATGACTACACATATACGCGTCTGTGATCAACACGAAAAGGCTCAAACTGTAACAGAGCTGGCAATTTATATACACACTCTTTACATAATTCCGTGTATTGCGTCAATAATCACGGACATTCTAAGTTTCCAACAGAAGAAAAAAAAAAACCAACGCGGTTGGTCTTTTCTTCCGCAACAGATGTTTCGTGCACATGTGTAGTTTTCCCATTGGTCAAAATTTAAATGTCTCAACCAACAGCCCATCCATCAGTTTTCTTGACTGACGTCTCTTTTGTTCATACAAACTGTAAACACTTGATTAACGTGAACGTCATTCTTCTGTTTCCAGTTCAGCAATATGTTTTCTATATAAATTTGTACACTTTGTGAACCTCTTTGCATTAATTTACAGTTCTCTCTGCGTACTCGTCTTCTTTCTTTCAAAATGTGGCGAATAACTATTTGTGCCATTCTAATTCTATCTGTTTTAGCAATTGTGAAAGCTGAGGATCCTTACAGGTTCTTCAATTGGAAGATCACTTATGGGGACATCTACCCTTTAGGCGTACGTCAACAGGTACGGTTCTTACATAATATATGACATGTTTAATAAGATGAACACGACACCACAGACGACAGTTCTTGCTTCTGCATATTATGACATTAGAAATTTTGCATGCTGATTCATGATGGTCTTTACTCTTTCACTTGCAGGGAATCCTCATAAATGGCCAGTTTCCGGGACCAGATATACAAGCTGTTACTAACGACAATCTCATCATCAACGTACAAAATAACTTGCCAGAGCCTTTTCTTCTCTCATGGTTAGCAATAGCATGATGTATAGTTTTGAAATATCGAATTTTGTGGTTTGTTAGGCGCAAGTCTTACGTCCAAAAGCTACTCTTTTTTGAAAGTTGATGCCATCATGTATGAATATTCACTACCAAACACGTAAAACAGTTTATGTTTTGTAATACAATACAGGGATGGACTTCAGCAGAGGAAGAATTCATTCCAGGATGGAGTTTATGGAACAAATTGTCCCATTCCTCCTGGCAAGAACTTCACTTACAAAATGCAGGTCAAAGATCAAATAGGAAGTTTTTTCTATTTTCCATCTCTTGCATTTCATAAGGCTGCTGGTGGATTTGGAGGAATTAGGATTCTCAGTAGGCCTAGAATTCCTGTACCATTCCCCGACCCTGCTGGGGACTACACCGTCCTGATTGGAGACTGGTACAAAACAAATCACAAGGTACTTTAGATAACACTTTTTGGCAATCCAGAAGAACCATTTATGCGATGAAATAAATTATGATGATGTACTAAAATTGAAGGTACTCAAGGCTATTTTAGACTATGGTAAGAGGCTTAAGTTCCCTGATGGCATCCTAATCAATGGCCGTGGTCCAAACGGATCATCATTCACAGTTGAACCAGGTACCAAACTGTGGTCGAGCTATTTATATCTGTGCATATGATATGATTGAATATCTGCTAAAAAAAAATGGGACGTGATTTTTTTTTTTTTTTCCCAGGAAAAACTTACAGGTTCAGGATATCAAATGTGGGACTGCAAAATTCACTTAACTTTCGCATTGAGGGACACAAAATGAAGTTAGTTGAAGTTGAGGGGACTCACACTATCCAAACAACCATGTCCTCTCTTGATGTCCATGTTGGTCAGTCCTATTCTGTGCTAGTCACTGCTGATCAGCACGCTAAAGACTATTACATAGCCGTTTCCACACGTTTCACGAGCCAGATCCTCACCTCCACTGCTGTTCTTCACTATAGCAACTCCATAAAACCGGTGTCTGGACCACCACCAGGAGGACCAACCACCGAAATTGATTGGTCACTAAATCAGGCTCGTTCCATCAGGTACATTCCACCTTTAAAAGTCGTGAAATTGAACGAGGAAATGATGAACCGTTGCTAGTTGTACAACCGAGGTTGACAACCTCTCACACATGGGGTGGGTGGGTGATTAATTTTTTTATTTTCCGTCCTGTGTAGAACACTAAAAAAAGATAAACTCCATTAATGTCTCGATCATGGAAGAGAACAAGGCAAACAAACAAAACATGATTTGATTTTCGTTGCTCATTTTCCACTACTATTCTCAGGACAAATCTCACTGCAAGTGGGCCAAGACCAAACCCTCAAGGCTCATTCCACTATGGTCAAATCAAAGTTTCCAGAACAATCGAACTAGCTAGTTCAGCTGGACTAATCAATCACAAACAGCGTTATGCAGTTAATGGTGTATCATTCGTCCCAGCTGACACACCACTTAAGCTTGCAGACTACTTCAAGATTGGAGGGGTTTTCCGCGTTGGAAGCATCCCTGACAATCCAAGAGGCCGAAGAATACATACCGACACATCAGTTATGGGTGCGGACCACAAAGCATTTGTGGAGATAGTGTTCGAAAACCATGAAAACATAGTCCAAAGCTGGCACCTCGATGGATATAATTTCTTTGTAGTCGGGTATGTGCATATTTACATTACATTTCAATTTAGAGATGATGAATTATATCTTTATCTAATTCACATTCAATCCATAACTCTGCAATTCCATATCAGACAAAAAATATATTTCAAGTTTCGTACGTGTGCAACTAATGTTACTCAACCTAAAATGATCATTGCAGAATGGATAGTGGCCTGTGGATGCCAAAGAGTCGGAAACAGTATAATCTTGTAGATGCAGTTTCTCGATGCACGACACAGGTGAAAATCAGATTCTAAATTCTCTTAAGCAAAATGAGTTTGAGCTATGTGAAACTAACTTTTGTATATCACAGGTTTATCCCAAGTCGTGGACTGCGGTTTATGTGTCACTCGACAATGCGGGCATGTGGAACCTAAGGAGTCAGTTTTGGGCAAGGCAATACCTTGGACAACAATTATACCTGCGAGTGTATACATCAGTTCAGTCAGTTAGGGATGAGTATCCTATTCCAAAAAATGCACTGCTTTGTGGAAGAGCGAAGAACAGACACACATGAGCCACAGCCAAAAAGGATAAGAATCTCTGATAATCTGCCCTTGAAATTGAAGAATGACCTTAAGGTCACCAATTGTTTCATTCTTTTATCTCTAGAAAATAAAAATGCTCAAGAAAGGAAAAGATCTGTAGTAGTAAATTTGTAAACATCATACCCTGCTATAACAAAATTAAGCACATCCGTTTCTGGTTTTGGAAAACTTGAATGTCTCTGTGCCTTGCTGTTTTTAACGGAAATGAGGAAAAATGTTGCACATTCATTACATGCATATTTTACTAATGTTTCAAAACTGAAAACATTTAATATAAACAACCAAAACTGCATAGTGGGTAAGATTAGTACTTCGTTAAACAAATATTTAAGACGTTCTAGTTTTTGGACCTGGTTTCATGGGTAACGTTTTCTTAACACAGAAAGGGGACACCGTGTGGCAGTAGTCTGCTCCGCTAGACTACCTTCCGCCTTACTCGGTCGCGTCGGGACAAAAGTAAAATTTGATTACAATTTAAAGAAAGCTTGCAACATGAAATTGAAACGCAATGAAATAATCTTAATCATTGATCGCTAGAAAGCTGAACATTACAATAGAGGAAAGCATGAAATTACAATGACTAGTGCAGGGGGCGTACACTAGTAAGCTTGAAAATGTTTGAAAGACTAATATCCCATATAATAGACTTCGGAACAAAAACCCAAATGACGGGAGTAGACGTCTTTTGACTCTGAATCATACTTTTTCTTTTCTATTTTCTAACTATTTTACGAATTAAATAAAATATTTACAACACGGGGCTTAAGCAAAGCTGCAGCCCGTGACATTCTCCCTCATTTGCTTTGGTGACGTCCTCGGAGCCATTGTGTATTCTTCTCGTTGTTGCATCCGCTCTATTTGACCAAGTACTTTTAAAGATATTTTCTAAAAGCTCGAATAGTTCGGTGGCCAAAAATCTGTTTAGCGACCTTCTTTATTGATTTCTTCAATTTGAACGCATGCTGCTTCAGATTTGTAGACTTTCTGTACTGTTTCTGATTAATATCTGCAGTATGAGGGAGTAACGGTTGCTGGCTAGTAGAAATCTCAAAAAGACTCTTATTGGGATAAGAGTTCCCTTGAGCATTGAAGCACATCCAAGCCACATCCGAATATTCCACCCAAATTTCATGTGAATCAGAGATAAAGTACTGAAAATAATTTTCCAGCATAGAATTGAACTGCTCTGTCTGTTCGTCTGATCTTTGGTGAAAACTAGAATTCATGCTCAAAGTTGAACCAAGAAATTTGAACAACTCGGTCCAAAATATGTCAATAAATCGAGAATCTCAATCATTGACAATAGGCGATCCCCAGTATTTAACAATATATTTGGAGAAGAGTTGAGCTGTCTCTTCGGCTGATATATACTTAGGCGCAGTGCTACAAGTTAAATCTTTAGATGAATGGTCCACCCCGATGAAGATAGTGTCAAAGTCTTTAACTCTTGGCAATCCACCAATGTAGTTCATCGATCTACTCTCGACTGATCTATTAGGGATGGAAATGGGCTCTAGTAAGCCCGCCTTTTTCTGGTGGTTTGCCACATCTTGCTGACGACCAAGACAAGTTTTCCCATAACTTTCAAATTCGTCCCGCCTTTGGGGCCAGTAGTATACACCTTGTAGTAGTGCATAAGTGTACTCCACGATAGTCCCACTTCCCGACTCTTCCCCTACTTGTTTTCGAAACTCTTCAAGCTTCGGCTGAACCATACGGTATGGTGCCTTGGTGGGAGATTTGGCACCCATAACAAGTTCAATCTCACGATCAATTGCTCTCATCGCTGGCAATTTCTTTGGTAACTCATTCGGTATGCTTTCATCAAGTTCCTTCATAAGCCTTCCGTCAGGATTTCGAATAGGATCCGTTGCCTCTTCGATCTCCTCTAAGCGAAGAGTGCACAAAAATGAGGGTTCATTTCTCTTGAAACCCTTGCTAGATTGCATGGCTGAGATACTCTTCTCGCCTCTCTTCCCAGCTTGCGTAGGGATGACACACAGTTTGCTCCCCATCATCATTAGTGAATTGAGATATGGCAACACTGCCGTCTTAGTATCTCGAAGAAATTCCATCTCAAAATAAGCTTGAAGTCATCCATCTGAATCGCGGACAAGTTTTTCCTTCCCTCGAAATGGCTCACTTTCAGCAGCACAGATTTCGCTACTCTAGCCATTGGTTGAGCATTGGAGTTGATAGCTTTGACCTTTCCATCACTCTTCTCCAAAACAAATCCGAGTCGATCCACTTCGGAACTTGCGAGGTAGTTGTGGGTAGCACCCGTATCTACCATAGCCCTAATTGGTCTTCCATTGATCTTCACATCAATGTACATTAGGCATTTCGCCTTGCAAGTACGAACCTTCGATTCTTCCCTCTTTGGCTCTTTCGAGGGACCGACGCCCCTTTTAGTAACTCAGTGTGCTAGTGTATTGCACCAATGCGAGAATGCCCCAACTACATCCTCACCCCCATCGGAACTGGTTTCGCTATGACAACTATCTTGTGGGGCATCTTGCTTTGAACTCGATCCACCACCAACTAGTTGACAATATACATTAACCATTCGTTTCTGAGGACACTCCGCCACCCTATGTGGTCCTTCACATAGATAGAACATCAACTTAGGAGAGGCATCAGACTTGCCTTTCTTTGTTTTTCCTTTATTCCAATCGTCACTGTTGCTACCATTATAGTTTCCATGACGGTTGCTTTGATAGTTCCCTTGAAAGTTACTCCGACAGGTGTCGTGATAGGCTCCTTCCCGATTTTGAGAATAACGCTCTCTCCCATTTGAGTTCGAGCTAGGTCTATTTCCACCTCCAACAGACTGACTATTTCCCGAAGGTTGATCCTCTCTCGATTCAAGTTGATAGTCACTTGCACATTCAGCAGCTCCCATAGTTGCGCTCAAATCAGTAACCTTCTGTCTCTGAAGTTCTATGCGCATCCATGGTTTCAACCCTTCCATGAAGGTGAATAGCTTATCATTTCTCGACATATCTCGAATATTCAGCATATGTCTCGAAAAGGCTTTTACGTACTCCCTGATGGAGCTTGTGTGTTTCAGTTCCCATAAGACCGGACGTGCCTCATATTCCACATTCTCTGGGAAGAACTAAGATTTGATTGTTTCCTTGAGGAGATCCCAAGAATCTATTCGGACTCTGTTGGCCTGAATATCAGCATACTTGACTCGTCACCATAGTTTTGCATCTCCACCAAGATACATGGTAGTCGTAGTAACCTTTCTCGCTTCGTCCGTGATCGAAGCCGCAAGAAAGTATTGTTCCATATCGAACAAGAAGTTCTCGACTTCTTTTGCATCGCATGCACCTCCGTAGGTACACGGTTTTGAAATTCTGAGCCTATGCACCGGCTCTTATGCGATGGCTTGCCCGTTGCCAATCACGCGTTGAAGAACTAGTAACTGAGTTCTCAATGCTCCCATCTCATCCTGCAACTCAGGTATGATAACAACAGTTTCAGTCATAGCTGCGCATGCCTCTTGGCATTCATCCAGTTGGATGCGTAATTCTCGATTTTCCGTCTGTGCCGCCTCGGCTTTATCCCTGAGGTTCTCCATAGCAAAACACAACCTAGTGTTTGTCACCTCAAGCGCCTCCAAACGCTGTATGGTATTCCTCTTTTGAATATCTACCACTTTCGGGTGTTCGAAGAATTTGGATCAATTTTCATAGCTTTCTTATCGAGATCTTAAGCCGCAGCTCTGATACCAACTTTCACGGGTAACCTTTTCTTAGCACAGAAAGAGGATACCGTACGGCAGTAGTCTGCTCCGCTAGACTATATTCCGCCTTACTCGGTCGCATCGGGACGAAAGTAAAATTTGATTACAATTTAAAGAAAGTTTGCAACATGAAATTGAAACGCAATGAAATAAACTTGATCATTGATTGCTAGAAAAATGAACATTATAATAGACAAAAGCAGGAAATTACAATGGCTAGTGCAATGGGCGTACACTAGTAAGCTTGAAAATGTTTGAAAGACTAATATCCCATATAATAGATTTCGGAACAAAAACCCAAATGACGGGAGTAGACGTCTTTTGGCTGTGGAATCATACTTTTTCTTTTCTATTTTCTAACTATTTTACGAATTAAATAAACTATTTACAACACGGGGCTTAAGCAAAGCTGTAGCCCGTGACACTTGGAGTGGAGGACCTGGAGCAGTTTGCCCAGTTATTGGAAATTAGTAAGAAACAAACTCAAAAGTGAATATTTTCGACCTGCAATGATATATATCTAGGGATGGCAAAAAAGCTCACCGACTTGGAAAAATCTCGAGCGGGCCCGGCTCGGGCTGGTTACAACAAGTCGAAGCTCGGGCCGAGCCTCATTTTTTTGGTCAGTCTTTGGTCGACTCAGGCCAAAAAAAGCTCGAGCAGAGCCCGAGATTTTTAATTTAATTTATAGTACGTATAAACCGTACAAATTTTAAATTTTTGTAAGTAAAAAATGTAAATTTAACATTAAAAAAAACCTCATTTTTTTAGCCGGACTTTGCTCGGGCACAAAAAAGCTCGAACCAAGCCCGATCTTTTTTTTTCCCAGCTCGACTCATTGACATAGCTATATATATCAAGAGAGCAAAGACATGTGTTGATCGTACCATAGTCTGCTGCATACCATTACTATCGTATGACCTGACAACCAGGTTTCCTTAATTCGTGAAAAACTTAGCCATACATAGCTATGTCAACGAGCCGAGCCCGAGCCGAAAAAAAAAGCTCGAGCTCAGCTCGAGCTTTTTTGTGCCGAGCTTTTTTTTGCTCGAGCCAAGCTAAGCCCGGTCAAAAAAAATAAGGCTCGACCCAAGCTTTCGGTCCGCGCCTTAGCGGGCCGAGCCCGGGCCGACTCGATTTTTTTTTTAATGTCAAATCTACATTTTTTACTTAAAACAAATTAAAATTTGTGCGGTTTATACGTACTATAAATTAAAGAAAAAAGCTCGGACTCGGCTCGAGTTTTTTTGGGCTCGAGCCGACGAGCTTTTTTGTCATTTCTAGCCATACAATCTATTGACGAGTTAATTACCCTAATAGTCATTGAACTTTACCGAAAGTTTTACTCAGGTCACTGAACTTTAAAAATTACGTGGTTAGTCACTGAACTTTTGAAACTGCAACCACATCCATTACCGAACTAACTTCTGCTAAAAAACATGACGGAATTGATAATGTGGCTAACGGAATATCTTACGTGACACGTTTGTGATTGACGTGGAATTTTTGGTGATGGATGAGGTTGCAATTTCGAAAGTTTAGTGACCAAGCGCGTAGTTTTTAAAGTTTAGTGATCTAGTGGAAACTTTAGGTAAAGTTCAGTGACATGGTGGAAACTATAAGTAAAGTTCAGTGACGGTTAGGGCAATTAACCTAAGTTTGAAGCTAAGTTGCTCCGAATATTTATTGGAAATCTCTTTACCGTAATACACCAAAATAGTCTGACTCGTAAGTCTGTTTATTGTTCTAGAGGCATCGCAATGGATATATTTAAAAGGAAAGCTTCAGTTTCTTATTTTAATACTATTCAATTCTTAAGTGGCGAAATGTGGAGGTCGAGCTTCGGCCTAAGTGAGTTTAGACGTAGCCTAAGCGTTAAAAAACGTAAAAAAATGTTTTCTAATTTTTAATGTTTTCTTAAACTTTTAAATCAAATTTTAAATTATTTAATAATTAAAAAAAAGCGTAAAAAATGTTGAAAGGTGTAAAAAAGAGTTCAAAAGAAGTAAAAGTATAAAAAAACACGCGCTAGACACCTCTGGACGTGACAAAAAATAAAAAAAATAAAAAAAAACAAAAAAGCGCAAAACAAGGTGTTTTACTCCGACCTTGCGCTTAGGCGACCCTACTTTTTAGAACACTGGTTGTATAAATTGAGAAGGATATATTTAACGAAATTGATAATGATTTAATTATACAACATTTTCAAAATTTGAAAACACGACGGGAACAATTATAGAGCTTGTTTGATTCGGCTTAAAATCCAATTAAAATTGAAAATATGGTCGTTATTGGGTCCCACCCGTCTAATAAAAGTCAACAATAACGGCTATATTTTCAATTTTAATCTGATTTTAATCTCTACCACACACCCTCATAATAATGTAGCGTTACTGTGTTATATTATTTATAGTTTTTTTTATTATATAACTTTCGTCCACCCAAACGAAATATTCTAGCTCAATCATTGAAATAGACTTACCAGTCAAGCTATTTTGATGAATTACAATAAAGAGATTCCCAGTAAATATCCGGAGCAACTTAGCTTCAAACTTAGGTTAATTACCCTAATCGTCATTGAGCTTTACATATGGTTTCTACCAGGTTACTGAACTTTACTTGACAGTTTCCACCGGGTCACTAAACTTTACCTACAGTTTTCACCATGTCACTTAACTTTATACATCTTAAGATGTGGTTAATTACCCCCAATCGTCATTGAACTTTACCTAAAATTTTCACCAGGTCACTGAACTTTAAAATCTACGGTTAGTCACTGAACTTTTGAAACTGCAACCCCATCCATCACCAAAAATTCCACATCACTCACAAACGTGCCACATAAGATATTCTGTTAGTCATATCATCAGTTCCGTCAAGTTTTTTCACGAAAGGTAGTTTGGTAATGGATGTGGTTGTAGTTTCAAAAATTCAGTGACTAACCACGTAGTTTTTAAAGTTCAGTGACCTGATGAAAACTTCCGGTAAAATTCAGTGACTATTAGGGTAATTAACCCATCTATTGACATATCACACTTTAGTAAAATAAAAAATCACCTGCTTGAACTTGCAGAGATCTTAATCCATGTAAATAGAGGTTTTTAATAAAGACAGAGCATCCCATTGCGTATGAGAGTTGGAATTGACACTTTTTGACTAGTGAGTCATCAAGACAAGGCCACTTATGAAACATCCAATATACATCACTTCTTCTCTCTTAAGTATTAAAAGCTCACACTTAATGCCTAAAAAGGTAATTTTAGCAGTGTACTTGTGAATACCATCTTCTTCCTTGAGCACCATTGTTATGATAGCAAGCTCGGTATTTTCTCTTCAAACCTAAACAAAGAATCAAACATCAAACATTAAAAAACTAAAGATTAATCAAAGAAATGAGAGAATGTATAGCTTGCAGTGGATATATTAGCGTTACCCCCAAAATGACACAAATAGGAGATATCTATAGTGTTACATGTAAATGGTGTTCATGGGATGGGGGGACACGTGGCTTTATCTCTTAAACCAAGGCATCTTATCATATGCATCAATTCAGACTTCGCTAGTCTGTAGCGTATTAAATGTCTTGAAAAAAGGAGGAGCCACCCTATAACATATGTCGACAAGATTGACATTTCTACTCATTACAAAAGTCCAACACATCGTTATAAAAGGATTTCATAAATTCAAGATCTTCAAACATGGATCATCACCGAACTTAATTGAGCCTCGAATTCTACTTCGTTGAACCTCGTCACTTCGACAAAGAAGCTTCATTTAGGCCTCGAATTTGTCTTCCGCGGAAGGGCTTTAACGGGGACATTCTCATGAAAATCACTTTGGTAAAAGTGGGCTTCGATGGATCGAATTTAAATGGACTTTGGTAGGTCCTACTCCAAGTGGCATACCACATGGCCTCATCAAGAAGCTTCGACGGATCGGCCACGTAGGTGCCAGAAGGCGAAGCGTAACAACAATCTTCCAAATCCATGTATGGTTATTTATATCATGCGTGTACTTTTGTCTTGAGTGAAATTTCTTTAAAGCATATTTCATGTCATGGTTAGGTTTTTGACCAACACAATAGTCCCTCAAGTTCAAATATAGATATTGATGTCATAGTTGGAGTTCGAAGTTAAACCTGATTCTCGCGTCTTATCCTTATGTAATATTGAAGCTCCACGTGTTGGAATTTGTTTGTTGAGTCGAAGAAGGGAAGTGCTAAATAGCTGAAACTCTTCATTTTACAATAGCTGAAATTTGTTTGTTGAGCCGAAGTAGAGAAGTGCTAAACTGCTGAAACTCTTCGCTTTGAAAATAGCTACAATCTGCTTATTGAGTCGAAGCGGGGAAGTGCTGAACTCCTGAAACTCTTAGTTTTGCAAATAGCTGAAATTTTCTTTTTGAGTTGAAGTTGGGAAGTGCTGAATTGTTGAAGCTCTTCGTTTTGAAAATAGCTGAAATTTGCATGTTGAGTCAAGGAATTGATAAACTGATGATGCTCTTCGTTTGATTGACAATAGAGTATGTTTTTTATAATTGTGCCAATGATTTGATGTTTTTGTATGTTACAATAAAAGATAAACTGAGGGTTTCGACTTCCAATACACGTACAACCGTTCCATAGTTATTTTGTAGCCGATTATATCAAAATTTGACGAGTCGAGATTTTTATCCCGAATTCTACCAAATTCTGGATTGGTAGTTAACTTTAGTTGACAATTTCGATATTTGAGTTGTAGACTTTATAAATTATGAATTAATAGCCATTGTGTTATAGCTCATTACCATTCAAAATAGCATTTAAGTTTTAGAAACCATAATTTAATAAGTTTGAAATTAGAGGGAAAATTTTGAAAATTAAGATCTAGCTCACCAACTAGTTACAAGTCCTACTAAATTTCCACCATTTTTTGAAAGAGATAATGATTTAATAAATCCGAAAAACTTCATAATCTAGTAATTTCACAAGCGTGTATGAAATGTTTGAACACGACTACTCTATACATTTTTTAAGAAATATAAGAAAGGAAAAACTATAGTTGGAATCCGAACCGAATCCGAACAGACGCCTCATTACATAGATAGTTCATACATTTTTGTACTAATAAAAAGATTGGATACCAAATCTGTGAGGCCAAATTAGAGAATGGCTACCGTAATTTACAAAGGCATCATGATTCCTAATCACGCCACACTGCCACCACCTTAATACCAACCACTCCCATTGATATGACACATGATGATCATGACATCGACACCTAATTTTCAACCAATTACAAGATAGTAATGATTACCCATTATCAAGTCATTATTGTCTGACGTCATAACTGCAACATAGGCATCATGAGGACCTCTTTGGCCGACCTTAGCAACCAACTCGGGGACCAAGATTTTTAGGCAATGACACACACTTTCTAGGTTGACGTTGTAGTTAAAATGACGCTGAACGATCATGTGGCGTGGCCTTTCAACCTATAAATAGAGGCAAATGGTCCCCTCAAAAGGATCGAACTCAATGTATTATCTTTTTTTTATATATATAATTGTAGATATCCGGGCCAGGAGTGAGCTAGTTTTAGCTGAGCTGGCAGCCGCAGTGTGAGTGTTCGATTCATGCATCTAACAATGTTTGGAATTTGATTCTTTGTGGGCACCAGTACGATAGCTCTTATACCATGTCATGCTGAAACAAATTCCGCGATTTACTTTCTCCATGATGCTCTATGGGCGGGGCGGTGGTGGACCCTTAAGGTTGGGGTTCAATATTTTTTTACAATACATTCCAAATTTCAATCAAATGAAATTATCCTTTAATTTTCCTAAATTTCAGCAGGTTCAGCAATCACTTTACTAAATTTCTATTGAGTTTGTCTAAATTTGTTACGTCATTTTTAATAATTATGACTATGAAAATAAATCAATAATTATTTTCTTTCCAAAATTTCATTGAAGTACCAAATTTTTGGAAACAATTTTATAAATCACCATTTCATAACCTAAAATCTGAAGTTAGGAGTTCAGATTTGACGTTTCGAACTTGCTTTCTCTTCGATTATTCCCTCAATATATTTTTGACAAATCAGTACCTCACCTCTTTTTAGTAAATGAAAAAGTGTCCACAACCTAATACGTTGAGTGGTTAAGAGATGTGATAATTTTTTTTGGTTTATTAAGAAAATAATAATATACTCAAATATTAAAAATTTATTGGGAAGAGAGTGGACCTGATTGGACTTGATTTTCTTAATTATTTAATCATGCTACACGAACATCTTTATTGACATAATTTAATCCATAATTATTTTCTTGATTTTGGCAAACATCGTACATATAAGTCAGTTCAGTTCAGTTACACCAACTCGAGAGAGAGAGAGAGACTATTGTTGACCATTGATAGCCATGAGGTTAGCCAAATTTCTTGATGGATTGCTCTGAAAACGACGTGCTACCCTTTTCGATAAATTAACCTCTGATCGCGGAAGTTTAGGCAATTAACAGGGAAAGCAATTTGAACGTCACAAGTTCGAGTTGCATATGAATCGGCATTAATTAACACTATAAATTACTTTCAAAAAAAAGTCCAATAATGGGTTTATTTCAAAATTAAAATACTATTGTACCACAAAATTACATTAATAAATAAATTAAAAATAGTTTTTGTTGACCCCGTTTTTTGTAATGGTCACGTGAACAACATACGTCGAACCCACTTGCGTCTACGAAAGCAAATTTCAACAAGTTTTGATCGAAGATACGAACGGAAAATGATAATGTTTATGGACGCGGGAAGTGTTATTATGACTCAAGACAAAAATGTTCGAGCATCAAACGTATGATCAAAGATTATTGTATATAAACAAACAATCATAAATAATTCAACCAAAGTAAAAACAAAATAAACTCAAACAAATAAATATGGAACGAGTAAGAGAGAAAATCGGGTGTAGCTTCAAGTGTGAAGAACTCAGAGGTTCAAATGTTACAAGATTATTATTTATAGAGTTCTGGCTGAAATGATTGTCATTGGATAGGAACCACGTGACCTCATCTCACAAGTCGAAGTTTCACATCACTCGATGATCTGCTATGCATTTAATATATTGATAACGGGTCAACCACATATACCATATGGACAATTCTAGCTTTCATCAATATAAAAATTATATCAATCACTATAAAAAATTGCCTACAAATCTTCTACAGCCAAAAGAAGTTTCGGATGGAGCGAGGGTTTCAGTCAAATAAGAGTTTCGGAAAAAATGGGATCGGCTTCTTCTTTGATCTCTTTACTTTGATCAATTGAATCTTTATTAATTTTGTCAAATCTGACTCAATATTGACTACAATGCGATTTTCACTAAGACCTTGGTGTCAAAGCGTAACAATTTTCAATTTACTAACATGCTTTTAACCACATAGAGAAGCACGTGATTTTCCCCTTTCCGACACGCCACCAAACTGCTGTCGTAGGCTCATTGCAAAGTATCCGACCAGCCGACCTATGGGCTACGGTGTTCAGTTCAATCATCAGGAATTCACGTTCAAAAAGCTATTGAATTGATATATTATAATAATTTCATCACAAAATAAAACCCCCTCGAAAATGCAATTCGTCCCCCCACGGACCACATGGCATCATCTTTCCCAAAAACCATAAATTGGATGCATTATGCAATCATCATGCCCAAAGTTTGTTTGCCACAACTAGTGATTCGGAATAACTACGCTTCGACATGTTTTTAATGTGTTAATTTTCTACAACTTTATGTGATTGTGATATCAAAGTATGCCCCTGTTTGAAATCCATTTTTAGAAGAATAGAAATTTTGGAATAGTGATTGATGTGATAATGTATGGTGGAAAAGTGATGAAATTTTTTTGATTTGTGTGTAATATTATTTTATTGGGAGAATGTGTGGTTGAAATGAAAAATGAGAAAGAAAAAAGAAAAAGAGAAATTAATGGTGTCAAACAGGAGCTATATATCTTCTTGAGATGAAGGTTGCTTTAGGGGGAAATTGATGGTACACTTAGCTTCCTATGAGTTCTAATAATCACTGAGTCTAGTCGAGTGTTGAAAAATAGGAGTAATACGATTGAAAGCTCTCGTGTACTTGAGTTGGTGAGATTGAAATATCACTCAACTCAAGTAGAGATCGAGAGAATTACATAAAATGAATCTTTTCTATAGTGATTTTGAGGAGTGGCACAGTCATTGTTACTTCAATCAATTTTGACACAATTTCACGAACTTGAGCCACTCAAGTGCTTTCAAGTGATTTTTATAGGCGATCTTAGACACATTGTCACGATAATCATTATCTCCTGAACTTGGTTTGATTATTAGCATCGTGCGTATCATTATAATGATTATTCTAACTCGACTTTACTTCAAATGTAAGAATTATGTTCTTTAACCTAGGAAATGTGAAAGTTGAAATTTCGTCCAAAGGGCGTTGATTTCCCTATATGCCGATCCTCTAGCTTGGCCGTTACGTGACCATGTTAGTTCTTTATTTGTCCTTATTATTGGTAAGGAAATGACCCTTCTTGGTGAGTGGGGATGCTTCTCATCTTTCCAAGTTATCATACATCAATAATGTGACATGTCATAACTCATACGTGTGTAACACAACAGAGGACTAATTTCGTAGAATCACTCACCTAAAAAAAATAACAGCTTTAACCTTCATTCCTTGGGGGGGAGGGGGGGGGGGGGGGACACGTTTTACAGCTTGTTGTAAAATAATAAAATACAGGTTTGAATTATATATTTTTTAAGTTATTATTTCATAATAATAATAAAAGTCTCTCAAATTATTAAAGTACAATGGGGGAAAGGAACGGTTATTGGATTGCAATTCCCTACGCATTCCTTCTAAGTTAATGCTTTATGGAGTATAATTTATTACGTAAAATATGTCATTAAAATCGTGGTTTGAAATTGGTTTGGTTTGAAAGTTTAAAATGTTTAATTTAAAAATAATTACAAAACCGTCTAAATCCTACACTAAAACGACGTCATTTCATCCGCAAGTGACAAAGCCCTACTGCTAACGTCGGCTTCTTACGTGCTACCCAACCGTCCACCTCTGCCGCAGAAAATGACTCTACTTTGCTAACGCCGTCTCTTTCTACTTTTTTACTGCCAGAGACCCATATTCACCTACATACGTTACATTTACAGTGTGTGTGTGAGAGAGAGAGAGAGAGGAGAGGAGAGGAGAGGAGAGGAGAGGACACATATATACATACATTTACATTTAGAGAGAGAGAGAAGACGAAAGAGTGAATCTGCGTTTTGCTTTACAATTTCCATCACCACTACTCTTATCTGAAGCAAATTGACCGTCACGTTTAGTGCTGCTTTTTCTACTCAAATTGTTACCAGAATGCACATCTGAGATCTCTGTATTTACAAACAAATCAAGCTTCTGGTTTAGCTCATTGGTGTGAAAATGAGTGTGACGTCAGAGGAGGCGTCTGAAGAGAGATGCGGGAGCTACAGTCTGAGTGCTGATATCAGTGAGTCGGAGTTTTCATGTAGCGGCTCATCGTGTCGGCGGTACAAGGCGGAGGAGGAATATGGAAGCGCCTCGAATTCAGGAGCCTTGTCGCCGATCCCGGCTGTTGCTAGCTCGGGGATTCCGGCGCCGGTTGTGCCGCCTTTCATGTTCCCGCTGATTGGCGGGAAGGATGTGGTAGTCTGGGATAAGAAGCCGCAGAAATGTTCCGCCGACTTGTCAGGTTTGTATTCGGTTTGATTTTATAGTCACGTTAGAGGAACTCTAGAATATTTTTCTTTGGAGAATTGGAAGTTACTGGCATTTTAATTGTATGCTGAAAAAATCCTACTGTGTTCTATGTCTACTCTACATTGTTTGTTTCATCTGCTTGGAAATAACTTTAAGGCAACATCTTATCTTCATTTATCTTATATACCTCTAACGCCTGTGCTTGCAATTTTTCCTTCATTTATCATTATACTTTTTTTCGTGAATAAAGATTAGATTTCTTAATACATTAGAGATTTATTTAGTTGTATAACACATTGGCCTATATGACAGATAGTGGAGCTTACATACTAACTTTAACATTTTTCATGAATGTTTTGTTCATCTTGCATTTTCTCATATTCTGTTCACTCTTAGATATTGAGATGATGAAGGAAAGATTTGCTAAGCTTCTTCTTGGTGAAGACATGTCTGGAGGAGGTAAAGGAGTTTGTCCTGCACTCGCCATATCAAATGCCATAACTAATCTCTCTGGTAAGTCACGTTATATGGTGTATATGTTTCCATATATACCTGAGTATGTAGGCAAATAAGGTCTGAATGTGTGGTCTAAGTTTGTTTGGAATTTTTTGGGTTATAGCAACTGTGTTTGGCGAATTGTGGAGGTTGGAGCCAATGGCACCTCAGAAGAAGACAATGTGGTGCAGAGAAATGGAATGGTTGTTATCTGTTAGCGATTCAATTGTGGAACTAGTGCCCTCTATACAGCCATTTCCCGGTGGAGGCACATATGAAGTAATGGCAACAAGGCCGAGATCTGATTTGTATATGAATTTGCCAGCACTCAAGAAACTCGATGCTATGTTGATAAGCATTCTTGACGGATTTCATGACACAGAGTTTTGGTACGTTGATCGTGGGATAGTTGTGGATGAGCGTGAGAAGTATTCTTCTGGGGTGTCTGGTGGTAGGCCTTCTATTAGACAGGAAGAGAAGTGGTGGCTCCCGTACCCAAAAGTTCCTCCAAAGGGATTGTCAGATGATATGAGGAAGAGGCTACAGCAGTGCCGTGATTGCACAAACCAGATACTGAAAGCTGCCTTAGCCATAAATAGCAATGTTCTTGCTGAGATGGAGATTCCAGATGCCTATTTGGAAACCTTGCCCAAGGTGATTTTACCTTATATATGGTTATTCCACCATCTTCCTTTGTGAACATGATGAAGCACATTTTGCTTGTTGGCGTCACGCTTGTTTAGAATTTTCAGTCACCCTACTTAGCATAGCATTGTATTCTTTGATGGTTGGATCTTCTTGTATTTTGATTAAAGGCACAAGGGTGTTTCTGTAATTTTGAGTAATTCTACCTAAGCAAGCCTGTCAATTTGTGGTCTTAATATTTTTCTTTTTGTCTTGCTTATCTTATGCACTAAGATATTTGCAAATGTGGATACTAAATAATGTGGGATTCACTTAGATTCGATTTTATTCTTCTACATGTATTTCATTTCATTTCTGACAATACTTGTTTGGTTACATATCATGTCACAATTTGAAGTTTCAAACACTGAGAAATAGCAGATATTATCCCCTATGCATCTTTCTTTGGTAGGTACAGCACCATAGGATTGAAATTTACAGGACTTTTATACCCTATGGAAAGATGGATTGAAATATACAAGAGTAAAAGAAATTTACTGTTTTTGACACGGAAATTGCTAGCTTACAATAAACCTTTTTTTAACCCTGATGCCATCTTTGAAGTGAAAGGAGGATTTCTCTACAGGAGTATGTAGCTTGGAAATTGTAAGAGTAGCATTTCATGGTAATCTAACTATACTGATTTTTAGTTCTTTCCATCTTTAGTTATCCTTGTTTAACATTTTGAAGCATAGGCTGGCATATTATACTCTTGGATGGCTGGACCATGAATGTCTTTGGCCTTGCAACTTTGCTCATATCTTCTGTTTGACATTTTCTGCCGTAGTATCACTTCTGCAATGCAATCAACGGAGTCATATTATCATTAATTTACATCATGTAGGAATCCATCTACAACTCATTAATTTGAAAGAGAATTTACTTTTTTGTGAAAGATGGATGTCATCTGCCTACCTCTGCTTGGCATGGAAAGACTTGGTGGGTTGTGACGGACTATCAAAATTTTGTTCGCTCATTCCTTTCCAAATTGGATTTAAGTTGCAAAACACAGTACCAGAATCACTAAGGATCTTGGTCTATCAAGTTTAAAGGAATTTTGATTTGACATAGAGAAGACCGGTGTTTTGTTTCAGTAAATCTTTTTCAACAACCTATGTTTGAATTTGAACAGAAATACGTGTTTATGCCTTCATTTGTATGTAAAAAATCTAGGAGATTCGTGGCTTATGTTTTGCAGTTTTCTCTTTAATATAATTTTTTTCTCATTTATTTTCCATTTGCCGTTTCAGAATGGAAAAGGTTGTTTGGGTGACACCATCTACCGATATATAACTGCTGATCAATTCTCACCGGGATGTCTGCTTGATTGCCTTGATTTGTCATCCGAGCATCACACACTGAATGTGGCAAACAGAATTGAGGCAGCTGTGCATGTATGGAAGCTGAAAGAAAGGAAGAAAGAGCCAAACCTTAAGAAAGCTAAGTGCAAGACATGGGGTGGTAAGATGAAGGGCCTTGTTATCGATGGTGAAAAGAACCAATTTCTGGTACAGCGAGCTGAAACCTTATTGCATAGCCTAAGACTTCGGTTTCCCGGTCTTCCACAAACTGCACTGGACATGAACAAGATCCAGTATAACAAGGTAGTTATTCTACGTTAGTTTTCAATATTTAAATGTTTATAATGGTCAATTAAAATAATTTGAATTCTGTTAGCACGGTATGAGAATGGAATGTTTGCTTAAATAAAACTTTCCTATTTCTTCTGCAGGATGTTGGGCAGTCAATTCTGGAAAGCTATTCAAGGGTAATGGAGAGCTTGGCGTTCAACATAATGGCAAGGATCGACGATGTTTTGTATGTAGACGATGCAACCAAACAGTGTGCTGCTGCTGAGGCTCTTTCAATTTTCAACAGAGGAGGTTTAAATGGACTTCCTATTCAAAAGAAGATGTCACCAAGTCCCTTTTCAATTCAGCATACCCCATATACCTCTCCTTTTGCAACTCCAACATTTTGTTCATCTCCGCCATTAGCCAGTAGCCAAAGGAGGTCTGTTTCCCCACTACACAAGAAAAGTGTAAAGGCAGCAGCACCAAGCCATCAATTTGACCAAGTTGTGCAAACTGACTGGGACAAAGTATGGTCTTATGCTGGAAATCTTAGTGCTAGAAGAGTTTCTTGGGATGCCCCGGAGCGTGACTGATTGAATTTCCTGGAGTACTAAAATCCAGAAAATGGTAAATTCATTTTACCATGTATATTATAGCATAGGTATTCTCTGCTCATAATTTTGACAGTGGGTGAACTGAATCTAGTTAATATTGGTCTTATGCTGGTATTATTTATATATGTAATTAATTTACGTATTAATATGAGCTTCATTTTATGGATTAAGGTTCAATTATCCTTTTGGCACTTGAATCAGCAATCTTGAATTGTCAAGATACGGAGGAAATTCTCTATAAATTACAACTTCATGCGAAATGTATTTCACTTAACCACATTTGAGAGACGTGGCAACTGCAATGAAAGTTTAGACAACTATTCAAGCATTTGTAATTTGGTAAATTTTACTTTTTGCATCTTTCCATGTTACACAAGTCTTTACTCCCTTCACATTTTCTCCAAATAACACATTTAACCTTCTCCCACTTTGAAGACAACCAGGGATGAGGTTCCCAACCTCTTCTTTGTTCAGGTTAGCTGATTGAGTTGTTATCGCTACGAGGGCGTACAAAATCGACCAGTATCACCATCTATCTACAAAAATTCCAATCCAACCCTTCTAACCGCTACAAAATGGATACAAGACGAGCTCATCTCCAATGAATGGAAGAATTTAATACTGGAAGATTGTCTTTTGAATCAATGAATTTACAGGAGTAGACAGTTCAAAGAAACAAAAATGGCTTCTTTATTGGCTTGCTTCGGCTGTATAGCTCTTGATACTATCGGAATAAGTTAGCATCTCATGCAAAGAAGCTGAGCCAAACTTGCTTTGCAATTTGACATTGGATTTTTGAGATTCAACCATGAAGACAGCAAATACTAAACCGTTTAGGAATAGGATTGACAATGGTTTAGCATTCTTTCTGTCTGTCTGGTTTTTCTTATTATTTTTTTCAAGCTCTATGTTTCTAGGGCATATAGACAGTGCTGTTCTGATTCCTAATTGCTAACAAGAGTAAATTTTGTAGCACAAACAGAGCGCGTTTCGACCAAGGAAAGATCATATCCATAAAAATAGACGAGATTAGTTAAGCATGCGAAAAAAGAAAACACATATTAATGGTGAATACGATTAATGTACAGAAATGAAAACTATTTCATGGAAATAAGAGATGAGGATATTGGAAGTCCGCACAAACAACTGCTTATCAGAGTGCAATGACAACACCTGAACCAGCCAAAATGAGAGCTCAAATGTTCAATGGTTTACATAAATACTTGGAAGATAAACATAAGCACTAAACAGAGATCACTCAAATTGATCAATCACTTAACAAGGTATTTGAAAAATCACACGCACTGAATAGCAATATCCCAGGGATTTCATTCGCCATTTGCCTGAAAAGTAGAAAATTAGAATGCACTGTCTGTCTATGTCAAGATGGTGAGGAAATAATGGCCTTCACACACCAAAATGGCTTAATACCATTAGGAAACAAAGTAGAATTTCATTCCACATAAAAATGAACAGAAATGTGCAATCCACTTTATCAAGTAGCAACATTGTTGGTTGATCATCAACCCTACTTCTAGCTGCTGAAGCTGTCAAATATATAGACACATGCTCGTAAATATCAATAACTTATGTCTTCCCAACTGGTACTCTTGTTTGGCTCACAAGGCTTGAGAAAAATTAAATAGCCAATCGTTCCAGCTCAGCCTGCATACAAAAGACAAAGGTTGACAGAATCAGTTGCTTGCTCAAGATTGTAAATACATTCACATACACTTTCATTGGCAGCAATTACACATAAGACAAGAAAAGAATAGAATGCACTTCGATCAAGAAGGCGGTCCTAATTAAGCATATTTTCAGTGGTGAAAATAGACTCTTAACCATGCTTGCAGTCAAGAATTGAGGAAATCGGGTATAAAAAGGTGCACACTTTGCAATACATATTTTTACATTAGGCCGTGGAAGATATTATCTTTCTCTATCATTTTCTTGAGACAATAGTTTCAAATACTTAACTAAAAACACGGCAAATAATATCCAGAAACGTAAACAATATCTCGAATACATGATGCTGCTCAACAAATTCATCTCACACAATAAACAAAGTTAGGCGGAAAGATATAAATTCCAAGAAATTAACTGTAAACAGGAAAATTAAAACCACCACTTACTTCAACAGACACATTAGAACAAACCCAAGCAGGTGGCGGCCAAAACATGTCGGAATAACCATCGCGACTATCAATTGGCCCAATACTCCCACTCTCCAAATCAAACACTCCGATACCGCGACTCTTCCACAGCCAATCATCTTCCCTGCCACTAAAGAACTGATCTGTAAAGAATATACAATTACCTTTACACCCATTATCCCCAAACACCTCCGAAGCAGAAGCTGAAAATGTACAATTATCACCCAGAAACAACAACTTATCACCCAAATTAGTCACTTCGACCCATTTTTCAGCATTTTCATCCAATCTAAAAACTTTGAACTTCACCGTCCTCTCACTCGTATAACAATCAAATTCCTCGGACAGATCAAACTCATCAATGTATTCCAAATCATCCTCCAGGCCAACAGACAAATACTTATCGACTAACAATAAATCTCCAAATGAATCCACCAAGAATTTCTTGTCCCCGCCAAAAATCGAATGCGCAACAACATTTACACTAGGAGATCCCCCTTCATCCAGATTCACGACAACAGTTCTCCCCGTGCTATCAATTGCATAAAAACGCTCCTCCCTGAAGATCACATCATCATAAGGCGAAGGCAGGTCATTAATAACCGTCCATTTCTTGTCACCAGATTTGTAAATCACTAACTTCCCAGATACGTGAATCGTCAATAACACAAACCCATTTTTTTCAGCACCCAAAAAATCTAAACAAACAGCAACCTTTTCCATGTAAAGATTCCCAGCCTCTCCAATGGAATTAGCCAGCGGGCTAAAATTGATATACTGAAGGGTATATTCATGACCCAATTCCTTGATTCTCAAATTCAAGAAGCTAAAACACTTGGGGAAATTATCAGGCAGCAGTTTGAAAACGGATCGGGTCAGAGGATGAACCAGATGCATCCGGTTCGGATTGTCGCGTTCAAGTTTGATAATCCAGGATTTGATTTCAGTTTCATTACTGGGAGATTGGAGGGAGTACATAGTCCGTTTGGAGAGGTAAAAACCCCAGGCGGTGTCTGAGATGCTGTGGCTGGGAAGGATGGGAAAACGGCCGTTTGCAGCGGGTACCGGCGGAGGGATGGCAGAGCGCCAGGTGGAGCAGACAGAACGGAAGCGGAGGAGATCGGTGACTGAGAGATATTGGGACATTAAATGGAGGAGTTCTGTGGGGAGTTGGGACCACTCAGGATCGGGTTCCGCCATGGATAAATTCCTGAAGAAGAGAGAAATGAAAGATTTGGGAAATTACAGCTTTATTTTTATATAAAATGTCGTGTATTTATTTAGCACGTTGTTGGGGTTAGGGGTGTCCAAAATATCCGAATCGAACCGGACCGAACCGAACCCGAACCGGACCGAACCGAACCGAACCGAACCGAGCGGTTCTTCATAAGTTAAAGACCCGAACGGGTACCCGAATCGAGAACCGAAAAGTTTGGGTCGGGTCTTGGGTCTCGACCAAGAACCGAAGGAGACCTGAAACTAAATAATTTTTTTTTATTTTTTTATTGAATTAATTAAATTATTTTATTTTTTCTAACATTTTACATTGGTGGAAAATTAATAAATCAAGATTTAAATTTTTATCTGAGGTTGTAAGGGATGTTCCTGCCATTCCTGTATCTACAGTTGCTTCTGAGTCAGCATTTAGTACTGGAGGACGCATTCTTGATCCATTTAGGAGTTCTTTAACTCCTAAAACAGTTGAAGCCTTAATTTGTACACAAAACTGGCTAAGAAAATATTCTAGACTCTTAAAAGTTTCTCAAGATGAAATTTGCATTGAAAAAACAAAGTTCTATGAGGGCATTGAGACGGGTAATAGATATATATTATATATTTTTTTTATCAAATCTTATTAGTTGAATATTTTTTAGTTTATTTGTTTGTTACTTGTGTTTTTTCAATTCTTGTAGAGTTTTTTGTCATGGCAAGTCAAGCAGTAGCAGTTGATGATTAAATCAAATAGTTGGAAAGTATTAATATCTACTTTTTGGTATTTGTATGCATTGAATTAATGTTATTCGACAGCTAATTATTTTTATATTTTTGAATTTGGTTATGTTAATTTGTAAAAGTTACAAATGAAATGTCATTAGTTATATTAATGTAGTGTTGCTGTAAATGTTAAAAATTTTAATTATGGTACGGAACCGAACCGACCCGAACCGAACGGAATCGAACCCGAACGGTTCCATAATTATATTTGGACCCGACGGGTCCATTTATTAAATACCCGAAAATTTTGGAACCGAGCAGAACCGAACCGAACCGATCCACGGACACTCCTAGTTGGGGTTTCTCTTTTTACACGTAATGCTATAATTTCAAAATTGTATAATTTATTTAGGTATCCTATTTTTTTTAAAATACATCTTTTTTTTTTCTTTTTTTTTTTTTCTATTCAATCACACATTGTTCAAACTCTTTGGTCCAAATTAAAATCTAATTTTAATTCAAGTAAAAAACAAATAATCAATATTAACCACATCTGACATGAGTTCACAATTTTTCAACCACATATATGCAAAATATATATCACAATCTATTAAAAATTTAATTTTAATCTCATCAAACACTCTCTCAATAAAATAATATTACACGCAAACTCATATTTTATTACATATTTTTTAATCACACATTTTTCATCGATCTACTATTCCAAAATACATTCTACACAAAAAATTAGGCTCAAACATTTATAATTTATATTTGATAATTTTAATTCTAATATATTTTTCTTTTTCTTCTTTTTAACCACATATTCTTTAATAAAATAATATTACACATAAATATCTTTTTTTATTTAATCATACATTATCCATAAAATCATTATTTCAAAAAATATATATATATATATTTTAAAATCTAATTTTAATGAAGCCCGGATAAGTTTCATTTACTTTAACACGAATAAATGAAAACCATCGGAGGCTAATTATGTTGCAACCACAATATTTATTTGGTTCACCACATTTTCAAGTATATTTTTTCTATTTACTGGTATGACCATAAGTAATATTACATAAAATACTTTTAAACTTTTTCTTTTTTACATAAAATATTTTTTAATTGTTACAACACAGCCATTGTCGATTTTGATGATATTCCTAGAAGTGAAAAGAAAGAGATCAAAAAGCAATTGTCCTCAAATCTCGAGACCATGGGGTTTGTCCAGTATCCCACCATACATTGTCGGGTTCTAGACCGGTTAGCCCCATTCGAAGGTCATGGGACCTGTCGGAGAGACGCTAAATGCTGAAGAAGCCTTCAGGGTTTCTGGCATCAGTGGAAGATTTTTTGAGCTGCAGCCTAAAGAAGGCCTTGCACTTGTAACTTGTTAATGGCACAGCAGTTGGTTCTAGCTTCACGTCAATTGTTCTTTTTGAGACTAACATTCTGGCTCTTCTGTCTAAAGTTCCATCAGCAATTTTTGCTGAAGTAATGAATGGAAAATCGAGATTTACTGATCATTTGACGCACAAGTTGAAGCAGGAAATGGATCCACTGCAAAAACCAAAACAAGATCGATATGCTCTCAGAACGTTCCCACAATGGCTAGGGCCTCAAATCAAAGTCATTCGCTTTTGCAACGAAAATGATCGAGAGAGAAATAAACTCAGTGAACGATATTTCCTTGATCAATGTTTCGAGGAACAAGGCATTACATGGTGGCAACTTTCAGGGTAGGTACACCAATTGGAGTTTCCATGGACAGTTCAGTATTCCCTTTTGTAGTTTTTAACTTTTATAAATGAACTTTCAAAGTACTGTTGAAGAGGATTTATGTAGAAGTGGTTGTGGCGGTGAGGGTGAGGGTGAGTGAAAAGAAATATTGGAGAAAAAAATGGATGTCGTGTGTGCGCGCGCGTTCTTTTTTCCCTTTTTTTTTAAAAAAAAAAAAAAAGACTAGGGTTATATTTGTAAAATAAATGTGATGTATTTAACAAAAATATTTTTTAATTGGGGTGCCTTTACAATATAGTGCATCAAACAAAAATGGTAGTAGTAATATAATTACCCATCATTCAAAAGGATATCAACACTAAAACATCGGGTATCATTTGTGCTCAAGGCCCATTCATTTAGGCATGACAATGGTGGAGCCGAGCAATATTAACCTGAGCTCGACTCGAACCATTTAATAAAACAATTATTCTACAAGTATAGGAGGTGGTTCACATGTGACACACATGGTTTTGAAACAAGTTTTTAGTTTTAATTTATTGGGATGAGTCGGGGGAGGGGGGTAATGGGGCACCTTGTAATTGAGTGGTTGCTATTTCAATGCTTAGTTACCATCTCGATGTAGCTGTGTGTGTTTTTTTTTTCTTTCTCAAGCTTGTCTAATGTTTTATTTTTGTTTTTCTTTTGATCCTTCTCTATTGAGTTTTCAAGAATTGCTCTGTTGGATATTAAATGCTTATGTTGTTTCTAGACGGTGCACACGACTTAATCTTTATATTTGTCTTGGTTGAGATAGTTGACTTATGGTTGATTTCATTCTTAATGTTTTGATAATTAAAAATAAGATTAATATTATTTCTAATAATTGATTTTGAGTGATATAGTTCAATGTTAAAATAAATCAAGTATTGCCAAAATCAATACATTATAAATCGGACTCATGATGAAGATCAAGATCGAAGTCAAGCATTAAAGTCAAATTTCAAGAAAGATCAAGATCAAGAGTTTAAGAGCCAAACATGAAAGAAACTTCGAAACAAAATCAAAGACTGGACTTCCGAGATTATATGTAAAGGTTTAAAATTCATTTTGTGCACAAAGAGTTATTTTCATATCACTTGCATAAAATATTTTTGATCAAAAGTAAGATTAATTTTTTAAAATGATACTTGAACTTAGATCACATTTCTAAAAAAAATCATCAGTCAACCGGACCATCCGAACGTCCGGATGAATCGAACCGTCCGGACATAAATCTTTTTGTCCATCTAGACGTCCGGTTTATCCGTAACGGTCAATTTTTTTTTACTGTTTTAACCGATTTTCAACAGCTATTTTTTGGGTAGTTCGGTACTATTCCGGACGTCCGGTTAGGCAGAAAAGTTGACTTTTCTCACTTCTATAAATATCAACTCACTTGTCATTCATTTCAACAATTAAGAACATTCAAATAAGATACTTTTGAGCAAACTTATATTGATTTATCATCTCATGTATTATCAAATCATCTAGTTTTGAAATTTTTTTGATCAAATTAACTTTTGAAAATCTACTCATCAAAGTTTCATTTGAAAAATATTCTTTGAACTTACATTGTTACATTCATTTCTTTACAGCAAAAACTTGATTGTTGGATCAAGCTTTTTGAATCGTTTCTCTTATCAAAGTTTTTCATTTCTCTTTATGCTTAATTTATCTATGTCAATTTTAAGATATATATTTTTGTTAAGAAGATTTTTGCACTTACGTTGCATAAGTTCTTCTTCTTCTTCTTCGATTGATTAAACTAAATTTGTAAAATCATTATATTTATCAAAGTTTCTTATTTCTCTCTTAGTATTTAGTTAGTTAATTTATTACAATCCTCCATTAAAAGAGAAATATTTCTTGAGAAATTTTTTGAACCTATATTTTATTTATTTATTCACATTCTCATTGAAACACTGATTGATTGAATCTAACTTTTGACTATCATATTCATCGAAATTTTTTATCTAACACTTGAACTATCATTTATTACTATTCATTGAAGTGGTAGTCTCTCTTAATACTTAATTTGTTCGTTTATTTATCAAGAGAGGAATTTCATTGTAAAATCAATTTGATAAAGTGTGGGTCATATTGAAGTCTCTTAAAGATCAACATTGTATAAGAGTCTGAGCTCCTTGTTGTAAGATATCATGTAGGTCATATTGAGGTCCCATAAAACTCAATAGTGTGGGTTGTGGTGAAGTCCCGTAAAACTCAACATTGTATAAGAATTGATACTCCTTGTTTGTAAACCACTGGAAGCGTTCTAAAGGGTTGGATTGTACCATAAATCAATCAACATAGTGAAAATGTCTTGCTCGTGCTGGAGAGCTTAGTAATGGAGGACATAGATCATTGTTTTGGATCAAACCTCCACAATTATACCGTTTGCATCCTCTCTTCCTTTTACTTATTATTTTTATATTTGTGCTTAATTATCTTTGTATTTGTGCATATTTGTTGAATTGTTATAATTGCTAGTATATTGTTTAAGATTTGAATTTATTTTATAAAAAGTTTGAAAAACCAATTCACCCTCTCTTGGTTAGTTATTCTTGGGATTTTAGAGATTTCAGTGTATTTCACTCTGAGATATTAATATAAGTCCAACTTTTGAGTTTTCAGCACTTCTATTAATGTTGTGAGCTTCAAAAGTTAACACCGCGTGGAAAAATCAAATTAGTATGGTTAACCCCTTGTTCATTATTTTTCTTTCTTTTAATCTCAATTCTTTTTAGACTAAGCAAAATCTAAATTTAAGACACGTTTTTGCCATGCATTAATGATTATAATTTAGTCATGAAATATGTTTATACATTACAATTGACCACTTGTTTATCCATTACAGTTTAGCCATGAAATCCAATTTTGAACCGTGTAACATGGTTTCTTCCAAGGGAATTCCCAAAGGGTGTCAATGCCCTACAACATCCACACAAGTAGGTCGACAATGCTGAAATAAAAGTATGGTTGATTCAAATGATTCTGAAGTGATTCTCTCCCGTGTAGTCTTTGTCTTCGGATATCAAGGAGATGACTAGACATCATCATACAATATGAGGAATGCTAAACCTACAAAATAGGACATTTTACATAGGATGGGTAAAATTATCATTCGTTTAGTATGCTATAATAACATTGGCTTACTGAAATTCTAAATGTTACATGATTCTATCAATCATTAGCATATTCTGCTAGAAACAATCGAAAGTCATTCATCTTATACATGTTAAATATGTAAAAACTCCAATATTGGATGAATGGTGAATTTTGTACTTCTCTAAATTTCTCTTTCATAGACAAGATAATATTACCTTAAAAATAACAAAGTCCGTACGTTGCAGGGACACAAGACTGGTATATCTTTAATCATGAATAAAAATTAAAGAATTGTTTTAGACAAATAAAATTGAATATTTTTAGGGCATGCATCTTTTTGAAAATAGATTTTACGAAAAATGGTTTTTAATCCCTTGTTTGGTACCCATTATTTTCAAAATACATTTTTTTCTCTTATTTTATATCACACATTCTTCAATAAAATAGTATTATACGTAAATCTAATTTTTTAACTACACATTCTCCAACAAAATATTATTTGAAAATGCATTTCGAACAAAAATGGGGCTCAAACAAATACTAAGAATGTGTTGTTAAAAGCTAAAAAAAATTATACACCCAAAAATAAAATTATGGGAAAGTTGCAGCCACAGTACCAAACTTTTTACATTTTTGCAGACTTTGTCCAAATCTTTTGTGTGTGTCACCCACGGTACCAAACCTTTAAATAATTCGCACTCGGAGTACAAATTGACAAAAACAGTTAGTTTGACCATTAGTTGACCAATAATTAAATATCTGACCAATTGTTAACCATTTTTAAAGGGCAAATATGTAACTTTACATTTTTCATATGAACAATTAAAATTAAATTAAATTAGAAAAAACCCTAAACTATTATTCATCTTCTCTCCCCCTTCCTTCCCCCCACCCTAGTCATCTTCTTCTACACCTACCCCCACACACCCCACTCCCTTCCCATAGCCTCTATTTCCATATAGTAAACCTCCACCCCTCCATAGCCACCACCAAAACCAGTAACACCGTTGTATCCTCCATATCCACCACCACCATATCCTCCATAACAATGTCAATTGGAAGTGCTTGTTAGACTTACTTGTTCGCAATGACTTCAATGGCTTCCTTCTTAACTGCCCTAGGATCGTCACAACTAACCACATAGTTATGCAAATTAGCAGTTGGAACTTCCAGGACTCAAGAGTTCACATCATAAGCAACACCAAGAGCCACTGCGCTACCCAAGCCAGCATTACGAGACCCACCAAACCGAGATCCAAGTCCATATTCGCCACTACAGAAGCTGTAAAGATTAAAGTCGAACCAGCTATTCGAATAGGAGGCGAAATGGCATCGACCAAATACTTGACACCCGTTAGCTCCCTCTTCACCCCAAGAACATCAACTTTGACAGCAATACTGGACGAAGAAGCAAAAATATTGGAAGAAGATGATTGGGGTGTTGGTGGGGGTGGGAGGATAGAAGATGAACAGTAGCCTAGAGTTTTTTTTATTTTAATTTTTTTCATATGAAAAATGTAAAGTTACATATTTGCCCTTTGAAAATTGGTCAACAATTGGTTAGACAATTAATTATTGGTCAACTAATTGTCAAACTAACGGTTTCTGTCAATTTGGACTCCATGTGCGAATTTTTTAAATGTTTGGTACCGTGAGTGGCACAACTAAAAGGTTTGGACAAAGTCTGCAAAAATGTGAAAGATTTGGTACTGTGATTGCAATTTTCCCTAAAATTATTTTATTAGAATAACGTCATGAAGTGAAAAATAAATTTATGGAATTTGTATGACCAACGAATTGGAGAAATATGGTGGTGTAAATATTATATCCTTGTTTGATTATTTTTAAAATATATTTTTCTCTATTTTATTTTTAATCACACATTTTTCAATAAAATAATATTATATGTAAATTTAAAATTTTTATTTTAACCATATATTCTTCACAAAAAATCTTATTTAAAAATGCATTTTTTGGTGGATTAATTTCACAAAGGGTCACCGAAGTTACCTTAAAATTATAAAACAGTTACTGAAGTTTAAAACTTGCAGAAACTGTCACTGAAATTTCACGCACTTTCACAAAAGGTCATTGAAGGACCGTTATAATTTTAATTCAAATTTAAAGGACCAAAACACGTGAACATAGAACCTTGAGGATCTTAGTGCAAAAAACAACCCCCCCAACCCAAAAAAATCGCCCCATTCCCTCATTCGATCAATCTTCTCCAAATTCTTCCTCATTCGTTTGAAATTGGCCAAGACCCATATGTTCGGTGGATGCGCCATGGTGGGCCGGTGCTAGAGGTGGTGGTCCTCTACCGTGAGTTGCAACATCGTCACCGGAATTCGTGGTTGAAGGCACTGACTGCGCCATGGAAGAAAAAACTTTGCATCTTTGGATTTTCTGATTTGTTTGATGTTATAAGGGAATCTGTAGGTGTGTAATAAGGAGATTGATCGACCTGTGGGGTGGGTACGACATTGACATCGTCGAAAGTTGTTTTTTCGACCAGTTTTTGGTGTGTGTTCATCTGGTTTTGGTTCAAAATTTCGATCAAATCTACCGGGGTTGAGGCTGGTAGTTGGGTGGGTTTTGAAGAGGGCTTCAAGGTGGTATGTTGGTCTCGCGACTAGGTGACCGGATGTTGGATTTTTGGTTGTAGTTGGTGACCGGAGTTGACAAAGTGTTTTGGTCCCCACTTATGTGCTATTTTTCGGCCAATTTCGATGGGGCTAACGCCAGTTGTTAGGTGGGTCGTGAAGAGGGCATCGAGGGTTTCAAGACGGTATGTTGGTCCCGTGGCCAAGGTCGTCGAATGTTGGAGTTATGGTGGTCCAAAGGTGGTGGGTTGAGAGAATTTGGAGGAGCGAATGGTATTTGGTTTTATTTGAAATTTGCACTTGAGGTCCTCGTGATTTAATGTTCACGTGTTTTGATCCTTTAAGTTTGAATTAAAATCATAACGATCTTTCAGTGACCGTTTGTGAAAGAAATTAAGCCCTCGTTTGACACCCATTAATTTTTCTTTCTATTTCTCATTCTCATTCTTATTCTTCATTTCAATCACACATTCTTCAAATAAAATAATATTACACACAAATCAAAAACTTTTTATCGCTTTTCCACCACACATTCTCACATCAATCACTATTTCAAAATTTTTATTCTCCCAAAAATGGGTTTCAAACAGAGGCTAAACCTTCAATTATCATTTGTGAAAGTACATGAAATTTCAGTGATTGTCTCATAATTTTGAGGTAAGTTCAGTGATCGGGCGTGAAATTAACCCCATTTTGGAGGCTGGAACAAGAGCTATATGTACACTAACGAGGCAAATATTTTCTGAATTACTGATTTTGTACTGACCGTAGTCAAGTCAAATATCGAAGTTTTTCTAGCCGCCCGGCAACCGCTACAGAAGAACTGAAGGAGACTGGGTATTACTGTATCAATACATATATTGAGATATACCTGATTTAGGATGACAGGAAAAATGACGAAGAAAGAGAGTAAACTGGGAGAAAACCTACCCACAAAACCCACGTCAAGGAAAATTTTTGGAACACAGCAAATCAGTGAAGACGATGCGTCAAGCCTTGTTGGAGGTATAGTCGAGAAGGGTTTTTCAGATAATCCTCAGTTCAGGCCAACAGGACCATCATACGCGCCTCGCCCAACCGTTCTTCCTTTTCCGGTGGCCCGCCACCGTTCTCACGGCCCAGTAATCCCCTTCTTTATACCCTTTTTCATTTATTTCATGCATTTTCATTATTTTTTAGTATAATCAGCATTGATGCTTGAAATAGGAGAAATGAAAAAGAAAAAAAAAAAAGAAAAAAAGTAAGGGCTTGTCCTCTGTTATGGGTCTCTTAAGAAACAAGTTGACTTTATGACCATGGGAATTTGGCCATTATTTACCAAGTTTTTATGTTATTGTGATTTCTTTTTTTCCAATGCTTTACATTGTAGGGGTAGATTAAGGGGTTTACTCATGCAATTACTGCCTATAACCAAAATATGTTCTGACGTTTAAATTATCCTGTTGCGCATGGTGCAATCAATGCTGAAAGTTTCTGACTTTTGGGTTTTCATTACTTGGCCTGTTGTCACATAATGAATTATGTATTTCTAGTTATATGTAGAAGTGGTGAAATACTTTGAAAGCCATAAAGACAATGATGAGAGAATGATATTTTGATAGTTGTTTATCTTTAACAGCATTGGTCTGCAAAGGTTGGGGGTTCTAATGGTATTGATGATGAAGATGAGGAAGAGGAGGAAGATTTTACAGCTATGAACATGGCTGCCACTTTTGCCAATCCAGTACAAAAGAAAGAGAAGATAAATTTGGATTTTAGCTGGTTGCGAGGGACAATGAACAATAATGGTGGTTCCGTCCCTCATGAGAAGAAAAGGCAAGGGCATATAATTGGGTCCAAAGAGTGGAAAGGGGGTAAAGAAGAGAATAAAAAAAATTCTGATGGCTCAGGCAGGCGAATCCTTACTCAGGATGATGCCATGTTCAATAGAACTGACTTTGATGCAAAAGAGAAGGAAGTGACTATGGAGGACGAGGTTTCCATAATCCCAGAAGAGGTCAAAGAGAAAAAGCAAGCCATATTGGCCATGGCCATAGACAACGGACAAGGTAACTTTAAATGTAGTACTGCTGAGAACTTTGTCCAAACAAAGGAAAGGCCAAGGGGAGGGATCATTGAAGCCCAGGAAGGTTTTAAGGGGAATATGGAGCCTCAACTGCAGAATAGGTCAATTAAAGATATTGAGGTGGATATGGAGATGCTGGTAGATGAACAAGCGGCCACAAGTCTAGAAAGTCAAATTGATCTTGAAAATCATGCTCGATTGGAAAAAATGTCTGCCGATGAGATAGCAGAGGCGCAAAGTGAGATAATGACAAAGATGAGTCCAAAATTAATAAATGCATTAAGGAAAAGGGGCCAAGACAAGTTGAAGAAACAGAAGATTTCTGTCTCAGATATGGGTACTAATGGCTCATCAGGCACTGAGCAAAAAGAAAAAAATCTGATTAACAAACATGCAATGTCTGGTGCTAGTAGTAGCTCCCACAAGGTTGGGAAATCCTCTTCTGAGGACTCACAGATAGATAAAGATTATAAGGTCGATCCAAATTTGAGCTCAAAAGGTAGCAGCTTGTGGGATGCTTGGAGCAAAAGAGTTGAGCGTGTCAGAGATATAAGATTTAACTTGGATGGGGACGTTGTTAAACCTGATTTTACTCAGGTATCAGATGCTGGTAAGGCTAAAGATCTAGCTTACATCACTTTCAATTTTTGTTTATGCTGTGAAATTATCATTATTTATCCAATGCTGGTTCGTTGACTTAATAGAGCATTACATCTGTTCCCCTATGCGTTCTACTATATTTGATGGATATCTTATTTACTAAGAATGGGGAAAAATTACCTGGCGTCTCCCTAACTTTTTAGCAGGTCTATATTAATAAATGTTGTTTTTTCTGGTTGCTAATTCACAGTTCTTCTAGCAGATCTGATCCTTTACTTGTTAATGTCATTCAGGTGGAACTATTTCCTCGTACAAAAGCTACTCCTTTTAGCACTATCATCCCTTTTATATTAACCTGGCTTCTTAATTTTGAAAGCAAATTTTTCTTAACAAATATGCCATATTGTGTTGCTCTTTCTTGAATTTCATTCTCTTATTGATAGCCTTTCTGATGTTATTATATGTACTTTCAAGTTCTAAACTCATCATACGTTCAAAGTGGTTTGGTTGATATTGAAGTCTTTCTTTCACAGTTATTCTCCAAGCTTTTACTGGACTTCATGTAGGATCTCTCTCTGAGTCTCTGTCTCTTGCATTAGATTCATGGCCATCTCCAGCTTTGTAATTAATATTAATCTATGGGATGCCCCCATTTTCTTTTCAACTTTGGATGTATGAGGCATAGTATTAAACGTCTGAATTTCTATCAGCATTTTAACTTTAAATCACAACCAGATTTTAGACTTATGAAGTTGACACATTAGACGTCTTAAAGTGCAGTAAATTTTTCCAGAAACATTTGAAAATATAAAATGCTCAATCTCTGTAAACTCATTAGTAACTTTTATGTTTCTTACCATTAGAATTTGATCAAGATTTCTATGTCAATCCATTCAGATGTGCTTGAGGTTAGGTTGAAGTTTGATTAAAGTGCAAGTGCAAAATGGTTAACAATACTTACCCTTTTGGGACCTTTATCTCTTTTCTTTTCTAGACTGATTTAAAATCTTTGAACATGTGTTTTCTCTCTTACTTTGCTAAAGTATTTCATTTTGGGTTCTTTTGTATCTCGTGCCTTCTTTTCTCAGACATGAAATTTTCCCCCTTACATTGGTTCTGCTGAATCTATGTAATTTAGATCTATTGTACTTTTTGGTTACTTTTAGATGAAGTGTCTGCCTAAAGATGTTGATGCTTTTTTCTGTCATCTCACTGTAGGTAATATGCGAGCTCATAGTGGATATAGTGCAGATAACGTCTCTGAACGTGATTTTCTTCGAACTGAAGGTGATCCTGGTGCTGCTGGTTACACCGTCAAAGAAGCAGTGGCTCTAACTAGAAGTGTGGTTGGTTAAAATCGTTGTTGGAACCTCAGAACTACTTATTTTTCTTTCTTTGCATGAAATCTATCATATTCTTCCAGAGTAATATATGTTGGACTATTTTTGGAACTCATTTCAGGTTCCAGGGCAAAGAGCTCTTGCTTTACATCTGATTGCATCTCTCCTTGATAAGGCAAATTGCAGTATATACCAACGGCAAGTTGGTTGTAATATGAAGTTTGCTGAGGCTGATGGGTCTATTGACTGGGAGGCTATATGGGCTTTTGCCCTTGGTCCAGAACCTGAGCTAGCTTTATTGCTAAGGTAAACTTTGAAGGCTTCCTATTTATAGTTTCATTTCTAGTCATATTGGATTATTTGTCTAACTAATGTTTTTTAAGATCTCCGTGTTAGATTCATATCTGATACGGAAGTCACTTCTTGAATTCGTTGTCAAATTTCTATCTTTGCCACTCCCCTGTAAATGAATAAAATATTGCCAATTTGATACCTTGCATGTGAAAATTCGAGTACTCTGGCATTGCATTGGCTCTGTGCATTACATGATCCTCTGCTTCTATGTATGATGTTTATTGAACTCTGCTTAGAGGGGTCGAGTGGGTGTAGGCCTTGTCAAAGATCTATGTTGCTATAAGGCTCACTAAATTTTTTTTTATGTTCAAACAAGAATGTGGTTTTAACCCTAAGCTTCTCAATTTACTAGTGGCACCTGAGGTTCCGCCTTACGATAAATATTTAATGTCCTTTGCGCCTGTTTGCCTGCCAATATGTGTTCTTCACTTTCTCTCTCTCTCTGAATTATTTTTATTCTTAATAATATGTAAGTGAGAATGTTCTGCCTACAAGACTGAAACTTTGATTTGGTCTAGAATGTTACCTGATATTCTTATGTATTGTAGAATATCTCTTGATGATAATCATAATTCTGTTGTCCTGGCTTGTGCCAAAGCCATTCAGTCTGTGCTAAGCTGCGATATAAACGAAAACTTCTTCAATATTTCAGAGGTAGAATTACATTTTTGAAGTATCTTGTATTATTCTTGAATCACATTCTTAACTAACTACTAGTCTCTTCTATTTTCAGAAAATACCAACTTATTCACAGGATCTTTTTACTGCACCTGTATTTAGAAGTAAACCAGATATTGATGCTGGTTTTCTTCGTGGTGGCTTTTGGAAGTATAACACGAAGCCTTCTAATATTCTACATCTTGACGATGATCCCATAGATGATAAATCTGAAGATGAACACACCATTAAGGATGACATTGTTGTTGCTGGCCAGGATATTGCTGCAGGCTTGGTTAGGATGGGAATTCTTCCAAGGATATGCTATCTCTTAGAGGTAAGCATTTTGATGCTAATAAGCAGTTTCCTGCTCCAGCTTGAGAAAAATGCCTAAAATTTTATACCATATAGAATTAACAAGACTTACTGTATCTTACATAATCAACTTTTGTGGTGCCAGACAAGCCCTTCGGCACCTTTGGAAGAATGTTTAATATCCATTCTCATTGCAATAGCAAGGCATTCCCCAACATGTGCAGCGGCAATAATTAATTGTGATAGGCTTGTTCAGACAGTTGCCAACAGATTTGCTGCGAATGAACAGACTGAAATATATCCCTGCAAGATAAAATCTGTGAAGCTCTTGAAAGTAAGCTACATTTTTCCATAATTTGACCCATTTTGTTCTACATTCATGTTTTATTTTTTCCTCATAAGATATTCTTTACACTTGTTCAAGGAAAAGTCTTTTATAAGTATTTTTCTTGATGCTTAAAAGGTGTTGGCTCGGGTCGAGAAAAAGAACTGCATAATGTTGATCAAGAATGGGATTTTCCACAAGGTGACATGGCATTTGTATCGATATCCATTCTCTCTCGACCAATGGGTAAAATCTGGAAGAGACGTTTGTAAACTTTCATCTGCTTTGCTGGTTGAACAGTTACGTTTCTGGAAGGTTTGTATTCGGTTCGGATATGGCATTTCTCAATTTCCTGATTTGTTTCCTTCATTGTCCATTTGGCTGAATGTACCTACGTTTCCCAAACTAATTGAAAATAATGTCATAATTGAATTTGCTGCCATCACCAAAGAAGCCTACCTTCTTCTGGATGCTTTAGCTAGCAGGCTTCCCAATTTCTATTTACAGATGCATCAAGGAATGGAGGTTACAGTTGAAGGTACAGAGGTTTGGTCATGGAGTCAAGTTGGTCCTATAATTGATTTAGCCATTGAGTGGACAAAAGTAAATAGTATTCCATATATATCCAGATTCCTAGACTGGGATGAAGGTGGTGGATATTGTATTTTGCAGGATTCAGAAGTAGATTGTTTGTTATGGATTATTTCTTCTGTTATGCATATGCTATTTAGTGTGCTCAAAGCTGCCACCCCAGAGGATGCAACGAGTTTGTACAATGGGCATGTGCCATGGCTGCCGGAGTTTGTACCTAAGATTGGACTTGAAATTATTAGAAATGGATTTATGAGCTTTTCAGGGCTAAATGGTATGTCTGATGATAACACTGCCGGAAGTGGCTCCTTCCTTGGGTATCTGTCTCATCTGAGACTAAAAAGTGGTCATGAAACATCAATATCTTCTACATGTTGCCTTCATGGATTGGTACAGGTAGTTGCTTCTGTGGACAAGTTGATCCACCTTGCTAAACACGAGTTTCATAATGGACCAGCTGAATATCAAAAAAATTCAAGGGATGATAAAATTCTCGCAGAGGGGATACTTCACTCCTCTGTGGTTGAATTAGGCGTTTTGCTGTCATCTTTTATGAAGTTAATTACCAATGGTTGGCAATGTATACGGTCCATTGAAATGTTTGGAAGAGGTGGGCCATCTCCCGGGGTAGGTGTGGGCTGGGGTTCTCCTGGTGGAGGGTATTGGTCTACAACAACTTTATTGGCTCAACAAGATGCAAGACTGGTTATGTACTTGCTTGAAAATACTCAGATTGCCTCTACCAAAGATCCATTAACAGATGAAGAGGTGTGCTTTACAATGCAATGGATAAATTCTGCTATCGAAGCATGTATGATTGCAGGGCCTAGGGATAGAGCCGTTATTGATAAGCTGCTGGATATCTTGTTACAGGTTCCTGTTCTGAAATATCTTGATTTTGGTATACGCCAGTTTCTTTCTCGTAGAGAAGGATTCAAACCCTTTGGGTGGAAATATGAAGAAGAGGAGTACCTGCTGTTTGCCAATGTTTTGGCTACACATTTCAGAAACAGATGGCTCAGTGTAAAGAAGAAATTAAAAACCACGGGCAACCACAATCATGTTAATTACAAAAGACACAAGAAAGGTAGTCTTCCTCTAGAAACTATTCACGAGGATACAGATAGACCACTCATGGTTGGTCAAGGGCCAACTTCCTTGATAATGGAGTGGGCTCATCAGAGATTGCATCTTCCTATACATTGGTTTCTCAGTGCAATATCAACTATTCAGTATGAGAAAAACACCGATATTCCTGTGGACTTTCTTGAAGTTGCTAGAGGTGGACTTTTTTTCCTCCTAGGAATTGAAGCAATGTCTACTTTCGTTGCTGCGGAGTTCCATTCTCCTGTTGGTAGTATTCCGATTGTCTGGAAATTGCACGCTTTGTCTGTCACCTTACTTGGTGGAATGGGTGTTCTTGAAGAAGAAAAGAGTAGGGATGTTTTTGAAACTTTGCAAGATGTCTATGGGCAAGTCCTGGAAAAATTCAATATGGAGTCTCTTTGTTTCCAGTCAGAGATACATGAGAGTTACTCTACATTCGTAGAAACTCTTGTGGAGCAATTTGCTGCTGTGTCTTATGGTGATATGGTATTTGCTCGGCAAGTTGTAATCTATTTGCACAGACGTGTCGAAGCTCCTGTAAGGCTGGCTACATGGAATGCTTTATCTAATGCACGAGTTCTTGAACTTTTACCACCTCTGGAGAAGTGCATTGCTAAGGGTGATGGTTATCTTGAACCTGTTGAGGTATTTTGTTGATATGCTAGTTAAAAGTTTTGTTATCTATGGAAGTACTTGTTGCATTACGTATAACTATTGCCATTTATCAAATAAAAACTTCAGTTAGTTTCAACTAACACTAGTTTTCAAACAAACACATTTTAGAATTAGGATATGGGTACTTGCTAAAGTTTCAATGGATTTGGATTATTTACCAAGAAGTAGAATTTTGTGGTCAATTTTTCTTTATATAATTTCAATAATTGTTAGTAAATCCTTATGTTATAATAACTCAATACCATTCTTTTTGGCCCTTAGTTTAATATAATATTCGTTGTTCAAATGTATAGTGCAATGTACTATCATCAATTAGCTTTCATGGTTGTTTAGATGAAGGCGCCGTGGGAAAAATCTTGTGTCAATGGCTCATAATTTTATTCTTCAACAAAGAGATTAAGCCCCTATTTGGTTTATTCTTCCTTCATCTTCTCTTTTAAAATAATAAGCTAGTACCATGAAAAACTCACAGATTTCCCAGAAGAAGTTTTTCCCCCTATGCAAGACAAAGACCCTGAAGGTAGTAGTTATGAACTAAAATACAAGTGCTATTCATTTTTACGCAGGATGATGAAAGAATCTTGGAAGCTTATGTGAAATCATGGGTTACTGGTGCTCTTGACAGAGCAGCAACTCGAAGATCAGCATCATTCACATTGGTTCTACACCATCTTTCATCTTTCCTTTTTGAGAATGTTTGTGATAGTACACGCACACTCCGCAATAAGTTGGCAAGATCTCTACTGCGTGATTGTCCTCGTAAAGAGCAACGTCAGGTATGAAAGTTTACTGGTAACCAAGGAACTTGATATGTGCGATAGATCGAATTTGAGAATTTTTATGCCATTTATGTTTGTCACAGACAAGGTTCTAGATAAAGCATGTTTGCAGGAAGTTAAAATTTTTTACTTTCATAAAAGTTTTAAAATAAAATATTTTTTGAGAAGGTCGTCCCATATGTGGCTAAGCTTAAAACTTGTTATTTTAAAATAACTTGTTTTTATTGGTCAAAGTTGCAAATAAATTAATTATTATTTCCCTAAATAAAGCATGCGAAGTAAATATTTAGCTCCGATCCCACCTTGAGTGGCCACAGATTAAAATATTTTGTTTGGTTGGTTGTTTGAGGTACATGCTTATCCAGTTGATGCAATTTTTGGACAGAATATGATGATGAAATTAATACAGTACAAGAAGGCGGTCCCTCGTGCAGATGTAGCTTCATCTCTACAAATTTGTGTAGGAAAGAGGTTCCAATTATTGAAAGAAGCTTGTGAAGGAAACTCCTTGCTTATAACTGCAGTGGAGGAGCTGGAGTCCGCGACACACTTGCATCATATAGAGGGCATGAGATTATCTTAGAGCATTTTCTTATTGCCTATAGAAGCGACTGCAGACGTTACTACATATTCGGTACACAGTTTTGGATAGTGTTGGACTGTATAATGAACAATATTTCGTTTGTTACTAAATCCCGTCCATGTAATTATTTGGTGTTTGTTAGGGGTTGTTTATTTGAAGTGAAAAATGTTTTTCTTATTGGAAAATGTGTGGTTAAAAAGTAAGGAAAATTTATGGATTATCGTCCAAAATTATTTTATTAGGAGAATGTATGATTGGAAATGAGCTCGAGGAAAAAGTGATTTTCAAATAAGTTGTGCCAAACAAACGTTTAGTTGACTTGGATTTTTTAAAGTTCATAATTGCATGGAAGATGGGGAGAATAAAATGGCTATTATATTATTTTTCAAATTTGGAAACAACATTTAGATATCTTTCTTATCTTTTGGAAGATATATGAGTGAAACGATCAATGTCTTGATATTGAAAGATCCATCGGATTCTTCCAATATGTTCTAGCGAAATTCATAGGCATAGGAAGTTCTCTTAAATAAAGATTTTTTCTTTCGAACCATATTTCGATTTGGGTCACGTACACCTAGTCTTTGGACCCTCTATGAGGAATTCATGAGCTGACAGGTGGGCAAGATAAAATGGGCCTGCACTAATGAGCCCCTCCCTTGTTTGGTCTCCATCAAAGATTTTTAAAAGAGGAAATGACACGAAACCCCGATCTCTAAAAATGGAAATTCAAAAGTAAGGTACAAAGTTTTTTTAATCATAAATCAGGTATTTAATCAAAAATATAAATATTAATAATAATTATAAAAACAATTCTTTATCACCTCTCTCTGTAAACTTGTGGCAACTATCTCTCCCTCAAAACCTATGTCGACTCTCTCTCTCATATCTCACCTCTCTCTCTTTCTCTCTCACAAAACTTGTGGTATCTCTCTCTCTCTTAAAATCTGTGGCAACTCTCTCACCTCTCTCATCTCCCTCTCTCTCAAAACCTATGACGATGTGGGATCTGTGGTGGCTATCTGGGTCGGATCACAGCATCGATTTCAGGTACGACCTAGTTGATATGCGACGACGACGCGACGATTTGTGGTGGTGATATGCGGTACCTTACCGATCTGAACACACAGATTTGAACGTTGGAGGTGCGTGTACGAGGTTGGCGGCGCTTGCGCGTGATTTGTGACCGTGGTGGTGTGTGCATGGTTTGCGGTGGTGGTATTTTTGTTAGGTTTTGGAGTGTTGGTGGTTTTCGTGTCGGGGTGGTTTTTTCTGTAGTGGTCATCGTCGATTTTTAGCTGCAACGACGATGATGTCATCACTGCACTCTGACCAACGACGGAGCTTGACGTCGTTATTGCAGCGGAGATGCCGAGTGTAGCGGTCATCGCCGTTGCAACAATGGAGATGGTGGTGGGTATGAGCGTTGATTTAGGGCTACAATGGTTGTCCAACAGCAATGGAGATGGTGGTGGGTGTAGTGGTCATCATTGCTGGCGTCGTGACGCTGCTGTGATGGTCTAGATGTTGCTGGTAAAGGTGGTGACTGCCAGTTTTCAGAGACATTTTCTCGCGGTGGTGGGAAGACGAAGAAATTACAGTGAAGCAGTTGGGTGGGTGTTAGGCTTGACAATGGGTTTGTAGCGAATCAGAGTTGAGGGAATCGGAAAGGTGGCGGATTCGTGGTTGTGGGGTGGATTTGTGTTTGTGGTTGTTGTTGGTGGGTGGTTGATTGTTGTTGTTTCCTGTTGGTGGTGGCGTAGTGATGGCAATGGGGCGGGTTCGGGGGCGGGGCCCCCCGCCCCACCTTTGACGGGGCGGGGCAGAGCCTTGCCTCGTTTAATGCCCCATTTAGTTTTTTTTAACCAAAAATTTTCAATTAAATAGAAATTCAAAATTTTATAATCCAAAGCAAACAATACTTAAAATAACTATATCAATATCCAAACCAAACAATGAAAACAAACAATGTCCAAGATTAAACAAACAATGTTCAATTTTTTTTTTAACAAGGCGGGGCATCCTCGCCCCGCCCCGCCCTACGACTCGAGGACCCGTAGGGGGGGGGGGTTTCACCCCATTCTGGGTGGGGCGGGTTTTTTGCCATCTCTATGGTGGCAAATCTGTTGATGGGGACAAATCTGTTGTGTTGGTGGATCTGTTGGTGCTGGTTTGGGTGGTGGTGGTGGTTGCGGAGGTGGAGGTGGCGACGGGATGAAGAGTGTCTGTGACAAATTATTTGGTTGATTTGTGACCAATATTGGTGGTGAATTGGGATCGGGGGTTGATTTTTTGGTGTATGTGACCACTATTTGGTTCTATGTGACCAATCCGTTACCTTAAAATTTGTGATCAAAAATTTGAAAATATGTGACCTATTGATAAATTGTGACTTAAATTTTTTGATCTGTGACCAACGAAATAAATTGTGACCCACAAAATTTTTGATTTGCGACATCGAAATAATCTGTTACCAACTAATTTGATAAGATGTGACTAATAAAAAAGTTGTGACCTATAATTATGTATCTATGACAATTAATTGTATAAATGTGACTTTATTATAGTTATTTATTAAATATTTTTAATTATATATATATATCTGATTTTTGCATTTTTAAACTTAAAACTTGATTTTTGAATTGGTGTAAACTATACACATGAATTTTGATTTTTCCCTTTTTTAAATTTTTTTCTTTCTTAATTTTAACCACATATTTTTCAAATAAAATAATATTACGTATAAATCTAAAACTTTTCATTATTTTTCATATATATATCTGATTTTTGCATTTTTAAACTTAAAACTTGATTTTTGAATTGGTGTAAACTATACACATGAATTTTGATTTTTCCCTTTTTAAAATTTTTTTCTTTCTTAACTTTAACCACATATTTTTCAAATAAAATAATATTACGTATATATCTAAAACTTTTCATTATTTTTCAATCACTATTCCAAAATTTAGAAAATTTCCAATGTGGCCAAACAATTACTTTCCCCATTTTAGTCTAACACGTGAATCATGAAAATGGTATCCAATCATGACAGCGGGTGAATCATTTTTAGTTTTTTAATATGCCCAAATTTTTTACTTGTCTTTTTATCAACAAATATGAACTACTCATATTTAAATCATTATTTAATGTGAGGATGTGATTTTCATTTATCAGGTTATTCATTATTTCTCTCTCATCTATCCACCAACAAAAACTGGACAAATATAATATTTTCTTGGCAAAAAACGAAATCAATTAAACACATTTAATTAATAATTTCCGTACAAATAAGTTCTAGACAATCGAGTGGTTTGAATATTTTTTTTTCATGCAAATTTCATATTTGCAATCAAACCCACCCTAAACGTTATTAAACGAAATTTAAAATAAAATAAATCACATAATTTTACATTTAATTAAACATATCATATAGTGCTATATAGACTGATGCTCTAACACTACTAATCACTGGACAACATTATTCTTATGATTACTATTGGAGATGCATCGGAGTTGGAGAAGAAACACACCAAATATTGTAGCAACGAAATCAACAAACACGAACAAAATTAGGATTAAATTTAACATAATGAACATCGAAGGTCTGAATACGTAATCACTGTTCTCAAACTATATTTGCCCATCACGTATTGAAAATAATGCTTAAAGGTTTTTCGGCAAATGGTTTGAATGATTAAACAAGCCTTGTAAAGATGAAACACTGTGTGATCCCCAAAACTTTAAGAACACTAAAGAAAATTCTGAATGTGATCAAGAATCAATTTTTGATCTTTGATGTTGGAATGATATATGGATTTCAAGTGTTTTTTCATATTTTTTTTGAACATGAATTTCCTATATATAAGCCTTGACCAGAAATATGAAATAACGTCAAAATTTAAGTGAAACGCCACCAAATTCAAAAATTAAATGCTAAAAATGACCTTCAACGATCTAAAATATTGCTCTATGCGGTTGCATAGAGGACTCGAAACAGAGACTTGATTTCTTGTTGATGGCCATGCGACCGCATGGCCAAATATCAACATGTAATACATTTGTCAAGGTAATAGTTTTGTCGGAAGTGAAGATGATATTCACATTTCCTTTTTCAAATACCTTGGATCGAACCTTATTACCCTTTTGAATCTCTTGTTTTCCATCAACTTCATAATAAGTCTTGAATAAGGACTTATCATATGATATATGTACAGTTGCACACGTATCATACCACCAATCGGGAACATTTCCCTTGATATCATTGATTTTGCTTACGGTGGCCACAATGTTGTCTTCTTTGATGGAGTTCACTTTTCCTTCGGTGTTGTTCCTTTTTCGGTAGCGACATTCTTTTGCATAATGTTCAAATTTTCCACATACGAAACAACTACATTTGGTCTTCTTCTTGGAATTGTTAAAGTTTTTTGAAGGTTTTCTCTTGTTGGATTTAGTAGAAGGCTCGGTCTTTTTCACTACATTGGCTTTAAATGTGCCTTCATATGGATTATCATTCTTATCTCTTGCTCTCGAATCTCCTCAATTCGAAGATGTTTTTGCAATTGTTCTTAAGAATAGTTTTCGGAACTGTGCATTATTTCTTCCGGTATCCTTTCTAAGTTTCGAAAAGTTTAGCAATGATTGCTCCCACTTGGAAAGTTTCCAGAATTTCAATCTAGATCACCTTCAACTTGTTGACATGCACTTGAAATTCATGAATTTTGGAAAGGGGAATATTCTCTAGAAATTTGAAATCGAAGTACTTGGAGATTAAAAATTTCTTAGTGCCTTCTTCTTCGACTTTGTACTTACTTTCCAAAGAGTTCTAGATTTCCTTTGCCGATAAAGTATTGGTGCAGAGATCATATAACCAATTTGATAATGCATTCAGAATGTGACTGAGGCATATGAGTTTATCTTCTTGGCATTTTTGTCTTTCGGCCCTCATAGCATCGATTTTTCCATTTGTAGGTTCCGGTAATGACGTCAATTATGGATCAGGTATGTAAAAGATCTTCAATGCTGTTAGTACGAACTTTAATTTATCTTCCCATCTTGTGAAGTTTGTGTCATCGAAACGATCCAACCGAACAAGGTCTTGATTCATCAATTTGATTGTTACCATCGTACTTTCGTTCTCCATCGAACAAAATAAAGTTTGAGATTGTTGGAGTTGCACAGGAGTTGGAGAAGAAACACACTAAATATTGCAGCAACAAGATCAATAAACACAAACAAAACCAGGATTAACTTTAATAAATTGAACACCGAAGGCCTGAATGCGTAATCAATGTCCTCAAACTATATTTGCCCCTTACGTATTGAAAATAATGCTTGCAGGTTTTCTAACAAATGATTTGAAGGATTAAACAAGCCTTGTAAAGATTAAACAGACAAATATAAAGTGTAATCCTCAAAACTTTAAGAACACTAAAGAAAATTTTGAATGTGATCAAGAATCAGCTTTTGATCTTTGATGGTGGAATGATATATGGATCTCAAGTGTTTTTTCATATTTTTCTTGAACATGAATTTCCTATATACAAGCCTTAATCAGAAGCACGAAATAGTGCCAAAATTTAAGTGAAAAACCACCAAATTCAAAAATTAAACGGTAAAAAACGATCTCCAACGGTCCTAAATATTGCTCTATGCGACCGCATAGAGGACTCAAAACAGGGACTTGATTCCTTGTTGATGGCCATGCGATAGGCCACAAGTTGGCCTTTTTTCTCATCTTTCATTCCACACTTATTTTATTGGTTTTGAACACGATTTATCAACAATTACGTGTCTAGTTGGTCAACAAAATAAATACTTCAGTTATTTCAGAATAACTAGTTTTTTATTGGTCAAAGTTGCAAATAAATTAATTATTATTTCCCAAAATAAGTAACTTTCTGTACTTGAAAGTAAGAAAAAAGTTGTCAAAATGTGTTTGGAAAAAGTAACTACATACTTTTAATTACCGAACATGCTACTGTTTCTGGGAAAGATGAAATCGTGCACTTCGGAGTACTGTGAATATAAAACACTTTTCTATTATAATCAGTTATTATCTGACGTCTTAAACTTCACCGGAAAAGTTCTGTTACCATATTGATAAAGCATGCGAATTAAATATTTAGCTCCGATCCCACCTTGATTGGCCACTGAATAAAATATTTTGTTTGGTTGGTTGTTTGAGGTACATGCTTATCCAGTTGATGCAATTTTTGGACAGAACATGATGATGAAATTAATACAGTACAAGAAGTCGGTCCCTCGTGCAGATGTAGCTTTATCTCTACAAATTTGTGTATGAAAGACGTTCCAATTATTGAAAGAAGCTTGTGAAGGAAACTCCTAGCTTATAACTGGAGTCCACAACACACTTGCATATAGAGGGGCATGAGATTATCTTAGAGCTTTTTTTTTTTTTTTAATGTATCAACCTGCCAGGAATACTTAGAGCAGATGGGTTTCTTATTGCCTATAGAAGCAACCGCAGACGTTACTACATATTCGGCACACAGTTTTGGATAGTGTTGGACTGAAAAACAAGTTATTTTCATTTTCATTTTTTTATTCATTTTCAATCACACATTCTTCAATAAAATTATATTTTTCATCAAATCAATAAATTTTCCTTCTTTTTCAACCACACATTTTTCATCAATCTACTATTTTAGAATACATTTTTTTCCAAAATAATATGCCTTAAACACACCCTAGAATCTCATCCATGTAATTATTCGGTGTTTATTTGAAGTAAAAAATGTTTCTTATTGGAAAATTTATGGATTCTCGTCCAAAATTATTTTATTAGAAGAATGTATGGTTGAAAATGAGTTCGAGGAAAAAGTGAGTTTCAAATAAGTTGTGCCAAACAAACGTTTAGTGATGGGAGACTAAAATGGCTATTATATTCTTTTTCAAATTAGGAAACAACATTTAGATATCTTTCTTATCGTTTGGAAGATATACGAGTGAAATGATCAATGTCTTGATAATGAAAGTATGTTCTAACGAAATTCATAGGTATAGGAAGTTCTCTTAGATAAAGATTTTTTTTTTTTTTTTCGAACCATATTTCGATTTGGGTCACGTATACCTAGTCTTTGGACCCTCTATGAGGAATTTATGAGTTGACAGGTGGGCAAGATAAAATGAGCCTGCTCTAATAAGCCCTTGTTTGCCTTTTTTTTTTCATACATTTTTAACCATACCTCTTGCAACAAAATATTTTACACGTAAATCTAAACAAAATTCTACTTTTTAACCATATTATCCAGAAAAATCACTATTTTAAAAAAAAAAATTCAAAGAAAAAAAAAAACATTCTTTTTAGAGCTTGTTTGTCTCCCATTATTGGGAGAAGAATGAAGTTTTGAATATTATTTTTTGCATAATGCGTGGTTGAAATTTAAAATAAGTTTATTGATTTGTGTGTAAAATATTTTATTGGGTGAATGTGCGGTGGAGAATTTTACTGTAGCAAACGAAATTTTAGATTAATGGTTGACAAACAGTGGCTTAATGTGAATCAGAAAGCTATTGTTGTCTTAAAAAAACTCCCTTGTTTGGTCTCCATTAAAAAATTTTAGAATTTTTCTATTTCTTAATTTTAATCACACATTCTCCAAATAAAATAATTTACACACAAATCTAAAACTTTTCATTATTTTTCAATTATATATTCTCCCATCAATTACTATTTCAAAATTTATAAATTCTCCAAAAGTGGCCAACCAATTACTTTCTCCATTTTAGTCTAACACGTGAATCATGAAATGGTATGCAATCATGGCAGTGAGTTGATCATTTGTTATAGATTTGTTTTTTTTTTTTTTTAATATATGTTTTAAATTAGAGGTCACTTTCTTGTTGTGAGTATGATGATTATTTTAGTTTTTTAATATGCCCAAATTTAACTTGTCTTTTTATCAACAAACATGAACTATTCATGTCTAAATCATTACTGTGATTGGAGTAATGCTATTATCATCACATGTATTACAATACACATTTATTTTTGAGATGTTTGATTGACAGATTTTTTCACGGAAAGTATTTTCCTATTTTTGGTCACGTGATCATATTTTCCTTAGGAAGATGTGATTTTTCACTATTTTTCTCTCTCATATATCCACCAATAAAACTAGGCAAGTATAATATTTTCTTGATTGAAAACTAAATTAATCAAACACATTTAATTAATAATTTCCATACAATAAGTTTAATTTAGACAATTAAATTGTCTAGAACTTATTTTATTTTCATGCAAATTTCATACTCGCAATCAAACGCACCCTCAACGTTATTAAACGAAATGTAAAATAAAATAAATCACATAATTTTATCTTTAATTAAACATATAATATTGTGCTATATAGATTCTTTTGATTTTGTGTCTAGTTGGTGAACAAAATAAATACTAATCGCAGTGACCTTGTGGTGGATATGCATTCCAGAAACATATTCTTGTTTAATGTTCCACTTGCCGTATTTAATTTCTCTTAAAATAATTATACAATCTTTTCCTTATAAGCTTCCTTCAATACATTGGCTTCTTGGAAAAAAGATGGACGAAGAAGCACAAGCTCAGGTGGATATCTGGAAATATGTTTTTGGCTTTACTGAAATGGCAGTCCTCAAGTGTGCCATTGAGCTTGGAATAGCTGATGTCCTCGAAAGCCACGATGGTCGCCCCATGACACTCGCGGAGTTGTCTTCCGCCCTCAGTTGCTCGCCTCCGATTCTCTATCGCGTTATGAGGTTCTTGATACAGCGCAAAATCTTTAAGGAAATTAGCTTCGACCAAGAATCAACTGGTTACGTTCAATCACCCCTTTCGCGTCTTCTTATGAAAAAAGGAGACAACAGCATGGCTGCTTTTGTGCTCCTAGAGAGCAGCCCGGTGATGCTTGCTCCGTGGCACGGCCTAAGTGCTCGTGCATTAGCAACTGGGGCTTCGGCATTCATGGCTACTCATGGAGAGGATTTGTGGCGCTATGCAGCGGCAAATCCTGCGCATAGCAAGCTGATTGACGATGCAATGGCTTGCCATGCAAGAGTGGCAATGTCAGCAATAATGGAGAATTATGTAGACGTGTTCAAGGGAATTGGGTGTTTGGTGGATGTTGGAGGTGGAGATGGGACCACTCTTGGGATATTGGTCAACAGGTGTCCTTGGATTCGTGGGATTAATTTTGATCTCCCTCATGTGGTATCTACTGCTCAAAATTGGGATGGTGTTGAGCATATTGGTGGCAACATGTTCGAGAAAATTCCGAAGGCTGATGCTGCTTTCCTCATGGTATGCCCTTTTCCCCTGCTCCTTTCGTATTAATTTTACCTGAAACCCCAGAAGAACCTCTCGAGTAATAAGGGAAAGTAATTAACGAGACAAATATTGACTTGTTAGAGTAGTTTTACTATATATTGACATTATTCGTCTGATAATATGTTGTAGTGGGTATTACATGATTGGGGAGACGACGAGTGCATCAACATTCTGAAGAAGTGCAAAGAAGCAATTCCACAAGAAACAGGGAAAGTGATCATTGCAGAGGCTGTGATCGATGAAAAAGAAGACGATAAGTTTAAAGATGTTAGTTTGGCACTCGATATGGTGATGATGGCTCATACGGACAAAGGAAAAGAGAGGACTTGTAAAGAATGGGCGAATGTTCTAACTGCCGCTGGCTTCAGTAGATTCACTATTAAACATATTCAAGCCGTTCAATCTATAATCGAGGCTTATCCTTGACTAATTATTTGGCCATTTTATGTTGTTATATGAACGAATCATTGATATCTGTGTGCTGTATTGTGATGGTGTAGAATACTGTTTTGAGCTTGTGTCATTGAAGTTGTGGGAAGGAGCGGAGCCAAAAATACTTTTCTTGTCATAGTTATAAAAATCTGTTCAGCCTGGCCAGGCGGGATGGAAAATCGGTGGTCCGGACCTTTGATCGGGCCGAGCAGATTAAATTGATAAAAATGCACTTGACTCGATCAAAATCGGACTTTGACCGAGTTAACCGGTGATTACCCGGCCCGGTTGACATGTTTGATTGAGTTTTGAAATCCTTTTACAAAATTTTTGGATTCAAAGGAATTGAACTTTGGACCTCTAAGAAAAATAAAGGATTCATTACCACTTGAAGACAAAATACTTTAGTATTATTTGGGTACAATAATTTATATCTAACTAATGAATCATTTATAACTTTTATAAAAATATTCTTTTAAAAAACTTTAGTCCAACATTTTACTTTAATTTATTCTAAAAAAAAATTTATATTTTATATTTTTTTTATAAGTTTTTATGCAATGACCCGCCGGTTGAACCACAAACCCATCGACCCGTTGTATTGTTCGTGTTACTAGTAAGAACTGAGTAACAGCTCGGACTCCACGCGTTGACAGGGTGACGTGCCACAAGCTGCTGAGGCGATTGCGCAGAGGACGAGCTGTTTGCACCTGGTCCCCTTTTCGCCTCGCCCCTCCGCGTCCCGGCAAAGATCTCCCGTACAGAGATCTTTGCAGTCAAGTCCATGATTGATTGGATATGTGGCAGGACCCAAACGGCCAAATCAGCCAGTATGTGGCAGGACCCAAACGGTCAAATCAGCCAGAAGCACTCAATGCCAGCCAACCTATGGAAAGACAAGTTGACGCCTACGGTGGGACTGGCCCCAATAATCTAGCTACACGTGTCTCCCAATCCAACGGCCCCCCTCCTCTTACACCCGGTATAAATACTAGACCCTTACGCCAAAAAGAAGGTACGCTCTCTTTTAATCTCTCTATATGAACACTTGTTTTCAAAAAAGATCCAGAAGAAACGGCATCCGAGTGAAAACTTGAAGATCGATTGGATAATTTCCGGCCAACCCTACGCTGACTTGACCGTCGGAGTGCCCGTGGCCAAACCCGCCTCCTATGGGAACGGCCACGTGTGACTGACGTTGTGTGGTTTATGCAGGAAAGGACAGACACGAAGGAAAGGGCAGACTCGAAGGTATCACCCGTTGGCTCGGTGACAGATCCGTTTTTCGAGGTCAACAGTTCGAGTTAGTGTCTGGGTCAAGTCTGACAACTATAGTTCTCGTAGATCTAATTGTGCCCTAACAGATTCAGTAATGGTGTCAATGTTGATACAATGGTGCCAACTATGGCGACCGGTCACTGGGTGGAGTGATTTTGACTTTGGGGGTGAGGAGGTTGGGATATAAGGAGAAGGGGGTGGGTGATTGTGGTTTCGTTTTTTGATTTAATAGTTTCCTGTACAAAATGCCTTTTACCTATTTGATCAAAATTATAAAAAATTTCATTTCTGGGGTCAACTGATAGTTTTTGGGGTCAAATAGACAGAAATATTCATTTTAGACTTCAAGTGCGAATTTTTTCAAAGGTTTGATAGCTAATGTAGTACAAATAAAATGTTTGAATCAAGTCTACTCCTAAATAAAAGGTTTGGTACCTTAGTTACAATTCTCTCCTTAATATATCAACACTATTTTAGTTGATATATGTTGAGCAGGAGTATATGTGATAGACACGTATCCTAAAATTAAATGGCAAATAGTCCAGGGGTGGATTGAGATGTTTTGTAACGTGGGATCAAGAATTAAAATGCAAGTTTTTTTTTTTTTTTTTTTTAAATAACATATCATTAACGAAAATAAGTTAATACGCTATTATAATGGTAGCCTAGGCATTTTCAGAAAGAAATTCAGAATACATCATTTCAGCAAATTGCAAAAAAATCATATCCAAGCCCTCCACGCCAGTCGAAAATCACTCGGTCAGAAAGAAGTTTAGAATACATACAAATTTTTTAAAAAGTCAGATTCATATGACATATCCTAATATCGAAATTAACCCACATGCATTTCAAGTTTCAACATTTTCAAATTTTCACAAATCACAAACATATTTATGTTTTAGGGCGTGTTCAGTTGTGTTTAAAATCCAATTAAAATTGAAAATATGATCGTTATTGAGTCTCACTCGTCCAATAAAAATCAACAATAACGGTTAGTTTTTCAATTTTAATCTCTATCGAATACGTCCTTACACTATCTTTTTGACGAAAGAGTCAATCTTGGGCGTGATTAGCAGGGGCGGTCCGATAGAAGAGTGGTGAGGGTTGTATTGTATACTTGTATAATATTTGACAACGATTCAATTTAACGATTCTTCGATTTTTGGCCGTGAAAAGAGAGAGTTGAGACTCGGAGGCCGGCGAAAAATGAAGACTCAAGATGAGAAGTAGCAAGGAGAAAAGTCAGAAGTGGGTTGGGACTTGGGTAAAGTAAATTATAATAAATGGATTATGGATTGGAAATATGGGATTTGGGCTTCAAGTTAGTGGCCGGCTGGGCTATTACCCAATTCATCGGAAAAAAAACCCCAAAATTTTCGTAGGGTCACTTGATTCCACATGACCCCAGGATAAGTATTTGTCCTTGTGTGAAGTTATTTTTTGAAACTTGATTTTGTGAAAATAATTTTTTTAGAGAATATGTGGTTAAAAAGTAAGAGAAATTATGAAGAAATGTGAGTATGTAATGAAATATTTATTTAAAAAAAAAATGTTTTAAGGACTTTAAGCATCAACTTAGTTGTTATTTGGTGAACAAGTTCCATGATCCATCAATAGGGATAAAAAAGTTGACAAAAATCAAAATTAAAGTCAATAATTAATTTTATCATATGTTATAAGATTCACAATTTCTCAACCATAATTTTTAATTAACTTTTATTAAAATTTACTAAAATATTTTTAAAAAAAATATAAAATTCGCAATTGTGGTATATCGCCCTCCACAATTTCCACAGTTTAGCTGCCTTGTTGAATTTAAAACCCTAAATACACTATCAATCGCGTGACAAACGTGAAGAAAAATCGTCATAGTCGTGTTTTCATACCATTACGCACCTTGTTGTAAATGACAACAATAGTGTTTATCATGGGCTATGAAACACGATCTTATTGAATAAATAATTTTGACCAAATGGAAATGGGTGATGGGAAATTAACAAACAAAAGAATTTTTAAATATATTAAACCACGATTTATTTTCTTTTTACAATTTACTTTACTAAAAAAATATACATATTGTACGTAGATTGCAGCAAGCATGGTTCGAACGGAAAACCTCTGGGAATTATGCAAATGAAACAAACAATTCTTCAGACAAATATAGATTTGGTTCGAACTGGATCTTTCAATTTAAGAAAAGTATTTATTTTTATTATATATATAACCTTCATGTTCTGTTAAACAACAAATGTTTTAATCACCCTCAATGCCTATTAGTTCGTGTGAATTCACACGAATTATTACAATGATAAATGTAATAATTTTGAGATTTAAAAGAAAAAAAAAATTGAAAGAGAAATAAAACTCGATTATGTAACTAAAATGGTTGTCGATTTTAATAACTTACTAGATTCAGTCAAGACTTTAATTAGAATCGGCTAGTTTGGTCCTATTATGATGCAATAGGGATGGGTTTTGATAAGAATTCCTACCTCTACACCATACTAATTTAATGATATAGATCTAATCTCCTAGTTGTGGTGGACAAGATAAAAAAATTTCATTGCTGACGTGATAGGAGAACCTTACTTACGATTCTTTGCAACAATCTTACATTCAAAGAACAATACTTACGATTCTCTCTACTAACAAAACTCAAAGTTTGGAAAATGATTTTTGATATTTTATTCCTTTGACGTTGATGAATATATATAGAGACTTACAGCATAGTTAGTGGGATTGTTACAGATTTACAGCATAGCCACTAATTACGGGATGAGAGCTAAATTAGGAGATAAATCAGGCCAGCTAATTTACACAGTGATGAGCATTGAATCAGGAACTAAATCAGGCCAACTAATTACACAATAATAGGAGCCTTAACACCCTCCCCCCTCAAACTGATGGCGGATGGGACAGTAGGCGAAGTTTGGTGCGATGTTTTTCAAACAGAACTCGGCTTAATGGCTTTGTGAGAATGTCGGCTATTTGGTCTGCACTAGAAATAAATTTAATGATCACCTTCCCTTGCTGAATTTGCTCCCTAACAAAGTGGTAATCCAACTCAATGTGCTTGGTCCGTGCATGGAATACCGGGTTGGCACTAAGATAAATGGCACCGACATTGTCACACCAAAGAGTGGCAGGTGTGGATGATAGACAACCCAATTCACTGAGCAAGGAATGAAGCCACATTATTTCGGCAGTAGCAGTAGCATTAGCCATGGACTTATATTCACTCTCTGTTGAAGATTGAGCTATAGTGGGTTGCTTTTTGGCCACCCAAGAGACTAAATTGTTGCCCAAATAGACAGCATACCCATTGGTTGATCGTCTATCGTCAGGGCAGCCACTCCAATCACTGTCTGAGAAGCATTGTATTGCAAAGGATGAGGTTAATTACTGCTGATTGATCGTCTATCGTCAGGGCAACTCAAAGTGCCGATTGTGGTGTATTTAATTACTGGACTGAAGGTTTCATGGTAATCCACACCATGTTCTTGTGTATAGCCCTTGGCCACAAGTCGCGCTTTGTAGCGGTCAATACTGCCATCGGCCTTGCGCTTGATGCGTAAAAGCCATTTGTTTCCAACAATGTTTTTGTGAGATGGGCGAGGTACCAATGTCCAAGTGTTGTTGGAAACAAGAACATCAATTTCCTTGGTCATGGCATTCCGCCATTCAGCATATGGTTTTGCTTGATTGTAAGTGTTCGGTTCCTGTGTTAAAAATTATGTTGTTGTTCGAGTAGAAAGGTGAGCTTGGCGTTTGTAGAGTGTAGTTGGGCGAAGGTTCATGTCGTGAGTTCGGATGGGAGGTGTTGGAGTAGGAGAAGGGGACATTTAGGTTGTTTGGTTGGTGTAGGATGATAAACTATAATTAAATTTAAATTGGGAGAGGTTGGAATGGTAGGGGATAAGGATGTAGGAGATACATGAGAGTTGTGATGGGATGTAGAAGTGGGAGGAGACGTAGAGTGTGATGGTGGTGTGGGTGGATGAGGTTGATGGGAAGGAGATAAGAAAGAAGTGGAATTGGAATTAAAAATCGTACATGAAAGAGCCTCAGAGTCCCAGTGAGTTGAATGACTCATAACCTGTAGCCAAGAAGAATTGTCCGGATGAGAGGATGTGGGGGTTGGAAGTGATTGATATGGAAAAATTGTGACATTAAATTTAGCATGTCGTGCTAAGTATATGCGACTTGTTTCCAAGTCTAAACAATGATAGGCACTATGGGTTGGACTTTGACCAAGAAACACACATGGTAGAGAACGAAAAGCAAATTTATGGCGATTGTACGATTGAATTAAAGGGAATATGACACATCTAAAAGGTTTCATGTCTAGGTAATTAGGATCTTTGCCAAAGAGAATTTGATATGGGGACTTGTGTTTTAAAATCGGACTTGGTGTTTGATTAATGGATTGAATGCTTAATGTAAAAGCAAAATTTCAATATTTTAGGGGAACATGACCATGAGCTAACAAAGTTAAACTAGCGTCAACTAAATGGCGAATTTTCCGTTCAGATGTCCCATTTTGTTCATGGGTGTAGGGACAAGCAATTCTATGAACAATGCCAATAGATTGAAATAGTTTACTTAGTTTTTGATTTTCACCACCCCAATCGGAATGGAAAGCTTTAATTTTTGCATGGAATTATCTATCAACGAGAGATTGAAAATTAAGAAAACATGAGTAGACATCACTTTTATTTTTCAAAAAATAAACCCAAGTAAATCGGGTATAATCATCAATGAATAAGGCAACATAACGATGTCCAAGACTTGAGATTACTAGAGCATGGCTCCAAACATCAGGAAAAATAATATCAAAAGGAGCATTACTCTTATGCTCGACACTGGCTAAAGGTAAACGAGACATTTTTCCTAAGAAACAATAACATGGTTGGGACTTAAAATTAGAACAAGGTAATTTGAAACATTTGACAATATTGGAGATAGTGCGCATGTTTTGGTGTCCATGGCGTTCATGCCACTGTTGAAGTGTTGGAGTGGTGGTAAGGTAGGCAAACTTCATGGAAGGATGAAGGCGATAGAGTCCATTCTCACTGAGACCGTAGAGGAGTACCTTCTTGGTGAAGCGATCCTTAACCAAAAAATAAGTATGGTGAAATTCAAAAAAGAAATTGTTATTGTAAGTGAACTTTTGAACATACAACAAATTTTTAACAATTTTAGGAACGTGGAGAACAGATTTTAAAGCAAGCTCACCACCTGCCGAAGGGATATAAGTCATACCAATATTAGCAATGTGAAGTCCTTGGCCATTACCAACATGAAGAGTGTCATTACCACGATATTCATTGCTTATCTGTAATGTAGAGAGATCAGGAATGATGTGGTTGGTGGCGCCAGTATCGGGTATCCAAATAGGTTGTGAGACATGTCCACCATAGCCAGGAGGTGTGGACTGTTGAGGACCAGCATAGGAGTAGTTTGCCTGAGGTACGAAGGAGGGTTGCCTGGAATAATGCCGACGACACCGATTGGCTGTATGGTTGCGCCAGCCACATATTTGGCAAGGTGCACGAGGGCGATGTTGAAAACCAGAATTGGAGTATGCAGGAGCAGATTGGCGTTGCGGGGTAGGCAATAAGGGAGCAGCAGAATTGTACATAGCAACATGAGCAAGATGTGGTTCCTGCATGGCTTTGAGCAGTATTTCATGAGCCACGAGTTGGGCATGTAGTTCGTAGAAGGGCACATGATCAGGCAGAAGATTCAATGCAGTAATAATACTGTGAAAGTCACTACCAATATTGTGATAAATGATCGCATCAAATTCAGCGGATGAAAGAGGGCGACCATCAGTGATGAGTTCATCAGCCAAGGCCTTTGCACGTTACAAATAGGTTGAAATAGAAAGATCATTCCTCTTAAACTCATGTAATTCAATGTTGAGTTGTAGTTGACGGTTTTGCGAAACCAATCCAAAAGCACGTGCTAGTGCATCCCAAACAGCAATGGAGGATGAAAGATTAATAATATAGGAGAAAATATCTTCGGTGAGGGAGGAGAGAGTCCAAGACAAGAGAAGTTGATCTTTCTTGAACCAAAGATCATATTCAAGATTGGGAACTTGAGTGATTGGCGTCGTTGTTGAGGCAATAGTATGTGGAGGAGCAACGAAGGTACCATCGATGAAGCCATATAGATTCTGGTAATGAAGAAGCGGGATGAATTGAGCCGGCCATGCCAGGTAGTTTTTGCCATTGAATTTGATAGAGAAGGTATGTGTTGACGGTGAGAGAGCAGGTGTGGAAGTGGTGGAGGCAGGGACAAGTTGATTAGCCATGAGTGAAGATGAAGGGTTCGAGAGAAAAAAAAATATTGTTTAGAGCAAGAGCTTTGATACCATGACAAAACTCAGAGTTTGGAAAATGATTTTTGATAATTTATTTCTTTGACGTTGATGAATATATATAGAGACGTACATCATAGTTAGTGGGATTATTACAGATTTACAGCATAGCCACTAATTACGGGATGAGAGCTAAATCATGAGCTAAATCAGGCCAGCTAATTTACACAGTGATGAGCACTGAATCAGGAACTAAATCAGGCCAACTAATTACACAATAATAGGAGCCTTAAATAACATCAGTATCGAGAAGTTTTTGTACTATCCACTAGAACAGGAGATCAATTCTATAATGATAAGGTCCAATTTGATTTAAAAGAGAAAAATAGAAAAAAGTTATTAGTTCAGTGCAAATTTTATTTTTTGAAAAAATATGTCATTAAAAATGAGTTTGAAAAAAAAAATGAGTTTTAAAGAATGTGCACCGGAGCTAAATCTCAAATGTTATGGATATAGTCATGTTTCTTTTTTTAAATTTTTAACATCATAACCGTAACCTTTTAATATTGGGCGAGTTGTATCCGCACTTCAAGAAAAAATGTTTATTTAAATATTATATGACCACATAACACATGCAATGTTCAACTAAAAAAGTAAAATTGTCCAAACTAAATTTTATTTATTCTACAGCTCCGTTTGATAGGGTACATTTTTCATGGAAAATTGAATTTTTTTTTTCCATTTTTCAACTTTTGTAGTGTTTGATAGGCAAGATTTTCCCAAAAAAATGTTTTCCAACTTTTCCACATTTTTGAGGAAAATAAATTCTTGATGTTTTAGTTGGTAAATATTTTTCAGGTTTTTTTTTGACAATTGAAAAATATTCTAGACACAATAGTAAATTTCTTTTTTCAATTTTCATACAAAACAAAGTCAAACGAATGACATTCGGTATGATTATTTTTTTCAATTTTTTTTTGTTTTTTTGTTTTTTTGTTTTTTTGTTTTGCAATTTGAACAAATTCTAGACTCAATGATAGAAAACATTATAATGGACGATTTCTATAAAAAAAAAACGAAGATAAACTGACACCAAACTTTCAACATTTTTCATGAAATATTATACCAATCAAATACAATTAATTATAATTTACAGTAAAATAATTTCTAGACAAATCAATTCCCTATAGAACATTTTCTTTCCACATATTTTCTATATTTACAATCAAACGGACCCTAAAATCAAACGAAGAATGTTTAAATACAGTAAATATTTTTGTTTTTGAATAATTTTAACCCTTTGAATGTCAAATGTGTTGCATGACCATCTACATCCAAATAGATATTTCGATGAGGTAGAGATGCCAATAGCATATCCCATGTTTGATTTTGATAAAATGTATTATCGAAAAATTGATAAAAGTTGTGATTGTCGTAAAATTTGTTCTTAAAATTAATTATTAAATTAAAATTAAATTTTTATCAGCTCTTTTGATTAAAGCAAATATGAAATAATAACATCGGGAACCCCGTAAGAATTTTACCTCTCTTATTTATTTCCTGATCATATTCATCGTCAACCAGAGTGGTAGCCACTTTCAAAATCCCACTATATACCACTTCTCTACCATTATCTCAACCACTCTCCGTCTCCATAGAAATCACAAAGACTCGCAGAAATGGTTTTCTCAACAGTACTCACATCCTCACCCCAACTGTACTTCCCAAAAACTACTTCTCCAATTATCCAAAGAGCAATTCGAACCTGTTCTGCTTCTTTTTCAACAACCCCACAACGAATTTCGAATCCACAATTTGATCTCAGGACTTACTGGACTACTCTGATTCAAGAAATCAATCACAAACTCGATGAGGCAATTCCATTGCAGTACCCACAACAGATCTACGAGGCCATGCGTTACTCTGTTTTAGCAAAAGGAGTCAAGAGGGCCCCACCTGTCATGTGCGTCGCCGCCTGTGAGCTCTTCGGCGGCCACCGCCTCGCAGCCTTCCCCACCGCCTGTGCTCTAGAAATGGTCCGTTGTTCCTTCCGATTCAAATTTTTATTCTTTTCGTTCTTTGGCTTCGATTAAATTTACTTATCTGTTTATCTTTGTTTGGATTTTGTAGTGATAAGAGCATGTTTGGCTATGCTTAAATAAGTAACTTGACTTATTTTTAAGTCAAACAAGGTATCGAATTGTTGGAGATGGAATGGACCCAGCTATAAAATAGGTGGTGATGAACTAAAGAAAGATTTATTAATTCTTATAGCATGCTTTAGTTTTAGTAGCCAAATAATATTAATGGGTATATCAATTGTCTATTAATTATAGTACCTTTCTTGGATTGGAAGATAAAAACTATGGCTAAGATGTCACTGTTTCTTGAATTCTTGGTATTGCGTCTTTGAGTTTTTCTCCTAAGATTAACTTATTTAGTCGTGACGTGTATTCAAACCGAGGAATGATACTGTAGCCATCGCTATTTCCTTTGTCCTTCCCCCTGTTTTTGCCCTCTCAAGTGGAAGATTCATTAAATTGTGAAACGTTACCCTGCCATAATGCGATGTGCTTTAATGCCAATAAAAAGTAACCCATCTAATGGTATTTAACAGCATGGGTTTTGCATCCTCTTCTAGTATAGGTTTGGGAGCCCTCGGCCGAACGATAAATATAGATTCTATCCTCATTGAAGATTTAAAGGTAGTTATGGTTACATTTGTTGCACGTAGACGTACTGTATGCAGTGAAACTTTGGTGCACTTTTTAACTTGGAAAATATATAGGATAAACAAGAGGAAACTCGGAAGATCAATTTGTTCAACAGCCTCTTAGCGTTAAGAGGCGAAGCACAATGCCAACTCAAGAGACATTTGTGTGATATAGGGAAGAGCTAATGCCTTACTTGTTTCCTTCATATCATATCATGCTCTGTCATTACAAAAAGAACTGAATTGCAGGCAGGATCAGTTATCACGTAGTATGTAATAAGCTTATGAGATCTGCATTTGCTGATATTTTGGATTTAAGTTTCGGAAAATTTAGTATAATGGATCCTAGGCTATTACAATTACGTCTGTTCTTAAAATGCGTACAGCTTTAGCGACGGAGACCATTGATTCTATTAATTATTCTCTTATTCTTTATATGCTTGCATTTCAACTAGGTTCATGCTGCTTCATTGATTCATGATGACTTGCCATGCATGGATGATGACCCATCCCGAAGAGGCCAACCTTCCAACCACACAATATTTGGGGTTGATATGGCAATTTTAGCCGGGGATGCCTTGTTCCCTCTTGGTTTCCGCCACGTTGTTTCCCACACCCCAACTGATCTGGTCCCTGAGACTCGCCTCTTAAAGGTCATTGCAGAGATTGCTCGAGCAGTGGGGTCCACTGGTATGGCTGCTGGTCAGTTTCTTGATCTCGAGGGTGGACCCAATGCTGTTGATTTTGTCCAAGAAAAGAAGTATGGTGAAATGGGTGAATGCTCCGCTGTCTGTGGAGGTCTATTAGCTGGTGCTTCAGATGAGGAGATCCAACGGTTAAGAAGATATGGTCGAGCTGTTGGTGTTTTATATCAAGTGGTGGATGATATGTTGGAAGCGAAAATGGATAAAGATATCAGCGGTGATAACAAGAAAAACAAGGGTAAAAGTTATGTAGCAGCATATGGTGTAGAGAAAGCGACGGAGGTGGCTGAGGATCTGAGAGCACAGGCTAAGAAAGAGTTGGACGGCTTAGAGAAGTACGGTGAGAAGGTCGTCCCATTATACAGCTTTGTAGATTATGCTGCTGATAGAGGTTTCAGTGTAGGTGACCAGGCGAAGTAATTAAACTTGGATTTAAATGCCTCTGTATGTTCAGATTGTTTTATATTGATCTCTGATTTCAAGTTAATACCAAAAGGAAAATGTTTTGAGACACATTTTTCTCCAAATTAGGACAAGGAATTAAGCATTTTACACCTCCATTAAATATCAATGTAATAAACAATGTATAAACATTTGGGTTACGTTTCTTACGATGTTGTCTTTTCAAAATGGAATTTCAAATCTTAATAGTTCCTTTTCAAGATGAATTTGTATAGATTTCGCACTCCTCCTCCCTCCTCCTCCTCTTATTATTATTATTGTCCCTCGGTGCATAGCTCAGTGGTGCAAAAGATAAGAGTGAGGTAGTCTCAACTGAGCTGACAGTCGCAGTGTGAGGGTCCATTCCTGCCTCAACAAGGTTTAGAATTGGACTCTTTGTGGACACCAGTACGACAGCTCTTGTACCTTGACCTGCTGAGGCACATCCCGCGATTTACCTCCTCCATGATGATCTAGGGGCGGGGCGGGGCGGGTTGGCATTTAACCTTTTTTTTAATTATTATTATTCAAAGAAAGTAGGCTGCCAATCCACAGCCTGCAGCCTCTACAGTGTGGCCAACTGCATGGACTAGCCAACCTAAGTGGTCCCCATTGGGTAAAATTTAAAAATTATTTATAAAATGATTAAATTTTATATTTAATCAAACATTTTAATTTATTCACAAGTAGTATTTATAAATTCATCATTCATTTTATTTATTTACACATCTTGACACCTTGTGATATCTTATGTCTTTAATAGACTGACTGTAGAGATGGACCAGTCAATCCTCTATCAATATGGACCGTGTCTAAAGCGTGTCAGTATGCATGGAACTAGAATCGACGCATTTTGATACCCTAATAACAACTAATGTGTTTAATAAACTTTATGGTAAGAGTTAATTGATTCATCATCAAATTGTGCTTAAATTTTGATAACATGCGTGTTTAATATTGACTAACCCACTATCAAATCGTGTGTGTCTAAACTATGCCTAGGTCATCTTCAACGTTGCATCAAAATTTGCACTAAATCTTGCATTAAACTAAAATTCACATCCAACAATTACACCAAATGAATATTGTTTAATCATTTTCTTATTTTTAGTAATTTATTTATTCGAAATATTATTTATTTATTTATTTAGAAATACATAAATTACTAAATAAATAATTACATTAAATTAAGGAAAATATTAAATTCACTAATAAATATATTTTTAAAACATAGTACAATTAGTAGAATCACTTCAAAAATGAAAAATATTAAATCATATCATTAAAAAATAGTGCACTGCATTTCGAATTTGAATATTATGATATTATGGAAATATCATTGCAATTTAATTCTCGAAATTCATATATTTTTCCCACAAATGATAGATTAATGCATTTCAGTAATATTTTAAATATTTTATTCTTATTTTAATTAATTCAGTAATTATTATTTTAACATTTAAAATTTATTTTAAATTCAAATAATAATAATATTAATATTAAAAATTATATAATACAAATGACACACATACCCTCCAACAATTCTTTTGACAAATGAAAAAAGGGGGGCAAATTGGACTTTGCACAAAAGCGAGTAGTGTTTGGAGCACTTTTACACCAAATTTTGGTGAAATTTAGTGTTTTGGTGTTACCATTGAAGATGACCTTAGATCACATGAATCTAGACATCTCGACACATTTTGATTGTATGAGATATAAATATTTTATGATATATTGCCTCCGACACTCACACATGCTGGACAGGTGGATATAGGGAAAAATATGTACTGCAGTAAACCCAAACAGATAACGTTTGTCAACCTTGTCCGATAATCATAAGAAACCATGAAAGATAAACCATTACAATTTGTTCCCTTCATTTGTAGACATAATTGTATGTCCCCACTGTGTTACTTTATTACCAAAGTTGCTAATGCTCAAATTGTAATCAACTCCACAATGATACAATCTATACTGGCCAACTAATGACATGAAAAACTACTTCCCCACTCTGTGATATAGTTACATATTTAATTCGCGTGGAGACCACTTGAAGGCTTCACTTACTTTCCACGCTCTTCGCTAACGACGATGCATCAATAGAATTTGCTACTTAATACTTGGGATATTATCACTATGCAACTCGAATGATCTTCGCATAAAAGTCACATTGATCAAGCATTGTCTCTAGTCTAACCGCACACAAGTGCACATAAGGATGATGAACTCCAATGGGTTCGGCAAGCGAGTGCCCGTAGGCGAACTCCCTTGCGTTTAGTACCTAGTTTTTGTGTTATGGTAGTTTGGATAGTTGGATCATGGGTCCACGAATTTGTTTTATAAGGACTAAATCTTGTCAATTCCTAAATATCCGTCCATAAATGATTTTTATCATAGATATGGAGAAATAATTGCCAATAAGGTAATGTTGTTTGGAAATGAAACTAGGCCATAAGGCCCATAAAAATAACAATTTTGAACAGATTTAACCTAGATCAGATATGCAATTCTAGACCGTTGTTAAAATGCTGTCCGCTTGTCTCTCTACAACCAATTTTTTTTGTTCTTATATTTTTCTAGCAGTTGAGTTGACTCTTTCAGTGTTAATGGACACCGATCATTTGATAACCTTCCCAGTCTTGAACATATTCACAATCTTGTTCCCCGTATTTTTTGTGACAAACCGAATTTCAACCATTGATCAGTGAGTGGTATATCGCCACACTTATGTTCCATCTTCTTTGTTGCATTCTTATTGTCAATTTTTCATTAATTAAAACATATCGTCACTAATGATGGTTTTTTTGTCCAATATTATGTTAGCTTACTTTGAAATAATGGACAAATATCTTGTTATATTTTTGTCTTTTTTATTTATTTAAAATAAGAGGGATAAATAATCTTTTACTTTCTCATAACATATCTTTTGAACGAAAACTATCATCAATTACTAGATGTGTTAATTATCGCTCCGTTATCTTAATTTTGGAGCTGTGCCACCAAAGCCACCAACTATTTTGCAAGGCAGTGACTTGGTCAGTAGTCACCGATGAATCCAAGGAGCATCGGAGACCGCCCATACTGGCTCTGGGTCATACACCATTGTGGACAAATGAAGATGCATTAGAATCATTTTTGTTATCTGTAGAGCAAGAGGGGTGGCATAGTACATTATTTCTCTCTTCACGGTTGAGGCAAAAAGAAGGATGTTCATCGATGAGACGTACCCCAATCTCTTACGGGAGATGGACTATGCCAAGTAGAAAGCGTTCGAGACAAAATGAAGAATAATTATGCTCGAGTAAGTATTTTATGAATTTAGTGAAATACGCTACACTAGCTCAACTATGCTTCTTTTAACAGGTTTTTTGTTTTTTTTCTTCAGAACTAGCAACACGATATCTCAAAGGACGATCACGAACGCCTATAAGTGGTTTCATGACATCACGACTTCAGGACCGTGACTCATTAACGATGTAAGTGTAATATCACAATTGTTATTTATTACATATACATAATTTCTTGTTTAGTAAATGAAATAACTCCCTCTTTTTTTATTGATGTTTCTTGATATAGCACATCGACCTAGCTATGAACTTGTTGCACTATCAGACTCAAAAAATTTTGAGATCATTTGACATTACTGGCCAAGTCATATTGAGCACCGAGACCCAACATGTCGTTTTGATTGAGTATCAGTCGCTCCAAGTTATAGGTAATGAGTACACGGTGCCTGAATATATACTCGAGTGAATCATAGGGATGAGCCGAGTGTTGGGGGAAAGTCATGGGATGTATGTACGCATATGTACATTCCAGTGATCGCGAATCATCATCGCTTTGTCGTGGAGATCGTTTTTGCTGATTCCACTATACATGTGTACAACTTCGATCATTCCCGTCTGACATAGGGCCAGCTCAAGTTTTACCTAGAGCCGATAGCTGTAATTGTTCCTTTGATGGCTAGACGAGTTAGGGTGATCGTGTAGGACAAACTAGCCATCATGCGAAACAAAACGACGACGTGACAGTCGAAATCGTAAGTATTTATAATTTCTTAATTTAAAAACTTAGTTTTAGCTACACAGTACCAAATTAACACATTATTATTTAACTGTATGGGCAATTGTGGTATGTTTGCAATAAAGTATATTGAATGTTTTAGTATAACACGAGGTTGATGGAATCACACAATCTTGAATACAAAATTGGAGGAATAAGTTAGCGTGCGATTTGTATGAATTCAATTGTGATACATAAATATTGTATATTTAATTGTTTATTTAATTATGAAATAATTGTAAATATTGTAAAAAAATTGTTAACTACAAGTGCATGTGTTATCGTCAAGTCCACCATGTATGACATAATACATGCACATTTCCCGAAGAAGCGCAACTCATCAAGTGGTTCCTCATTCAACTTCTCACAACATTTGTAGCTTAGAAGAGTTTATCCTTCTGCGTATGGCTAGCATGCCCGTGCAACTATGTGATTCCGCACGTCGATCGTAAAATCATTATTGCAGCTTGTTACGAATGTTCTCAATCATTGTGAAGATTGGTAACTCTCAATCCTTTTTGAATAATGTATTGAGAGACTCTGCATTGTTTGGCGCCAATATACTGTATCGACGTCCTGGAAAATATGATCGCACCCAATGTTTAATCCTCATTTTTGTTAGATACTCATATACAATGATTTACTTCCTATTTCCATCATACACTTATTACACTATTCAACGCCATAAATGTCAGCCACCTTCCTGAACAATAAACAATGCATTTGTCTCGAAACTTAGTCTTCAGGTTCCTTGTATATGGTACATGCAATACCTATAATGTTCCTTGTGAAAAACTTTTGCGATATCATTTATTATAGATGGTCCCTGATTAGTTAAAAATGTTGAGCTAGATTTAGTTGTCCACAAGTCATGGTTATACCTGGCCAATTTAGCATAGCGCTCCTCAGCCGAGCCCATTAAATCCTCCAACACACATTCTTTAACCTTCCATGCCTTATGGTAGTTCATGACCACTCCGTACTCTCGATGGATGTCATTAATGATGTCTGAAGATCTATAGATCTTCTGTGGATCCTGATACTTATACATTATATGTCGATCAATAAACCATGCTCAGGCTTGCTTGTGATTATTGCAACGAATTCTCACTTCGCAAGTATGTTCTAGTGTATACTTGCGAACTACAAATAACTCATTCGTGTCCATCTTCGTCGCTCAGAAACGCCAACGAAAACTGTCATCATCGCAGATAATTGTCAATAATGACTTTGATTTCTTTACTTTGAACTCAAAATTGTATTTCAATGCAATTCGGTGCACAACTCATGCAAATTCTTCTTTGTTTCAAACAATTGTTTGACATATAAATCCTCATCATTGAGAACTACATGTGAATAATTAGATGACGATTCACTCGATCCAGCCATTGCGCTCACATCCCACTCATGTCTCTGACGTGATAAAGCAATCAAATCTTTATTTGTAAATTCATTTTCATTCTCATTGTCATGAACTACCGACGAAACTCTGTGTGTAATGACGAGATCACGATGAGGAACAACTATCTCAGGTATAACCACATCATCCTCACGAGTTATCTCCAATGTGTCCCAAAAATCATTGATATTGTGATCCTCTCCATCCGAATTTTCATGTTCACCTTAAACAATATCTTCCTCATTAAAGTTACGCAAAGAGAAGTCATGTGCATTTTGTTTAATTCAAATAGACAATTCACTTCAACATCAGAATTAACATTTATATGTGGAATTGGAATGAATGAATGCTCGTTGAATCAAAATCTCAATTTTATAAGTACTGAGAGTGATCGACTTTCAACTTGTTTTGTAAATCATGATACATTTTTGCATATGATGTATTAGATGTTATGAAAATTGGAGTACCACAACATATATCACTCGTCCATTTCCATACACTTTGATCTTTTTCATACATTTTGAAATTACCAAAGTAACAAATTGGGATTACAACCATATTTGCGTGTAAAACAAAATTTTTAATTATAAGAAAAAAATAATCGAATAATCGGCCTAACCACAGGACAACAGAATTAAAAAAGGCGATAGATGTAAAAAAAATCTTGTTCAACATTTGATCAATTCGATCAATTTTGATGTTAAAGTAGTTGAAAAGTAAGAGTTTTTATTTGTGTTGGAATAAACAGATAAGAAAAGTTAACTGATTTTGAAATTTTAAATGTGAAGTGTTTGGTTTTTACTTGTTAACTAAAATTGTAGTATTATCTTTTAAATAAAATAATATTTTCTAAATATATTGTTTACTTAAGGACGTCTTTATTTTTTACCATTCAAAAGGCAATTGTGAAAATGTCATTGTTGAAAATTCAAAGTGAAACTTAGGGGTTTGACCAAATCAATTTTAAAAGTATGCCGCAAAATAAACATATCCAATCTTGTTCAAGAATAGTGGGAGTGAGAAATAACAAGAATATTATAATAAGAAAAATTACCATGAAGACCTTCAATTTATTACAAATATATCAACCAAACTTTAACTTATTATTTTGGCGACTGCAGTTACCAATCTTTCATTGTTTTAGGACTTGAGTCTTGAGTGGATTATTATCCTTATGCTTAATTAAATAAAGAATATTTTCTCCATGTACTTATTCTTTAATATATACTTGTTTTTTTAATGTTTATTTACAACTATAATCCTTTTTTATTTTCTTTGAAGAGCTGTAAATCAATGGTAAATTCAAAAGATTTTTTTAACATTAATTAATTAAATATTAATAAATAATCTCGTTTTTTATGGCCGTTGATCGTCAATGATCAACAACTACTATAGCTCACTCGAGATCCTAAATTTGCTACTGTCAATAGTGGCAAACATGGGTTGTTTGTAGTGGCTTCAAATTTGAATTCCAATAGTGGAGGTGGGTCACATTCCTTGCTCTTCTTTCTTTAGCCATGATTTTAATTTTTATTTATTTATTTATGTAACAGGTTCCTATAGACGGTGTTATTTTGAGATTCAAGTTCCGTTTTTTCCTCCCTTAATAGTGACGTGCGTGTTAAAAATAAAGTCATGTACAACTCAAATAAAGTCTAGCAAAATTGTTCTTATTTAGTACAACCTTAGAACTACTCATATGTAACATTATAAATATTGTTAATATACTAAACAAAAATAATTGATCATGTCTCCACTGAAACAACTATAGATGACACTGGCCATCATGGTCGACCTCTCCCCCACCACCTCTATCGTATCTTTATATTCCGTCCACACGACCTCTCCCTCGTTCGACCTATATTCTTTTTCTGCATTTTTCTATTTATTCCTCTAATATTTCTCTTGAGATTTTCTCTCCCCTATCTCATGTATTTGTCCTCTTCTTTTCTTTTAACAGTGGCTTTTCTCATGTACACACCATGTTCTGCGACTTCTTTCTTGTGGCTAAAAGTCACATCTACACTAATCAACTACCATCATCATCGCCAGCGTTAGGTGGCTTGACCATGTTTATAATTATCCTTTGTCACTAAACCCTTTTGGTGGCTACCAACATGGGCAGAGACGATGTCGACTTTGGTTTCAGGAAGATGAAGATAAATTTTTTTTTTTAGATCTTTTTTTTTTTTTTTGTTATTTATTCACTTTTTCATTTAATTAAAAGAACGGTGAAATCCTCTTTGAAACAAAATTTTGACTTCTTCCATCAAGATAAGATAAAATCATTGGGTTGGTTGGGTCAATTTTGGGCCCAACCTGAACCCAATCCAACATGTATGATTTGATGAGAAATCAAACCGAATCAAACCATCAAAGGTTGAAATCCTACCATACCCAACCCAAACCAACCAAGCTTGGGTAGGTTTGGTTTGAGTTAAATCAGTTTTTGGCTTTCAGAAATTCAAAAACAATTACACGAGTGTTCTTCCTCTACCACCACTTCCTCATCAACGCTCCGAGCACCCACTTGCTAGCCTTAACACCACCATAATAAACAATGTCATTAGAAGACATGGTGGTCAACGCTAGATTGCATAGTTGATTCCAAATAAAATCGCTTCAAAAATCTCAATGTAGCCAATTTGTCGCATTGATTGGTGAACTTTGAGAAGAGTAAAGGACTATGGAAGGCCACCAATCCAATGAACGGTGGCGATGATTTTTGGATTTTGACAAAAAGGAGCTTGAAGCGAAGGTGATTGTCCTCCATGGACCAATAGAAAATTGGTTAGAGGAAATAGTCGTGGGTATGTCAGGTGTGGATATCGAGACACTATAAGAGAGAGAAGATGAAAATTTGAATCGATTTTAGGGATTCATTAGGTTTTGTAATTTTTTTTTTTAAATTTTAAGACTTTTGTGTAAACTGGGTTGTGTTAGATTGCGTTGGTTGGTAGTTAATGGATAACCCACATCCCAATCCAACCTGGCCTAAATTTGACTATCAAACCCGAATTCAATCCAATTTACTACCAAAAAAAAAAAAAAAATGAAACCAAATCAGTGGGATTGGGTTGGATCGACCAGTTTGAATGATTTGAATTGATTTTTGCTCACGCTACTACTAACTAATCAAATGTTGAGATTTAGCTTGTCACAATAAAGGTTTAGGACAAGATTTCAAATTTGGTTAAAGATTAGGAAAGATGACAATAATATCCTGGTAGAAATTACTTTGGAAGGGAAGTACGAGACACCATGAATTTGTATTTGCATTTTATTTTTCACTCTGAATGTATATTCTAGGGTAATTAGCGCAAAACGTCATTACCTTTACACGATTTTGTGAAAAACGTCCTTACCTTTCGTTTCTTAGTGTAGAACGTCCTTACCTTTCTAATTTTTGGCGCAAAACATCTTTTTTGACTATTTTACCCTTCTATTGAAATAAAACAAACACAAAAGAAAAGAAAAATAAAGAATAAGGATTCCGGCTGGTTGGGTGGCCGGACGGCGAGTTGTGGGTGTTTAACCGATTTTCAGGCTGTGATTTTTGAATTTGATTTCTGGCCAAATTACAACGAGTTATAAGGATTTCTTAGTATGTAGTTGTAGAGGATAATGAGGAGAACATGTTGGGACCAATATTTGACGGTTTGGATGGCCGGGAGTCGCCGGAAAAATGAGCTCATGTATTCGGTTAAAAAAGGGCAAAAAAGATTTTTTTTGTTCTTTCTAATATTTTTATAAGTTTTGGATTGATTTGTATTTTTTAGAAGTTTAGGAGTAAGATTGAAAATTATTTTTTATTTTTCTTTTCTTTTGTGTTTGTTTTATTTCAATAGAAGGGTAAAATGATCAAAAATGACGTTTTGCGCCAAAAATTGAAAAGGTAAGGACGTTCTGCACCAAGAAACTAAATGTATGGACGTTTTGCACAAAATCGTGTAAAGGTAAGGACGTTTTGCGCTAATTACCCTATATTCTACACATAACACATACATAATATGTCTAGTAATAAGAGAAAATTGCACATTCAACTCACTTGTTCAATGGTTAAACGGTCTACTTTCATGTGTAACGCACCCTATCAATTAATTTCTAACCTTTGCGGATTGGCAGAGAAATAATACTATTATTATTATAGGTAAGAATTCGAATGTCAAATACCTATAGAATTGTGTCGTCATATGTGTGACATTTCAAGAATACGTCAAGGAAATTAGTTTGAGACGGAATTCAAATGTCAAATCCGCAATTTTCTCTTGCAGGTATGATTTGTTATCATCCCAAGTTCTTGTAATTAATTAGGATTGTTTGGATAAGATTTTAAATAAACAGTACATCTATCCCAATAAACATGCCTTCAATATTTAATTTTCAACAAATATTTTATTCTATTTACCAAAATAAATAATTAAATAAAAACCTTTCATAACATCCAAAGGCCATTTTGCCAAGTCACGTCACCCATCCTCGGAACCAACTAGGATAAAGAAATTTGACAAATGTTGCCATTTTCACGTTATAATTACTAAATAAACGTGAAACGTGCGCCTAAAACAACTCAGCAACTAGATCCATGATTTTTATATCTACAACTATCCAACACCAAAGACGTTCCATCGTGTTTAAAAATAACTTTTGAAGCTATTTTTCTTAAAAGTAAATAATTTCGAGTTTACAAATAGAATTAGGGTAAATTGCAGCTACGGTACAAGACATTTCATATAGTAGCAAATTTTGTTCAAACCTTTCATTTGTATCGCGCACAGTACTAAACCTTTCAAAATGTCGCAAATGAAATCCAAATAGATAGTTTCTGTTAGTTTGACCGTTAGTTAAACGGTCTGATCCCCACTACCCAAACCCAACCCTTTCTTCACCACTCCCATACAATCTCCCTTGTCACAAAGTGTTCGCCGCCGCCACCACCAAGGTGATCGACCGCCACTGCCACTACCACCCAATAAAGAAAGAATGAGAGTGTGACATATTTCTTTTCTTTATATTTGAAAATCGAAATTGATTTTGAAATCAAACTTGATTTTGAGGTTTTGTTACTGTTGTGGTGTAAGTGGTGGTTTTAGTGAATGAAAGTGGGGATGGTGGTGAGGAAAAGTGAATGCGATGGCGGAGGTGGCAATGGCATGAATGTTGACTGCACAACTTGTTCACCTTGTATATTTCTATCCCCAAATTGCATTTTTATGTCAAAAGCTGTACCTTATAGTGTGGACAATTGGGTTGTGGTGGTTGTGGATTTGAGGTGGAGTCGCAGGAGGTGGCGTCGGCGTAGGGTGTGTGCTATTTCTGAAAAACTATAAAATCATAGCTTCAAGAAAACCTCAATTATTGTCTTCTGAAAAAAATGATTGTAATGGGGCTTCAAACAATCCCAAGAGGCCCAAATCAAGAATTGTTTCTTCAAGATCCATGTCCCCTTCAACTTAAACTTCCATATCCACTTCATATTCCTCCTCAATTTCCTCATCCTCCTCTTCTTCTGGAAGGTATCCGTCTCATTTAGTTTCAAGGGACTTGACCACGGTGTCAAAGATTCCTTCTTTATGGTTTGGGTGTGTGTTGTAGCGTTGACCGTTGGTAGTAGGGATGACAAAAAAATTCGTTTAACCCGATACTCGTAACCCCACCCCTAATGGGATGAGGATTACCCGCCTAGTCGGGTAAACAGGATGGGGATGGGGTGATGATCATTATCCCGAAGTGGGTATGGGGCGGGTACGAGAAATATAGTCTCTGCCCCACTACTCATCCCGTTTAAAGTTAATTTCAAATTTTAAGTTTTTTATCGAACAAAAATAATAAATTATCATCATTTTTAAAGAAAACATAAGTTGTTTTAACAAATTAGTAAAAAAGTAATAATATTTACTAACTAAAAATATAAAAAAATAAAAGCAAAAAATAAAATAAACAGAAAAAATAAATGGGACGATAATGGGGTAAGTGACTTTCCCCATTGGGATGGGGGTGGGAATGAGCGATCCGTCCCATATTCGCCTCGTTGCTATCCCTAATTGGTAGTGGTGATGATTTTGGTTGGGGGTGTGAGGGAGTAGTGGAAAAGAAGATGAATAGTATTTATGTTTTTTTTTAATTTAATTATTCATAGATTATAATTGTGTTTTTTGTTGAAAAATATAAAGTTACCATTTTATCTTTATAGAATTAATCAAAATTATGGTTAATGTTAATTATTTGGTCAACAAATGGTTAAACTAACATAAATCATCAATTTAGACTTCAGCTGCGACATTTTGAAGGGTATGACACCGTGAATGACACAAATGAAATGTTTGGATAAAATCTGCTACTAAATAAAATGTTTTGTACCATGGCTGCAATTTTCATGTAGAATGATTTTCCTTGCATGTTGTCAAATTAGAAATGAAAAATTTAAATTTTAAAAAATATTAAAAAATTGTTAAATATTATTAGTTGGAAAAGTTTCATTCATGATAACTATATTTTATTTCTAAGGTTAATTAGGTAATTGTACTTCAACCTTGTTCAATCGAATAATTACACTTTAATTTGATTTGAATTAAGATAGAGAAATTAATAGTGTGAGGTCTATAATCGATGACCATTACACGTGATGGAAGTCCTTAAATGATTACAATAATTTATTTTGATCAAGTTTTACTTATTTCAAATCGGCAACTAACAGTTTTATATGATGATTATCATTTATTCATTGTCACACCATCAATTTCAGTAACAATCGAGCTGCTCAAAGCAAATGTGAGAGGATGGGGGTAGGTGTTTAACATGGCGTGTGGGGTGGGGGGGGGGGGGATTTTTTTAATGAATTGGTCTTTTACAGGTCTGGCAGAGTAGATAAATTCTTTTAGTAATTAGAGTGTGTTTGATGCAATGCATTTTTCTGTGATGTGATGGTGAATGTGGTTGAAAAATAAAGAAAAGTTATTGATATGATGGAAAATATTATTTTATTGAAAAGTGTGTGGTTGAAAATGAATAGAAGAATGTGAATGAAAATGAGAACGTGACTCAAACAGAGGTTTAGAATTAAAAAGAATTCCTTGACTGATATCAAATTAAAGAAAACTTACATGGTTGAACGAAATCGAAATAGTTGATAATCGAATGAAAGTATAATTACTACAAATATTAACTATTATCAATCGTCTCTAGACTCTCTACCCTTAATGAAAGTATTTTCTTCGTTCCCACGTGAAAAATAAATAAAGTAAAATACTTTCTGACGTGGTAACGTGGCGCAAAGAGAGATGTAAATGCTGATTGGCTGAGAGAAGGGTGGTGGCTTTCTGCCCAACATACGACAGTGCCACCACCAATATTACATCTAAATTAATTGTTTCTATAATTAATTACCAGATAATCCAATCCAAATCACATCAGATATCACTGTCCTGTATAAGAGTTATAATTTAATTTAATTTAATTCAATGAAATCAAATTAAGCTTCGACCATGGCTATTTATTAATCATTTATAAATTTGTTGGTGGCTAAATCTTGACAATTTTATATTTATATAATCCCAAATCCATATATGCACTAGTACGCTTTTGGATGTGGATGAACATATGCAGTAGAACCTCAACCTCCTCTAAATGTTATGAAAAACGACGCTGCTTAGTGTTTTTTGTAATTCATTTTGCCTGTTTATGCATACATATGAAAAATCTCGTTTCTTTTTTAGAGTTCTGAAATCTTCATTTATTGAGGAAAATTTTCACATTACGCAAATTATTGTTCTCTAGCATTGTTTGGTATCCGAAATTGGAAAATCCTTTGGATCTGAATTGTTTAGAATTTATATTTCTAAATTCAAATGGTTATGGAAGACAACGAGAGTTGTAGTAGTAGCGTGATGGAATCGGCTGCCGGCGGGAAAAGCCGGCAGCAGAGGAAGAAGGTGGAGGTTTACAATGAGGTTTTGCGGCGGCTCAAGGAATCAAGCCATCCGGAGGCTCAGGGGCCTGCGTTTGACGATCAACTCTGGGCGCACTTCAATCGACTCCCTGCCAGGTAACCTTTACCTTTCTGATCCTACATTATCTTTGCCTTCCGTACAGTCACAGTTTTACTTGTTCATTTATCCAGACATTGGTTAGTATGTATTGCCATGATTTTTTAGGATGGTTTTCTTCAATGTTGATATAGATTTCTGGTTTTGATTTCATGCTTTTATTCTTGTTTGTTTAGTTCTAGACATTCTTGTGAGTATAATTTTGTCTTATGATGTTTAATCTATCCTATTGATACATAGTGAAAGGGAGCTAATCAATCTCATTATTATCGTTGTTGTTGGGCCTTGCATGCTGGAAAAAAAAATTCGCTCTCTCTACCTATACTTCTCTCCATGCAAAATGGTATGTAGTCATAAAATGATTGATGCTTTCCATGTTCCACTTTGAAGGTATGCAATGGATGTGAATGTGGAAAGGGCGGAAGATGTTCTCGTGCACAAGAGGTTACTGTACCTGGCACATGATCCTGCTAAAAGGCCTGCATTTGAAGTCCGACTTGTGCAGGTGAGTTGATTTTATAGGGATACCACTTACCAGTTCTTAATACATTTAATTTATTCGTTTTGTTCTCCTTTCGTAACTGGTTTACTCTGTTTTAGTACTTAGCGTAGCTTCTTGACGTACGGTTTTGACCTTTTATAGTTTGTTAATTGTTCAAGGCGCAAGGTGTTGTGCTATATGAATTGACCTTCTGCTAACAAATACACATTTTAAATAGATTAGATGAAAGCAAATGATGTTAATGCTCATACGTTTAACTGTTTTCCAAGCAAAAATTGCACTTTCTGCTGACTTTAGGACTGCTCATGGTTTAGTTGAGCATGTTCAGATAAAATCATAAGCTATATTTATACAGTACATTTTCTCTTATATTTACTCTTTTTATGTGTTCCTGTTAGAGATTTGATTATGATAATTTGGTGTTCTCCTATGGAATTCCATCAAAATGAAACAATAAATATTTATCCGTTCACTTTCTCGGCATGGTTCTGCAACTTCATCTTACATAGTTTATGTCATTATTGGTTGGATTATATAATCTGGCATTGGGCAGGTTGCACCTATCTCTGATGGGACTTCAACAGATTCAGTCCAGTCACGCTTACCTCGAAATTCTAGGTATTCACATTCATCTTTTGTTTGAAAATAACTTTGAATGAAATGCTTGCTGAGGTTTTTTCTAACATGTTTCCGTATGTCATAAAGGCTGTTTATCATGGAATTTTATTGATGTTTTTCCTTTAGTATACATCACACAAATATTATTTTTAAGTTTCAGTGCCGAAATCTTCACCTTATATTTTATATGTCAGCATCCATCCACCTCCTGCATTTGGTTCTTCTCCCAATCTTGAAGCACTTGCTCTCGAAGCAAGCATATCAGAAGTGCAAGATGGAGACAGCTCTGTAAATGCTGGTGCCAAACTTCCCCGGTATATTCCGTGATGTACTCTTGATGTTGCTTTTGCTTAACATATCACTATCACTACTGCATCCTTGGCACCTTCTAGAATTAAGACATCAATGGACATGCACATTGCATGCTTAAATATATGAGATGATTCAGATGTAATGTTTTATGAAAAATATGTTCCAGTTATTTTTTCCGAGTCACTTGAAATATTTGTGATACTAACCGCATTGTGTTATGATCTGAAACCAATGTATAGTTCATTCTTTCAATTCTTAGTTGTCACTGTGAGACAGTTGAAATATTGCCCTTGTTTGTTCTTCATAATTTCCAAAATACATTTCTCTCTCTTATTTTCAACTACACATACTTCAATAAAATGATATTACACACAAATCCAAAACTTTTTCTTATTTTTTAATTACACATTCTCCATCAAAATACTATTCCAAAATGCATTTTCATTAAAAAAAAAAAAGGGCTCAAACAGGCTCATTATATGCTGTCATAATCTTTAGAGCAAAACTCCTCCTTGCTTTCTGCCTCCTAAACTCCAGGCACCCATTCTCTCTCATACATGTGCTCTATGCTGAGGAAGCCTTAATGGATATGTGATTTAAGTAGTAAAACCAAGTCCAGAAGATTTGCATTTGCTACATTGTGGTTGAAGCCTATGGGATACTCAATTTATCAAATAGTCATATCATATCATGAAAGCATATTAGCACACTTTAACATTATGTATTCTTTAGCTTACATTTTTGAATTGATGATTATGTAGGCCTATGCATGAAATTACTTTCTCAACAGATGACAAGCCAAAGCTCCTCAATCAGGTAATTAATCTGCTTACTTCGTCTAATACATTATTTGATGATTAATTTGCTTACTTGTCCTAATACTTTACTTCTTCTAACTGATGATTATGTAATCTTGATCGTATGAGATGTCGAAATGTCTTATAATATTTGATTTCACTCACTCCTTTTATCAGAGTTAAATTAACAATAGGTGTCTAATAAATAATGAATCAGAATATAGAGTTTGTGTATTTCAAATATATGAAATATTTTACACTGTAAGAAGTTCAATTTTAGAAGAAAGACTATTATAACTAAGTACCATCTTTGTATAGACAGTGAACTTAATGGTCTTCGAAATTTTCATAGCATATTATAGTAAAAAAGTTTTAATTTGTTTGTAAATTTTCCGAGAAGAGTACAATGTGACAAAAGGCATAGTTTATCCCAGCTCTGGTTTTCAAATATAAGCATAATGTTTTTAGGAAACACCACTTCTTTCAGAAACATATGACATTGTAAGCCTAAGCAGTTGTTGATACATGTCCTTGTGTCACGGGCTGCAGCTTTGCTTAAGCCCCGTGTTGTAAATATTTATTTAATTCGTAAAATAGATAGAAAATAGAAAAGAAAAAGTATGATTCTAGAGCCAAATGATGTCTACTCCTATCATTTGGGTTTTTGTTGCTAAGTCTATTATAGGGGGTATTGGTCTTTCAAAACTATTTCAAGCTTACTAGTGTTTTCTCCCTGCACTAGCCATTTGTAATTTCCTGCTTTCGTCTATTGTAATGTCCTGCTTTTTAGCAATCAATGATCAAGCTATTTCCATCATGTTCAATTTCATGTTGCAAGCTTAAAATTGTAATCAAAATTTACTTTCGTCCCGACGCGATCGAGGAATAGGCGGAAGGTAGTCTAGCGGAGCAAACTATTGCCGCACGGTGTCCCTTTCTGTACTAAGAAAAGATTACCCGTGAAAGTTGGTATCAGAGCTGCGGCTCAAGATCTCGTTAAGAAAGCTATGGAAACTGATCCAAATTTCTCGAACACCATGGAGGTGGTTGACGTTCAAAAGAGGAACACCCGACAGCGTTTGGAGGCGCTTGAGGTGACAAACACTAGGTTGTGTTTTGCGATGGAGAACCTCGGGGATAAGGCCGAGGCGGCACAGACGGAAAATCGGGAATTACGCATCCAACTGGAGGAATGCCAAGAGGCATGCGCAGCTATGACTGAAGCTGTTGCTATCATATCTGATTTGCAGGATGAGATGGGAGCGTTGAGAACTCAGTTACTAGTTCTTCAGCGCGCGATTGGCAACGGACAAGCCATCGCACATGAGCCGGTGCATAGGCTCAGAATTCCAGAACCGTGTACCTACGGAGGTGCATGCGATGCTAAAGAAGTTGAGAACTTCTTGTTCGATATGGAACAATACTTTCTTGCGGCGTCGATCAGGGACGAAGCGAGAAAGGTCACAACAGCTACCATGTATCTAGGTGGAAATGCAAAGCTATGGTGGCGAACGAAGTATGTTGACGTTCAGGCCAACAGAATTCGAATTGATTCTTGGGATCTTCTCAAGGAAGCAATCAGATCTCAGTTCTTCCCAGAGAACGTGGAATATGAGGCACGTCGGGCCTTACGAGAACTGAGACACATAAGCTCCATCAGGGAGTATGTGAAGGCCTTCTCGGGGCATATGCTGAATATCAGAGATATGTCAGAGAAGGATAAGCTATTCACCTTCATGGAAGGGTTAAAACCGTGGATGCGCACGGAACTTCAGAGACAGAAGGTCACTGATTTGAGCGCGGCTATGGGAACTGCCGAATGTGCAAGCGACTATCAACCCGAGTCGAGAGAGGATCGACCTTCGGGAAATAGTCAGTCTGTTGAAGGTGGAAGGAGACCTTACAGACCCAGCTCGAACTCAAATGGGGGAGAGCGTTACTCTCAGAATAGGGAAGGACCCTATCAAGGCAACCGCCAGAGTAACTCACAGGGAAAATATCAGAACAGTCGTCAAGGAAACTATAACGGCAGTTCTAGTAATGACCGGAATCATAGAAAGGCGAAGGAGGGCATATCTGATGTCGCTCCTAGATTGAAATGCTTTCTATGTGAAGGACCTCACCGGGTGGCTGAGTGTCCTCAGAAACGGATGGTAAATGCATACTGTCAACTAGCGACTGGGGGCTCAGGTTCGAAGCGAAACTCCCCACAAGCTAGCTGTCGTGGCGACACCGACTCCGAAGGAGACGAGGATGTAATTGGTGCATTCTCGCATTCGTGCAATACACTATTGCACCGAACTGCTAAAAGGGACGTCGGTCTCTCGAAAGAGCCGAAGATGGAAGAATCGAAGGCTCGTACTTGCAAGGCGAAAGGCCTAATGTACATTGATGTAAGGATCAATGGAAAGCCGATCAGGGCTATGGTGGACACTGGTGCCACGCACAACTACCTCGCAAGTTCCGAAGTAGAGCGGCTCGGACTTGCTCTAGAGAGAGGTAAGGGGAAAGTCAAAGCGATCAACTCTGCTGCTCAACCAATATCGGGAATAGCACAATCGGTGCCGATCAAAGTAGGTCCATTCGAAGGAAGGACAAATTTGTCGGTAGTTCAGATGGATGACTTCAAGCTGATTTTCGGATTGGAATATCTGCGGGATACAAAGACAGCAGTGTTGCCGCATTCTGACTCATTAATAATGATGGGGAGCAAACCATTCATTATTCCCACACAGGTTGGGAAAACTGGCGAGAAAGGGGTCTCAGCCATGCAATACGATAAGGGTTTCAAGAGGAATGAACCCTTATTCTTATGTTCTCTTCGAATAGAGGATATCGAAGAGACAACCGACTCTACTCCAAAACCTATCAACGGGTTTAAGGAATTAGAAGACATTATGCCAGATGTATTACCAAGAAAATTGCCAACGAGGAGGGCAATTGATCATGGGATTGGACTTGTTTCGGGGTGCCAAATCTCCCAACAAGACTCCATACCATACGGCTCAACCGGAGCTTGAGGAGCTTCGGAAGCAAGAGGAAGAAGTGTTGGGAAGTGGGACTATTGTGGAGTACACTTCCGCACTACCACAACATGCAGGCTCACTGGAGCCCCTTTCCATCCTGAATGAATCAGTCGAGAGTGGATCGACAAACTACATTAGTGGATTGCCAAGAGTTGAAGACTTTGGCACTATCATCATCGGGATGGACTGTTCATCTAGAGACTCAACGTTCACTACAGCGCCCAAGTATGTATCAGCCGAAGAGACAGCTCAACTCTTCTTTAAGCCTATTGTCAAATACAAGGGATCGCCTATCGTCAATGATTAAGATTCTCGATTTATTGGCACATTTTGGACCGAGTTGTTCAAACTTCTTGGTTCAACTTTGAGCACTAATACTACTATTCCCCGAAGATCAGACGAACAGACACATCAGTTCAATTCTATGCTGGGAGACTATTTTCAGCACTTTACCTCTGCTTCGCATGAAATTCAGGTGAAACTCTCGGATGCGGCTCACATGTGTTTCAATGTTCAAAAGAGCTCTTCTCCCAATAAGAGCCCTTTTGAAATTTCTACTGGCCAACAACCGTTACTCCTCCATACTGCGGATACCGATCAGAAACAGTACATAGAGTCTGCAAATTTGAAGCAACCAGTTCTTAAAGTAAGACTACCAGAGATGATGGTTGCTGAAAAGATTCTTGGCTACCAAACTACTCGAGCTTCAAGGAAATATCTTCAAGAGTACTTGGTCAAATGGAGCGGATGCAACAGCGAGAAGAATACTGAATGGCTCCGAGGACATCGCCAAAACAAATGGGGGAGAATGTCACGGGCTGCAGCTTTACTTAAGCCCCGTGTTGTAAATATTTATTTAATTCGTAAAATAGATAGAAAATAGAAAAGAAAAAGTATGATTCTAGAGCCAAATGATGTCTACTCCCATCATTTGGGTTTTTGTTGCTAAGTCTATTATAGGGGGTATTGGTCTTTCAAAACTATTTCAAGCTTACTAGTGTTTTCCCCCTGCACTAGCCATTTGTAATTTCCTGCTTTCGTCTATTGTAATATCCTGCTTTTTAGCAATCAATGATCAAGTTATTTCCATCATGTTCAATTTCATGTTGCAAGCTTAAAATTGTAATCAAAATTTACTTTCGTCCCGACGCGATCGAGGAATAGGCGGAAGGTAGTCTAGCAGAGCAGACTACTGCCGCATAGTGTCCCTTTCTGTGCTAAGAAAAGGTTACCCGTGAAACCTTGGGTTGTGAGGGGATTTATGCTTATGTTCACCATGCTTACATGTTTTGCTTGTCAATATCTGTTGAAGAGCAAGTTTGACCCTGGACTGAACTATTTAACTGAACCTTGCAGCTGACTTCTTTACTGGCTGAAGTTGGGTTGAACATTCAGGAAGCACATGCCTTTTCCACCGTGGATGGCTATTCTCTTGATGTCTTTGTTGTTGATGGTTGGCCATACGAGGTATTTCCATTCTTAGTTTTTATTAAGATCATGGCTGGAGCTTTGTTCATTTAGAAACTACAACCTTCTTCAGTTGTGATGCAGTTTGTCTGAAAGTTAAAAATCTATTCATATGTTTGTAAAGTATATATATTCTCTTGTGCTTCTGTCTTATTTTAGTGAAACTCTATGCTTCTCTTTTCAAAATTTAGTTCTTTCCTCTACAGATTTCTGATTTCCTTTTGTTTCCTGAAATCATATAATTTCTTTCCCACTTTATTTATGCAATTTTCGTAGATGAGTCAAAGGCAATAAACATTTTAAAGCTCATCTCTTATATAAATAATAAAATAGGAGAATGTATTGATGATAGACAAAAGTCGTATTTCCAAGTGAAACTAAAGTGCTGTGTACAATTATTTCTTTAATAATAAGCGAGCATGTTGTCGTTTTATGTATTGCATGCTGTGGTTTAGATTACGGAAGCCTCGTCATTTTATCAGCTCGATGACGTAGATGGATCTCCTAAAGCTCATTCGTTGAGCCTCCTCCATCATTTCATTTTAAAAATGGAATAACAAACTGGAAGTTCTTTGTTCATTTGCTTCTCCGAAGTTAATAAAAAGAGTTTTGACTGACCCTCTTCTATAACTTTTCAGGAGGTTGAGCAGCTCCGAGATGCAGTAGAAAAAGAAGTATTGAAGGCCGAGGTATTTTTCTGCTATTCTTAATTAAAATGTTAGTACTTTGCAATGGTGATTGGATTCCTGGATCTGTTTTATTTTTATCCTGCAGTAGTAAGCTTATTGTGGCTAATGCTTGAAATTTATGTTAGTATGTAATTCTAAGAATGAATTCTGAATTTATTTGTATTGTACTGACTCCCATAGTCAAGTATGTGTATCTTTTAGAAGCTCTACTGGCTATTAATGACGATCCATTATATAATGCCAAGCAAAATTTGTGCGATGCCACTTTAGTATGATAGGATTAAGGATATTGAAATCACTGTACACGATCACGTTGTCCCCAAAACCGATTCTTTTAGGTATTTAGGTCTGATCATTACCAATGGAGGAATTAAGAAAGTTTTGATAATTTCATATCTACACTCACACTTCCCCATAGTGATTAATATATTGTCTTGTATGTAACATTTCTGCAACTTAAAAATGTCTTTGTGCTGGAATGAGCATTCTAGTAATTATATAATTTTCAGGAAAATAAAAGTATGATGTTACTCAATTCTTATTTAGTTTTTTTGTACGGCTTTGTAGTTCAGATACTCTTTCTTTGGGTTCTGGGTTATCAGGTGTATATAATTCCTAATCAATAGTCCACATCTGTGAAGGATATTTTGTATGTAATGCAGGGACACTCTTGGCCACAACAGCATTCTGTCTCGCCTCTTGGTGAGCGTGAACAAATAGAGATCAAATCTGAACCTGATCATTTGACAATACCTAGTGATGGCACTGATGTATGGGAAATTGATCCTCAAGTTTTAAAATTTGAGAACAAAGTAGCCTCAGGATCCTATGGTGATTTGTAAGTTTTTACGCACATGCAACTGAATATGCTTGTAGTTGAGCGTTCAGTTAACTGAAAATTCTTTTGTTGCAGATACAAAGGTATGTACCGTAGTCAAGAAGTGGCTATTAAAATTCTTAAAACTGAGTGTTTGAATTCAGAATTGCAGAAAGAGTTTGCCCAAGAAGTATATATAATGAGGTCTGTCTCTTCAATTTCTTGACCCAGTTCAGTTCCATCTGTTTGCGCTGTAATTCTCCTGTCACTGACCTTGATATTGGCGTATTTTCATTGATTAGTGTTTGTTACTTGCAGAAAAGTTCGCCACAAAAATGTCGTACAGTTCATAGGGGCTTGCACACGACCTCCAAACTTGTGCATAGTAACTGGTATGTCTTAATGGTACCCATGTTCTGGTAAAATTTATTTATACAAGACTGCTTACAAATTGAAACTACGTATTCTTATTTCCATTTGCCAGAAGAAAATTTGTTCTACTTTACCCATTTCTTTTGTTACAGAATATATGTCTGGAGGCAGTGTTTATGACTATCTACACAAACAAAAGGGTACTTTTAAGTTTCCGTCTTTGCTCAAAGTAGCGATTGATGTATCGAAGGGAATGAATTATTTGCATCAGAATAATATAATACACAGAGACTTGAAGGCTGCCAATCTTTTGATGGATGAAAATGAGGTAAGATACTGTCATTAAGTGCTGCAAACAACCTTATTGCTCCACACCATTAAGCTGTTTATTATGATAATTGTTGATTTCATTTCCAATCCATCCAAAAAATAACCAAACTATTAGAGAAATCTATTTTTTTTGAATAAATGATTAGCAGGTTCCGTTTGATCTCCTCTTTTGTTTCGAATTTTGAAAAGAAAAATCGATGGATATCATTCTTGTGATAGGAATGAAGACCGATTTGTTCATTTGACACAAATTGTTAGATCATTCTATTTAGTCTGACAGTCAATTTGCCAGTTTCTATGCTATAATAATCAGTTTTATTCATTTTACATGCATTACCAAGATTATAGCTTAAGAAAGTTTTGAACATTTCACCTGAAGTTTTCTTTACAGGTTGTTAAGGTGGCTGATTTTGGGGTGGCGAGAGTGAAAGCTCAAACTGGAGTTATGACAGCTGAAACCGGGACATATCGGTGGATGGCCCCTGAGGTTTTATTTCATTTTTCTTTAATCTATACTGTTTATTGCAGATTATAGTTTGAATAGGCCACATTTATTTTGTCTCTAGGGGTATTGGTAGGAGATTTATGATTATGATTCATTCTGTTGATTTACTATGGCAGTTCCTCATTATCTGTTTGAAAATTCATCTCATAGAATTTCAAGTGTAATTATAATTTACTGAAATGATGTTTAACCAGCAGAACAATATTTGTGCTTCTTAGAAGCTTACTACTGACATCATCATTTATACTTTTTCGGTTCAAAAAATTTGAATAAACTATAATCTGAAGGCAAGGAAGAGACATGGATTCATTAGTTTTCACTGATTCTTTAGGTTTCTACCTTTGTACATTTTTGTGTTTTCCTTAATAATTTAGTTTGGTGAGAATTCATTTGGTTAATTTATATCTACAATGTACTATTGTTGTTCTGATCTAGTTGAAAAATTAAGTCTTCCTGCATTTGCTAATGAAATCCTGTTCTCTTTGAAGGTTATAGAGCATAAACCCTATGATCACATGGCAGATGTCTTCAGTTTTGGAGTTGTATTATGGGAATTGCTGACTGGAAAGGTAATTTTTGTTGTATAAAATTTTGGTATTTTTTTTTTTTTTTTTAAACTTTTAGTTGAACTCTCTGATATTTCGCAGCTTCCATACGAGTACTTAACCCCCTTACAAGCAGCTGTTGGGGTGGTGCAAAAGGTAAATTATCCAGTCTTATATGTGATTGCTCATTGGATATCAGTGTGGCTACTAGTTTAAAGTCAGTGTGTGACCCAAGGACCTCTTTGATTTATTTTCAGGGCCTGCGCCCAACTGTTCCAAAGAACACTCATCCAATGTTTGCTGAGCTACTCGATAGATGCTGGAAGCAAGACCCAACATTGAGGCCTGACTTTTCTGAAATAACAGAAATCTTGCAGCAAATAGCAAAGGAGGTATTATATCCATTTAATGCAAGCTTAATATTGTTCGTCTATAATATTAATTAATTTAGCTTGCAGTTAAGCTATGCTTGCTTAACCAAAACTTTTAGACTCTATGAAGAACAGCATGATTAACCAACTGTATTCCCATACTAACCCCCCAAATGTCTCCCACCACCTCCAATCTTGATTATATAACCTTAATTTTCTCCAAGAACCGTTGCAAATCCATCCTTGATGCAATTATTGCTCATGGTCTCTGAGAGACTTGAAAGAAATATTTGTTTTTGCTGTTATAACACATTCTGCATTATTTTTATTTTTTGCTTAACCAGCAGTTTGACGAGAAAACACAGCATGGCTTGATTAATCAACTCTATTAGTTATCTGGCCTTCGTCCCCCTAACCAACCTATTGGCATGTTAACATGGATTAAATAGCAGTGGTCAACAATAAATAAGTAAAAGAACATAAAATCTTGTCGGCTGTACTCTCCGGTATAGTCGAATACTACATACAAAAAACATGTGATACTTGTTTTCACTTTGCTCTCGTGTTTTTCCAAGTGTTGCAAATCCATCTCTAATGCAATGATTACCCAGGGATAGAAGAAAACATTCAAGTAAAATTTTCAATTTGCTATTTATTTCGTGGCACGTATAATTTTCAGGTTGGAGACGATGCAGAGGATAGACGCAAGGAGAAATCATCTGGAGGATTTTTTTCGGGCCTAGGATGTGGAAATCGCTAATTAGTGAACATGTAACTTATATTATCTGTTTTTGGTTCATTTACACTCTTAGTTCTGTCTGCATTGTATAGTATATATAAAAGGAAAATCGTCGATAATTTCTTTTTTCTTTTTTTATTTGGGAGTGACAATATTCCTTGTTTAACTCAAATCTGGAGGTGGGGAAGAAGGCGATGGTTCTGTTTTTTTTTTTTTTTTTATCAATTCAATAGAAATTTTTGTATCCGTAACTGCATGTTAGTTTTCATTAGGAGAGATTGGAGTAACACAAAAATTGAAAGTACGGCAAAGCTCGTGCAAGTTTCAGATCATAAGTTGCGTAGTAAACTGAAAGGAAATGCTATCTATGGACTATGAATGATATATGGAAATAGAATTGGAGAATGCTTTTACCATTTTAAGTTTCAAGGGGCTGAAGCCTGAAGGCACATCTGCGACAAAACACGTAGCTTCGGGTAAAATTTTGCATTATTAAGAAATTAGCGAGCATAAATCAAACCACAAATCAAAAAGAGTTGCACTACTTCAGAATTAGGGTTTAACATTCTCTGGTTTTATAATTTTTAATTCATATTGTCCGACCTTTATAAAAATCACCAAAAGGAAAAGGAAATTGACAAAAGCACGCCTTGTGTATTAGCAAAGCATTTATTATTGAGCATGACGTGAATAGCGAACCTTTCAAGCCTGGTACATAGAGCTCCGATAATGCACAGCGGCCGCATCATCTATTCCTCTTAACAAGTAAAACAACGACGTTCTGAACTCCTGATTTCGCTGCGTCCTCACCAATCTCCTTCACGCCTATGTTGTCCCTTCCTCCTCCGGTACCCACTTCCTCTATTCATCAATAGATTGGTACGACGTATAGCGATGCTTTGCATAAAATGAGCACTAGTATATTTTGCAAGTTTGTTATAGCAAAAGAGAGGTGAATGCAGTACGAAACTATTTGCATACACTATCAAGAATCTTCCGGGCCTTTTCACGAAAAGTCTAGCACAGTGCTTCCTGCTTTCGGTCGCATTTTGCCATTTTTTGCATGGAACTGAAGAAATTCTCCTTGAAACTAGATCTGAGTGGGTAAGATGCATTGATTTTTTACTCCTTCATAGGAAAAGCTTGTGAGACAGGCATTCTGTGCGAGGTTAACTGCATCAAAATTGATTAAAAGATCAAGCTACGTCCTTCATAAAGGAGGATTTGAACCACTCGCCAAAGTTCTGCAAATTAGAAATGAATTGTATGATTATCTGCCTGTGAGGCTTGCAAACAGACCAAAAATGGTTAAAAGAGTATGGAGCAGGTGCTCTTGGCAACGGAACTGTCTGATACCTATTGTTCTTCCAGTTGGAAGCGGAATAAGAATTACCCAAAAAATTTAAAAATAAAATTCTTTAATTCAATAAACAAAACTATCTAAATGTTTATGTGTATGTTAATCAAGAATAAATAGTTCAAATTTTAACCTAAAATTCAATGATAAATTCTTGGATTGAAACTGAATCACGAACTTTCAACTTCTCGAATAACGAGCTTTCAACTTTTAATTCCAATAATTTGATACTCCAAACACACGAAGTAGGATGCCAAAAACTGAGCCCAAAATAAAGCAGGAGAAGAAAAACGGATAGCACAGCTGGCGTCGTGGCGCCCACCTCGACGTCGAGGGTCGACGCTGGGCAATGTGCCGATTTTTTTTTCTTTTTTTCTTTCTCCATCAAAGTCTTATTCAAATCCAATACCAAATTTTCAACTCTCAATGGACTTCCAAAATAGAACTTTAACTTGACATAGGACTCTAATAGCATTTCAAACTTGAATTCTTCATGACGTGCACTTCAATCAGAATTCTTCAATTACTTCACCAAGGAATTCGGGTCATACCCAAATTCTAATAATCTCCATCTTGACACGAATTCCACCAAGGAATGAACTGACTCCTTCAATAATAATTAAAATTTAATTTCTCCAACAAAACACAAAATACAAAATACTCCACCTCTTCCAATAAATCCAAACACTATTCCGCAAAATTACCTTAAATTCTAAAAAATCATAATGATTTTGAATTAACCAAAATGGGCTGTAACACACCCTAAAGTAGAATCATTACCGAATTACTTTTACAGAAAACCCCTTGCCAGATTGTACACTTTCTATTCAACTTAAAGCATGCTCAACAAAATCAACACCCACATATCTTGTTCCACTGGGTCCGTCTCTAGTAATTGAATACAATGGCACTGTAGTGATGGTTGCAAGACAACATTATCCATATCTTCGAAACTCCACTGAGTTGTATTTTTCAATTCTGACCCTTTATAAGCTCCTAAAGGTATTGTACCAAACTGAATATCCACCACGGTATTGAACATGTGCTGATTAACTCTTCTAAATTCTGCATGACCCTGCAAGATGTATAACTGAGACATTTTCTGTCCCTCCAATACAATCTGGGCACCCTTACAAATCTTTAAGGCTCCACCTCCACCAAAAAACTCATAACCCTTTGAATCAAGGATAAACAACGAGATGAGATTCTTCTTCAAATTTGGAACATGTCGAACTTGGCCAAGTGTTCTAATTGTCACATCCAAAAACTTCAATCTGACTGTACCAATTCCAACAACCCGATAAGATGTGTTGTTTCCCATAACTACAACACATTGAAAAACAGTTTCATATGTAGTAAACAAGTCTTTATTAGGACACATATGAAATACACATGCTGAATCAAGAATCCAATCATCTTCCAATTTAGATTCAATGTCAGCAATAGCTAAGAGATCTCCATCGCTTGCAACGTTTTCTGCAAGGTCTACTTCGTCTGAAGTATCCGAATGTCTACTTGCAGCCATCATTTCTTTATTCTGCAATTTGTAGCAATCTTTCTTCAAGTGCCCATTCTTTTTGCAGTAGTTACAAATCTGATTACTGAAATATGATAAGTGTGACTTTACACACTTATTAGAACCGTTAAATGGAAGAAGCATTGATACATTGAGCGAATTTGTATTCATAATTGTGATTATTTTGTCTTATATAGGTGAACCCCGCATTGAAAGGAAAACAATCAAAATGAAAGAGATTGGAACTTAAGTGAAAAGCCAACTTTGAAGTTCATCATCAAAATGAAGGAATCCAAAAATTGAGGACCAAAATGTCATTTATCAAAGTTGAGGCACTAACTATGCAAATATCCTGATGACCTCCTGTGCAATTTTTTATTTTCACCAAAAGTGTGCACCCACGCACTTTTAGTGCGCACCCTCACTTTACTTATGGGATTGTGTGCACCCGCGCATCTGTGCGTTGAAAATTGTCGAAAATAAAAAATTTGAGGGCATTTTGGGCATTTGTTTGTGCTCGATTTTGGAAGTATTTAAGGACCAAATCTCATGACTAAAACCTTAGTTTTGAGAGTTCTCATTTTCCCAAAAGCCTTGGTTCAACAAAGAGAAGAAGAAGAATAGGAGAAATACAAGAAAAGTGAAGATCTTTGGTTAAAATCAAGAGCAACATTTCAAGAATTTCATTCAAGGGACGAGTTTCTTTCTTTACCTTGAATTTTAATCTTTGATTTATTCACTTTGTAATGTACTACTCTAAATTTCACCATTTTCACTCTTTTTATACAATGATGAGCTAAACTTATTGAGATTATGATAATTGATGTAGCTTAACCTAATTTGATTAAATTCATTGTTTGCCTTTTGAGTTAAAGTTGCTTATTTTCATGCATGTTTGCTATTGTATTGGTTTTCTTTCATTTATTTGGCCAATAAATGATTATAGTGAGTGAAGTGTATAATAATCGAGAGATATTATGCATTTTAGACCAAATAGCAAATGCCCTAAGTTCTTGTAGGAGATAGAGATATACTCCTAATCCTAGGTGACCCTTTGAAATATTTTCACTACAAATTATTGCAATTCATTGGGTTTTAATCAACATAAAGATATAATATATTAACTCAATTAATTATGGCTAATTTGACACTCAAGAGAGGTAATTGGCTAAATAGGAGAATCGGGTATAACATAGAAAATAAGTAGTTTGCTAATTTGCTTATTGAAAATTGATTAAATGATGGTTAAGTGAAATCATGAATCCCAACCATTTCAACCTCCCAACTCTTCTCAAATTTAAACCTTGTTTATTTTAAGTTAACTTTGTTATCTTTAGTTATTTTTATATATAGATCGTTTACTCTTATTTTAAAAACTCAAAATGAATTATGTGTGTTTCTATTGCTAGAACTAGTTCAACTCTTGTATAATTAAATAGTCATTTCTCGACGGATCGATATCTCGGATTCTAAAAGTCCACTTTATTAGGTCTTCTCCATCTCTGGCCTCAAAAATCAAATGCTTCATCATCTCTTTTGAATACAAAGCATCATACCCTCCTCTATGGTGAGAGTATCACGACTATACAAGAGTGTCTCTAAAAGAAGAAAACGAAGCGGACAACAAACACAATAGGATCAAGGCCAAATCTTCTTCATCATACTCTACTTCCAAAGTTTCCAAATCAGCGACGATCTCTTTAAATACAGCCAGGTGATCTTCCAATGATCCTCCTTCAGTCATGCGATTAGAGTATAAATGCTGCTTGAGATTCAACTTGTTGTCAGACTTTTAGTCATGTATAATTGCTCCAATTTCAATCATAAAGCAACTGCTGAATTTTCCTTCAAGACGTCTTGAAGAATAGTATTTGATATATGAAGATGAATGTGAGAAACGACCTTCTTATCCTTCCGTAATTTCTCCTCCGCGGTCAAAGTTACTGACATCTTGTCAATTCCCAACAACGCATCATCCAAATCCAGCTCTGGGAGTACTGCACGCATCTTAACCTTCCATAACGAAAATCTAGTGCTCCGATCCAAAAGCATAATGTCATACTTCATGGAAGCCATCACGAACAAAAACTTCAAAAAAATCAAACCTTATGCTTTGTAGAACTGCTGAACATTGACTCTGATACCACTTGTTAGGATTGATACCACTTGTTGTGACACCAATCACCGAATTGAGATGTTGAAGTTATATGACAAAATAATAAAGTATTTGATCAAAAATAAAAGAATAAAAGAAGACAAGAATATGGCAGAGGAATAAGGAGATTTTATTGCATTACAAGAATAATGAAGAAGAGAGAAAAATATTACAATGATCCTAAAAGTTAATAATCATAAAATCTCACACTCTAAAATTGCATATAAGAGCCTAATATTTATAGGAAATATGTAGAGGACGCCCAAACCCTTTAGTAGAGTTGTTGATGAAGTAGGATGCCAAAAAATGAGTCCAAAATGAAGTAGGAAAAGAAAAACGCAGAAAAAACGGACAACACAACCGATTTTTTTTTCTCCATCAAAGTCTTATTCAAATCCAATACCAAATTTTCAGCTCCGAATGAGCTTCTAAGATAGAACTTCAACTTGACATATAACTCCAATAACATTCCAAATTTAAATTTTTCATGACGTGCACTTCAATTAGAATTTTTCAATTATTTCACCTAGGAATTCGGGTCATACCCAAATTCTAACATGTTCTGTTGAAAAAATGATTACCTTCTGTAGCTCTTCATATTTTGCAACTGAGGTGAAGTTGCTTCCGGGATATTCTGGCTGGCACTAGGTAACTTCGTCATGCATATCTTTTTTAACTCGATGAGAGGGTTCAAGATGACAGATTTTCCTTGAATAATTTATTCTTATACTTCAATGGAGAACTTGATAATAGCCAGTGATTTCATTTCTGATTTGGTGATGAGTCAATATCTTAAGCAATATAAGATTTTCTCTACGCGGTCATATAAAAATTATGCAAATTGAAACTGAGTATTTGTCTACTCTTGCATTGTTGTACACTAGTTTGTTGGATAAGTTGCTATTTCTCATTACGATGATGTGGCAGTCTATCTAAAATAATGAGATTGAAGAGTTCAATTTTTATGAGAGAGAGAAGGAAAGAGGGCGAGAAATGTGAAAGATAATAGGTTGTCACGTTATTGATGTTCTATCATCATTATGATAAATATCATTTACTCTTTTGTGCCTTCAAAATCTGGTGAACTTTTGAATTTTGATAGAGTTCAAGGATTTGTGGGCTCTTCTCTGCTTGATAGTTTAAAAATCGAAGTCTTGCAAAACAATCGTCTAATATTTTGAGTCACTAATACCTGGTTGTAGGCTACAGATTTGATGCTCTTATTTTTTCATTCTTGTTTGATAATGACAGGAATGGCAAAGAAAGTTTCGTTTTAATTGAGAGGAGCTATAAAACTAGAATACTGGCAAGTACTAGTAATCTGAAACGTTCTACAACATGACAGGTTTTGATTCTCTGTGTTACGACCCACAAGAGCAACTGACACTAAAAGCATGCTTGGTAGGCAGGAATTGATAGTACTGAACAAATATTAAAGCGCACAACTATCTAAATCTTGGTAATTATATTGTCTAGTACTCCGTACCAAAATTGCATTAAGAACACCAGAGCTTTGGTTTCTAGCCATCTGTGTAGAGGCTTAACAAGATATGTCGTTAACGCATTGCAACATTCTCCGAGGTATCAGTTTTTGCAGAATCATATGGAGAACCATATTCAGTTGGGAGGTAATTTGCATAACCATTCCTTGATAACTTTTCCTTTTGCAATAAGACAACCAATATTATTCCTATCAACTCTCATTGGACATTTCAGTCGCAGCATCATCTGTTTTGCCAAACCTTTGACAGGGGATTCACCTCTCACAGCACTGTGCTTTCCAGAGCCACACACCACCAGAATTTCAGCCGGAACCACCTGATTTCCAGCAATAAACCTCTGTTGCATCTCATCAAACCATTGTAAGATAATCAAATATGCACTATTCAAATGCATTCCATGCAAATCCAACTTCAACTCTGAAGACTTCCATTCCATTGCCTGATCCAGAACTGATGACTTGACCAATTCCCTCACCAAATCAGCTTCATCATTGTTCAAATTATCCACCAACTCATTGATTGACAATGGAAGAGTTTTCAGGTCTTGCACCATTAAGGTTATTTCTGGGCATGAATTCAAGACAGAATTATAAGTTCTGATCGACAGCGAAATTCCTGAGTTTCTCATTTTCTTTAGCCATGAAACCATGTCCGAAAGCTTGTTGTGAGCTCCAAATGATGAAACTACCATATTACAACAAACTATCTCCAATTCAAACCCTTCATTTTCCATTTGAACTATGCTTCTTTTCATGTCTTCAAAATATCCCAATCTCCCATACCCGTAAATTAGGGACCTAATCTCAAAAAGAGATGGTTTCAGTCCCATGTCTCTCATTTCTTCTATCGAATTCTCAGCTTCATTAGGTAATCCAATTGCACAAAAACCACCAACTATTGATTCGTATCCTCTACGCTTCACGTAGACAGATGATGACTGCAAAATGAACTGGTTTAATTCTTTGCAAGAATCCATAACCTCTTTCTCTGATTTTTGCTTGGCATGTGAATCCACCAAGTTACAATAGAAGTTACATAATTCTCTTTCCTTGAATTCCAATTTTGTAACTGCTTCAGAAAATAATATTTCTGCCTCATCGAACCTTTCCTGCTTATATAACAAAGCGATCAAGTCTGCCACTAGCTTAGTGTTCCAAGTGAACCATGGCTCTTGCCTGATTATAGAGTACAACTGCAAGCACAGGTATAATGTAATAGTATTTGCATAAACTATCAATATAAAAGAAAGAATGGGAAGAAAATCAGTTAGCTATCCAACTTACATTTTGATTATGAAGAAATTTTTATTTTGTTCATTTAAGTGTCATTTTTTGTTCGTCTATCTGTATGATAAACTAATAAAAATGTTGCAGTGAAGTGAAAAATTTGTTTGTGTACTATGATTTCAGTCCAATTGGATAAAAAGTGTCTCATGTCTTGTTAGATTAGTTATCTTTTCGAAATGTTCTTTTCCAAGGATTGAGTCGTGAGCATTTTCATTAATCTAACAAGTTTTTTTTTTTTTTTTTTTTCTGACGGGATGGGTATAAAATTTGCCGATGTGTGCGAAAATGGTAGGATCTGACGAGGAAGATCTGAACATATAGATGAGGGAAGGAGAGAGGACTTACAGGGAAGGCGAGAGAGGAGAGGCGCGGGTGGTAAGTGGAGGGAGAGAGGAGATGGGATAGAGTATTGAGAGCCACATGTTTGGAAGATGAGGCTACAAATTTGCGGAGTAAGCCAATGGAGGTTGAAGGGTCCTGTGCGGTGGCGATGGAGGAGATAAGGCGGTTGCCCTGTTTGGTGAGCTCGCAGAATACTGGCGTCGCTGACAGTCCAAGGCCACAATCGCCTATCATTGGTCACATTAGAAAGATGTTTACTGAAACAGACTTTTTAAGAATTTTGTGTGTGAGAGAGTCAATTGTATATGGTTTAAAGTCCAACAAACTTGCGGAAGCTTTTGTTTAATCCACGTTATTTCTAAAATATTTTTTTTTCTTATTTTAATCACATATTTTTTTAATAAAATAATTCTACACGCAAATTCAAATTTTTTTCTTATTTTTAATTATATATTCTCCATCAAAATAGTATTCCAAAATGTATTTTGAGAAAAAAAGGGTTCAAATAGGCTCTAACCTTATTTGGCGCCTATCTGGACGAGATTTTAGCCAAAGATTTTAATTCATTTTGTTTTCGTTATATAGTGATCGCAACAGTTGATTGAATTAATTAAAATGGCCAATGTGTCATTTAACATTTAGGGGTGTATTCAATTGAAACTTTTAATGACTATAGAATTTTAAAAATTTAGGGATATTCAATGTAGACTTTTGTAGACCCTCTAAAAGTATTGGTGTATTCAATTCATACTTATAGACTATTAAAAAGTCTCCAAAAATCACGGTGCATTCAATTGAAACATTTTAAAAGTCACTATAAGTTTTGGGGTATTCAAATTTTAATGACTTTTAAAAAGTTTTCACAATACTAACTTTTAAGCAGAAAGTACTAAAATGAAATTTCAAATTTTATCTCTCATTAATAACAAGATTTTGGGAAACTTTCATAAAAAAAATTAATATGTATTTTTTTTTTCAATATTTCTCTTTCCTTTCCCCTCCTACAAAAATATCTCTCATTCATTTTTTTGTGAAAATATCCATTTTTAATTAAATTCTAAAATTTTATATAAACTCAATTTATAATTAAATTTAAGTATATATTTTTTATTTATTCTTTAAAGGTATATTATTATTAATATAATATACATTTACCTCGTATGTGATAATTCTACAATATTGTGCTAGATCTACATGAATTCTATTTCAAATGAAATTTTCAAAAATATTTTAAAACTTACAAAAGTCTGTAAAAATTTTAAAATGAAATTCTATAAAATTCTACAAAAGACTTCCACTAATTCCATACAATTCAGAAATCCACAAAAACCATCACTTAAAAAAATTCATCAAAATTTTCAAAAGTCTCAATTGAATACTTTATTATTCTATAGACAGGGGCATTTATGGTATTTGGTGGTTTGTGCAATCGATCAAAACATTCAAAATGTTAATTAAAATCTTCACAAAATTGTAGCCAGATAGGGGCTTGGTAGAAATTAAAAGTAGATTCAACAGATTTTTGATGAATATGGTTAAATTAAACAATACTTACTTGACGAGATGCAATTTCGGGATATTTATCTTACAGTCGAAAATGACCATCTTGCAAGTCTTTCACACATTAATGCTTTCAAAATAATTTATTTCAGTCAGCTTCTGATTTTGGACAGAACCCTCTTACATGCACTCAAAGCAAACTCCGAAGCTACAGTGCTAACCGAAGGTGTTAGTAGGTCTTTTGTCATCGCAGAAACCACCGGCCATTGGCGTTTGTACTTTCGCCAAAATTCAATTACTTTTTCTAAACTTTTCTTAACTGTTTTATTATTAGACATATTATGATTAAAGTAATCAATTAATTCAGCAGGCAACGCATTTAGACTTGTGTATGATGTTTGATTACACGGGGTAGACAAAATATTACTAAAGGAACCACATGCATTTGAATCATATCTATATGAGTTAATGCATTTGAATAAAGTTAAAACTTCAGCATCGTATTCTGGTATATCAATGAGAGGAGTAAGGGCAGAGTCAGAGGGTACCCATTAATATTTGTACACATTCGTTCGGCATAATTCATACATTTCATATAAAGTTTGTTCTAAATTTCTATAAATGATAGGTATGTTAAAAGTTAAAGCTCTAGAAATCTGATCAATTACAAATTTAGTACCCGATAATTTATATCGGAGGTCCGTGATGCATGCTAAAAGAAATAACATATGCAAGTCTTCCCAATATTTTCTAAACTTTAATTCCATGGAATATATAATTGAACTAAAATCGGGATCATTTTTATATCTATAAAAAGTCCTAACAATTAAATAAAGACGTTTAAGGATCATACAATTAGTGAGATAATAAACTCCAGACAATATATTTGTAGAATCATAAAAACTTGTCAAAATCTTTTTAATTTTAAAAGTTAAAATTCAATTGGACTCATTCAAAATAGTATCGTCGCCGTTTCTAATATGCATATTGTTATAAAATTTAGTTATTAAATGTTTAAAACTTTCGTATGATTTTAATGATAACTAAGTGAAATTCTATCTATACCCTACGTCAATAATAAATGTTTTCGTACATGTTACCCTAGATTCGGCACAAAAATCATCAAATACTTGTTTTCTACTAGGTAAAATCATGATATATACTAGGGCGTCCTTATTTTTTTTGAATTTCTTAGGGTGTGTTTGAGTCACATTAATTTGAAAGAATGTATTTTGGAATAATAAATTGATAAAGAATGCGTGGTTAAAAAGAAGGAAAAATTATTGATGTGATGAAAATATTATTTTATTGAAAATATGTGGTTGAAATTGAGTAGAAGAATGAAAATGAAAACTTTAATGTGTAACAAACATGGGCTTAACATATTTTAAATCGTCTTATACTATTAAAATAAAAATATGGCACACAAATCGAATATGAAACAAATAACTACCTAAATTGGGCTGCAGCACTATGCACAATTTATCGATAACAACCTTATTAGCAGTGTTGTTGTCAAATGTAAATGAACGAATTTTACTCTCGCAACGATATTCTCTAACAATATTCATAATATCATTAAATATGTTGTTAGTGTTGTGGGGGAACTCAATAATTTTAAAAGTAATATTTTTTTATGCAAACACCAAAGTGTATCTATGTAGTGTGCAGTTGTAGCTATTAATCCCTTCCCATATATCCGAAGTTAAAGATATAACACTCCCATATTTTTCTAAATCGGTCTTTGCATGAAGAAAATATTATATTGTATCATAACAAAGAGTATTTCGACTTACCCTTCTTTCATGTTGGAGACGAAATGTTGGTTGTTCGCTATTGTTAGAGGCAATTCAGTAGCAAAAACGAACTTCACCATTCCCGTTTGAGCTTTCTCCTCCGAATACATCCACGTAGAAAGTGGCGTAGTAGTAGAACCGATGTCTGGGTTACCAAATTGTAGTTGGGTTTAACCAGCGGGAAGAAAAACCATGTTTGGCCGCACATGCTTTGTAGTGATGGTTGAAGTGGGTGGTTCCAATGCCCTTTTGCCATGACAATCGTTGTTGACAGTATTTACATATTGCTTTAGATTATGGAACTCTATCGATTATACGACCTGTATGAATCAATTTAAAATGACTCCAACATTTTCCCTGATTTTTTCCATTTCTCTTCCCTCTTGCATCGGGAATATCTAATTCAGATTCATCATCCCATTCTGTCTTGAAAACTTCAACGTCATCCAAATCTATTGGATTACTACTTCTATGAGCATCAAAATCCAGAATATTTTTGGGAATATGTACTTCATTTAGACCATCGAATTCAATCTGAAATTGACTTTGCGGCGTGATAAGTGATTCACCTCCGATACCGAACAAGCATTCAACAAATGAGCGTGGATCCATTTGTGAAATGATATAAAATGTATAGTAAGTAACAAATCGAGAATTGAAAGAAAGTTGACGTGTAAGATTGTAATTGAAAATTTGTAGTATGATAATTGATATTGAATAATTGGAAAATCAAGATTATAACTCAATAATGTAAAATGTAGAAGAGAATCAAGAGATTAGATAGTAGAGAATAAGAGTTGGGTGGAAAAAAATGGATCAAGGGAAGGGTATTTATAGGGAAAAAATGAAGAAAAAATAATAATTCAGTGATTGGAATGGTCACATAATGTTTTAGGTGAGCCACGAGGCTCGCACGACGGGCTATTAGCTCACTCATGTTTCTATAATCAATTCGATTCCCCGATTGAATCGGGGGCAAACGCCTACGAAAAGATCGCTTGGATTTAAGAAAAGGTCGCTTGGATAATGTTTTAGGCGAGCCACGGCTGGTGGCTCACCTATTAACTAGCAAGCTCGGTAAAAAATGAGCCAAGCAGGCTCAGGTTCGGGCTCGTCAATGGCTCATGAACCGTTTTTCACGATCGAGCGACCGAGCCCATCAGCTTGATTGCCACCTCTATGCCCAATGCTTCCTTCGCTTTTGATCTCATTTTCTACTTTATTTTTCTTTTCTTTTCATCTCCACTCCATACCGACTTCCATGATCAACAATTTAAATTTATTCCAAGCTCCAAAATACGCAATTTTCACCAAATTACTTAAACTACAAAACAACACAAACAAACACATCAAAGCGCTAAAAAGTACTCAAAAACAAACCGAGAACTATGTTTTAAAAGTGCTAATTCAATGAGTGAAATACATTCATCAAATACCCAAACTTAATTCTTTACTTTTGAAAATTTTATCCTTAACCGTGTCAATTGATTGGACCATGTGGCCAGTGTTGATTTTTTCTGAATATTTTTTCATTTGATAAATGCTGAACATGACTTGCTTTTCATTAACCCACAATGTCAATTTTCCTTCTTGGACATCAATTAGAGCTCTCTCAGTTGCCAAGAAGGGCCGACCAAGAATTAATTGATCTTCTTCGATATCCAAAACCACAAAGTCCACCAATAGGATGAACTTGTCAACTTTAACCATTACATCTTCAATGATCCCTCTGGGTATGTGATGGATCTATCAGCTAGTTGTAAAGTAATTGTGCTTGGAATTGCTTCTCCAAGGCCCAACTTCTTGAATACAGATAGTGGCATCAAATTGATGCTAGCTCCCAAGGTGTACAATGCCTTATCAAATGTAAAAGTGCCAAGTGTGCATGGAATAATGAAGCTACCTGGATCTTTCAGTCTTTGAGGGATCTTTTTCTGGAGAATGGAACTACATTTTCTGTCAGCTTGACTGTCTCAAATTCCACCATTTTTTTTCTTTGACATCACTTTCTTTAGGAACTTGACATAATTCGGTATTTGTGTCAAAACATTAGCGAAAGGAATATTGATGTGGATCTTCTTGAAGATTTCCAAGAATTTAGCAAACTGCTCATCAAATTTCTTCTTCAAGAACCTTTGTGGATAAAGTAGTTGTGCTTCAAAATGAGAGGATTATTTGGGAATGAGACCGAGTTAGGCTAATACTTATTCTTTTGTTGCCTCTACCTCGATTTTCTACTCTTCAACCAGTTTTTCTTCAACAGGATCTGAAGCAGGTGTAGGAACTACAACCTCTGTAGGTTTGCTCTCTTCAAGCTCTTTTCCGCTCCTCAATGTGATGGCGTTGCAGTGCTCCTTTCATTAACCTCTGTGTCACTAGGGAATTTTCCTTTCTGCTGGGAGGATATTGAACTTGCGAGTTGACCAGTCCTTACTTCTAAATTTTTCATTCTAGGTCCCATGTGGGTCATATGAGTCTCAATATTATTAAGGTCTAGACTTATCCTTGTTGAATCTCATCCTTTTCTCTGAAATAAAGGTCACCAATATATGCTTTAGTGATGTCTTTCCTTTAGAAGCTTGATTATTAAACCTAGGTGGTGGTTGCAGCACTTTCGCATTGTTACCATAATAGAGGTTTTCATAGTTTCGCGGTCCTGGATGATATTGGTTTTCTGAGTAGTTTCCTCTTTGATTGAAGTTTCTGCTATTCATATACTGGACTCGCTCATTCTCCATCTCAGATTCATGGTATGAAGTAGAAGCAGCCATGATAGAATCTGCATTCTTCTGAGTTCTTTATGATGTCAATGCAGCTATTTGAGTTGTGAGTGATGATATCTAAGCTGCTAAAGATATAATGTGATCTGCCTCATAAAGACTAGCAACTTTCTTTGCATTTGAATGCTCGTTTGGCCATTGATAGTTGTTGGTGGCTATTTCATCCAGCAGTGAATAAGCAGCATCTGCAGTTTTAGACATTAAAGTACCTCATGCTGCAGCATCTACTACTATCCATGTCTGAGTAGGTCTCTATTTGCATTCAATTCTGATAACCCTACTGAGTGTATCTTCTAAGTAAATCCTTGAGTCTCTCTTATGCCTCATAAAATGGTTCTAAGCCTGCTTGTCTAAACTGACCAATTTTACATCACAATTGAGCCGCCTTGGAAGGGGGAAAATTGTGAGGAACTTCTGAGCTAATTCCTCTCAAGTTGTGATGGATCCATATGACAAAGATTGGATCCATACTTTAGTTTTATCCTTCAAGGAGAAGAAAATAAGCATAGTCGGATGGCGTATTCAATAACGCCATTCATCTTTACGACATCACATATTTTGAGAAAAGAACCAAGATGAGCATTTAGATCATCCGTTGGAGATCCCTCGAACTAATTCTGTTGAACTATGTGTATCAATCATGGCTTCAATTCAAAGTTATTTGCAACCACAACTTAGTGTGCAATACCGGAGTAGTTGTCGTTGATCACTGGTCTGAGATAATCTCTAATGACTCGATGTTGATTGTTTTGATTTGCTATATGTTCTGCTTCTTCTGTCATTGCTTCGAGTTCATTTTTCCTAATACTCTTTAAAATTCTAAAAGTTCGTTCTGGTTCAGGATCAATGGGTAATAGCCCAACGCTCCTTGATTTTCGCATTAAATTGAAACAAAGAACAAGCAAACTATTTAAAAGTAAAGAAATATAAATTAAAGCGAACGCTAGTTAGTAATAAAATTAGTAAAAATAAAAAAAAACAATTCTCGATAATGGCGTCAAAACTTTTCCCGTGTTTTATGTAGCATAAAGATACCACAAATGTACAATGTCAAGTTTTGTAATTTAATAATAGAGTTAAGATGTCAAACTCACATGGATTACAATTTAATTTTATACTAAGTATTATAATTTTGTAGCTCTTATTTTATCTACATGAATGAAATTTGGAATCAATGTTTTATCTAAACTAGGGATGATTGTGACGAATTCAATGAATAAATGCAAGTGTTAGGAATTTATCAATGGGAGAAAGCCTAGTGTGTGATTTCACCTAACTATCAAATATGATTTTCAAAAACCTAATTATTTCTAATCAATTTTCCATCTTTATAAGCAAGAATCTTAATGTAATTATACACACTTTCTCAAGTATAGGGTAAAAATTAATCTTACAAATTAATTTCAATATCTCTATTCCGAATTAAAATCAAAATTTATCAAGATCACGATTCTAAGGTAACAAGTTTCATAAATTCTACACTTTCTCTTGAAACCCATAAAATCTAAATTGTGTTATTGTTATGATCGTGCATAAATTTCATTCTCTCGAGTGTCGAAATTGACTAATATCTAATCATTCAATTAGTTTTCAATTAATTAAAAGTATTAAATCAATAACATAAATAAATGATAATGAAAATTTCATAAAATAACTAAAACAAAATCAAATCATATCCTTAAGTTTTGGCTAATCAAACCCTAGAAGATTTATTTGGTTTATGATATGGGACATGAAATATATACAATTCATAAAAAATAACATGAAGTTAAAAACGATAAAACTATTTTTTGGATGGTTGAATCAATCTTCTTTGTAGTATTGCATTTACCTCCTTCTCGATTTCTTGAGTCTTGCCCCCTTCAAAATCTCTTTTAAAGTGGGTCTTTTCAAGTCTTAGGTGAATTTGGGACGGATTGGGCCAAGAAAAGAATCCAAAAAAATCAAAACAATCTTCTTGCTCGGCGGCACTACGACTCTTCTTCAAGTGGCGTTGCAGCGCCATGTGTATGGCATCGATATGCTTCTTCTTATTCACGATACCCAGCTCTCTACTGGTTTTTGACCTTTTCTTGGGTGCCTAGGCGCACATATGTGGCGCCGTGGCGCCCAATGCTTTCTTCACTGAGGCCGGCGACCAACTCTCTGTTGGTTTTTGACCTTTTCTTGGGCATCAAATGCTTTCTTCGCTTTTGGCCTCATTTTCTACTTTGTTTTTCTCCTTGCATCTTTACTTCATACATATTTCCATAATCAACAATTTAACTTCATTCCTAACTCTAAAGTATACAATTTTTACCATATTACTTAAACTACAAAACAATAAGAACAAACATATCAAAACGCTCAAATAAAAAAAAAAAACGAGAACTATGCTTTAAATGTGCTAATTCAATTAGTGAAATATATATATACTAGGTGCAAGAAACGTGCAATGCACGTTTGCTTAGTTTATATTTAATAGTTTTGTTTAAGAATTAATTTGTTATTAATAAAGATGTAATATTTTTTGGTTAATTAAATAATTAATGATGTAATATTTATGTAATTGATAAATAATTAAATCAAGTGTTTTTCTCTGTCATCTCCAACTCAAAATCATAAACAGAAAACCCAAGGTATGTTAAGGAGTAAGAAGATGAGTTTACTTAAACTTTTTGCATGGCTTAAGTCTTTACTCTTTTTTAAGTAATAACGCAATTCATTTTATCGCTAAAGTATGATATGTATTACGATAATATATGTATATCATGTGTTAGACTTAGTATTGGTAAGTGACGGGTAAATTTTCGAGGACGAAAATATTTTAAGGGGGTGAGAATGTAATATTCCGAAAATTTTCATAAAATATAATTCAATTTTTATTATACTATATTTTAATATTTTGAAAGTTAGGGACTAAATGATACATTTATCAAATTATATTTTATTTATGTCAAATATTTAGATATTGATTAGAGTTATCGTAAATATTGGAATTATTGGTCTCATTTGGTAAATTGTAAGAAGATTACATAAAATCAGAATTCGAGAAAATAATCGATTCGGATAAATTAGCTCCAAGATATTTTCTTTGAAGGAATTATCAAAAGCTAATTTATTTTTTATTATTATTTAATTATAATTTTGAAAGTAGGGGGTGGTGAAAAAAAATTTTCCGTTAAAACAAAAAATTCCGTTAGTTTTTCCGTTAAATCAAGAAATTCCGTTAGTTTTTCCGTTAAACCGACATATTCCGTTTAATAGCCACTTTATATATATATATATATATATATATATATATATATATATAGGGGAGCGTTCCGCCAACCAATACATTTGACAAAGATTTATGACAAATAATCTGTGCTCTTGAATCTTAGAAAATCTAACGGTCTTCATCCATATATTAAAATCCTTCAAAATTTTTATTTCCTTATCCAAACATACTCTACTTACTTTTTAAAATTCACCAATTATAGCATTTTTTCCAAAAATAAAATAAAATAATAATTAAATTAAATCACCAGATTTTCTAATCAGATATTTTCTTATCGGCTTCACCATTCTCCTTTTCTCTTCTCCTTCACCAACATCTTCTTTTCAACCATCGGTTATTGGCATCTCAAGAAAGAATTGTCCTCCTCAAGAAGAATATACACTGGTTCTTGAAATGGCAATCCACTTGCAAGTTGCATCCCACAATTTGTTAAATCACAATTCCGTTTGTATTGTCATTCGTGTTATCATCAATTGAACTGTTGCAATTTCATCTACCACAATTTAAGTCTTGAAGCCATTTGTTACTTTGCAAATCATACTCCACTATACAAACGGAATTGTGATTTAACAAATTGTGGGATGCAAGTGGATTGCCATTTCAAGAACTTGTGTATATTCTTCTTGAGGAGGACAATTCTTTCTTGAGATGCCAATAGCCGATGGTTGAAAAGAAGATGTTGGTGAAGGAGAAGAGAAAAGGAGAATGGTGAAGCCGATAAGAAAAGATCTGATTAGAAAATCTGGTGATTTAATTTAATTATTATTTTATTTTATTTTTGGAAAAAATGCTGTAATTGGTGAATTTTAAAAAGTAAGTAGAGTATGTTTGGATAAGGAAATAAAGATTTTGAAGGATTTTAATATATGGATGAAAACCGTTAGATTTTCTAAGATTCAAGAGCACATATTATTTGTCATAAATCTTTGTCAAATGTATTGGTTGGCGGAACGCTCCCCATATATATATATATATATATATTAATTTTCAAAAAGAGCTTGACAAGGAAAATTGAAACAGTTTCCTTTTTTAATTTGATTCCTTTTTCTGAGGCAATTTTAGTCATTTATCTTTTCATATTTACAATCAAGTCATCTTATCCCAAAATCATTACTAATTAGTTCAATGCAAGTTTTGGAAGTTTGCAATTTAGTACTTAAACTGTCAAACATTGATTTAGCTCCCAAAACTTATGTTACATTAATACTTTCATTTGACCAATGACAGTCTTGAATGATCTTTAAGTGCTTTGAATCACCGCCACCAACCATGCTTCAATTTCATCGATTTCTCACTTAACTCATCCAAATGCAACCAATTGGGATTTCACCTACAATTAACAATACATACACACAATATTATGTAAATATTCGCTCAATTTACTATAAATAATTAAGTAAAGAAGCTTAATGTGCACTTATCAAATCATTTAATGGATTTATATTCTTATTATAGTAAGCAACATATTTAACCTATTTACTTTTTTAATTATATTCTCGTATTATTTATAATATATTGAATATTGCGTCAAGTGTGAAACATTTTTTGATGATTCTAGTTCTACTATAATTCAATTATTTCAATAATATTTTACTTTTCATTTTTCAATATGTATTTAATTTATTTAATTATTTAGTTACCATCAATGTACATATATATTTGACAGTTTTATTTCACATGTGTACTTTCACTAATGTATGAATTCCATATTATTAATTCTCAATTAATTAATATTCACATTCATTTAATTAATACTCATATTCATTTTATGCATTTCAGTGTCATTAATTTCAATTATAAGTTAATTATAATTTCACATTCAAGAATGCATTTCATTATTTATTTTTATATATGTTAATTAATATCCAATTTTACTTAATTGGAATTTAAATAAATGATTTAACATTCATTGTCACTTATATATTCCCTAATATTAATCCTAAAGAAAAATTTCTTGTACATAAAATGTTGCTAGATTTTGTACAAAATTTTGAATTGGGAAAATTCTGTGCGTGTATCTGTGTGTTTCTCTCTTCCATATTTGAATCCAATCCATCCATTTCAAATTTCTATCTGCATTCCATGAAATTTCCCTATACTCATAGTATCATTCAATTATAATCTAATTAACATTCACACATATTCTAGAATTACATTTACCACACTAATAAAGTATTTCATAATAACTTGCAACTCACGTTCAATATTGAATAGTAATAATTAAAAGTATAGAATTTTGACTTTTAACAATTGTAATGATATTTATGTTTTAGAGAGAAAATTATATTAAATCATGTTTGGTGCACATTTTGTAATCAACACCACTTAAAAGTACAAATTTTTTTTTATAGGTGTTGTACAGACAATACATATGAGTGGGCTCCATGTAATTTTTTTAATACATGTGGGGTCGTCACTTTGTGAGGGCCTATGTAAGGCCCCCGTGATTATTCTTTTGTAATTAAAAATGTATTTTTTTTATTCGATAGAGAATATGTGATTGAAAAAGAAAGAAAAATTATTGATGTGATAGAAAATATTATTTTATTGAAAAATGTGTAGTTGAAAATGAGTAGAAAAACGAGAATGAAAAAAATAGAGTGCACAGTGTTCACCACTTAATTAAAGAATGATTGTATATATTTTAAGTGGACAAATGATATCATGTGCTGTTGCACTAAACAGATGCCACGGCGACATTTTCAATAGATCATCACAGTATACTATGGATTCCTTTCATCCATCTCCCCACCCACAGGAATTCTCTTAATTTGGGTGGAATTGATTGTTAATACCCGGTTACCGTTTAATTAATTTCAGAACATTAAATATACCTGTTTGGGAATTTTGAATTGTTGTTGTTAGCGTTATGGATGTGATGAGAAAGAGAGCAAGAACGAGCATTAATTCGACGATCGTCGATGTATGGAAACGTGAAGTCGGTGAGCTATCATCCAGAAACTTCGCTCACCGCCTCGCGGTCTCCGAGGTTCTTTCCCGATTCCCAATTTTGATTATTCAGGGAAAAAAAGTTTCAAATTCGTATTTATCTATATGCAATGATGCAATTCGGGTTTATTTTAATGTGTTTGTTATTACCTTGTAGTTGAAACATGTAGAAATTATGGTCTTATTTTGCGTTGCGGTTTTGTGTTTTTAATTGAATCAAGACAGCTGCTACTACTCCGTGTACTGAATTTACTTGGGGTCTCGCACATTTTCCTTTCTAGAGTGCTCTTTGTTTGTGATTTGGGTTTTAGATGACTATGAGATGATGTTGCCAAATCCTCACGAGAGAAGTTCAGAGGCAGGAGTCGGGGCTAGTTTGACAAGTAAAATGACACTTTCACAGAATATCCGGATGATGTGGGCTAGAATCTAATTTCATGTTCATATGTTATACAATGCAAGTCATGCAGTCGAACCTGCATAGTTGCTTCTGTGATGTCTTTCAAGAGCTATTTTGAGGAACATGGTAAAAAAGAACGGTTCAACTTATTTTCGGAAGTTCGGGCCCTTCCTTTTTGGGCATGTTGAGTATTGCCTGCGAACATCTGATGTTACTTCTATTTACTTAATTCATGGGCATATGACATCAGTATCTTATTATTATTATCATCAGTTTTCAGCATAAATATACATGTTTATATGTTATACTCTCTTAATGTAAACATAAAATGAGAAGGAAACAAAATATCCTTAAGAGACTAGTTATTTTGAGTTTAGCATGCGCCTCAGTGATGTTGATTCAATTTTGACTCAACAAGGTGTTACTTTGCACATGGCGTTACCTGCATGAGTCTGTTGGCGTAGTTTCTAAGACAATTGTTATTGCATCTGGTAGTTACTTCTGAACCCCAAGGAGAGTGTAGACCTGCAATACATTTAATGTTGAACTTCACAGCGAATTTATTGTTTCGATTTAGCGGGCCGGAAATGTTGTTAAGTACGAGCTTCCAAATGTAATCCTTTTTGTTTCTTTTTGTACTCCTGCGAGTATCACTTTTCCTTATTAAATTTTTTTGTCTTTCCTACTTAAATATACTTGAAGGGGAAAATAATAATATTTTCTGTTACAAACCATCAGCCAAATCTTCATGAAGTTCACAAAAATAAAAGATTCATACGACAATTTGAATCATTTGTAGGCTGTTTTAGGCTTCTTTTTTTTCCTTTGTTCAAACAAGACAGTAGCCTTGTGTACTTAAATTAAGGAAGAATTTTTGCCTTATGCAGATATTTTCTTGAATACACTGCAGAGAATGAAATTTTTATGGCATATAGATTGGATGAAGTGTCAAATTGTGAAACATGATTTTATTATAGGCAGTGTTGAAGTGAGTATTTCCTGTTAGACATGTCCTTAATTGACAAACAGGGTTATTGACAAACAGGGTTGTTGATGCTAGCTTATCAGTTATTTCTTATTACTGACTTACCATAAATTTCCTCTTCCCCAAATTGAATTTCTTCCCCTTTTCGGACTTATCAAATTAATGCTCACTATAATTGACTGAAATGTTCTTCACTTAGTCATTCTTATACATTTCCTTGTTATATAAATGATTTCACTTCTGGACTTCCTATGTAATTAGTGCTAGTCACACAGTCCCTCATGTTACTTTGCGTTCAAAGCCAATATGCAGAATCGGGAAACAATATAACTATACATTTTTTCTGCTCCAAGCTAATTATGTGCAATTTCCAATGTCTTGTATAAGGGTGTTGTTCTTCGTCTTGATATCCTCCGGAAGCTTGAAAAGCACAAAGGTTGCGTGAACACTGTTAGCTTCAACACTGATGGTGAAATTCTTGTATCGGGCTCTGACGACCGGATGGTCATACTCTGGGATTGGGAAAGTGGTCGTGTTAGACTTTCTTTCCATTCTGGTCATCACAACAATGTTTTCCAAGCAAAGATTATGCCTTACACCGAGGACCGAAGCATTGTTACCTGTGCTGCTGATGGGCAGGTAATATTTTGCCGTGTCTCCTTCCTGAGGACAAGATAAAATTGAACTCAAATCATGATGGTTAGTATGGACATAGATCAAAAAATTTCTTCTGTTTTACATCAAGGAGTGTGTTTTTTTTTTTTTTTTTGTGTGTGCGCCATTGTGAACCCTCAATAATATTTGTAAATTGAAGGGAAGAGGGTTGCATTGGATGAGCTTGCAGAAAATATTGAAAAACAAGTGCTTCGCTAAGTATGAAAGTAATATTATTACTTTGTCTACTATGAAATTGAAAGAGTTTCTTCTTATAAAGGTGAGTTCCTACTTTCAGGTGAGGCATGCTCAGATTCTTGAGCGTGGAAAAGTGGAGACTAAGCTACTAGCAGAACATGAGGGACGAGCTCATAAGTTGGCCATTGAACCTGGCAGCCCTCACATATTTTATACCTGTGGAGAAGATGGATTAGTTCAGCATGTATGTTTATTTAATCCTACAATATTCTAGCCCCCCAGGCCCAGCCCCAACCCCAACCCCACAATCCCTGTTGTTTGGTTCTTTCATTAAGTTGCACAGATCATGTCTCCAAAGGAAAATCAGGCCTTTGGAGCTTCTTTTTAGCATCATATTAATAATTTGTTTGAGTCTGTTGAAACGGAAAGACCTCACATTTTTTTGTCTGCAGTAAAGATTTGCTTGTTCGGTATTTACCTACGGGATGGTGCGGATGACTATCATGTCATACATCAATGCTTTTAGTGACAGTTGTCATATTATCAATTTTATTCGACTGTCTGACCTTTTTGTATCATCTTTGCCTGACCCATATGTACAAATCTAATGTTATGATGTCGTTATATATTCCACAGATTGACCTGAGAACTTCAATTGCTACAGAACTTTTTACTTGCCAATCTGTCCAGCATCAGAATTACATGTCTGCCGTTCAACTTAATACAATTGCAATTGATCCAAGAAATCCTAATTTCTTTGCTGTTGGTGGATCAGATGAGTTTGCTCGACTATTTGATATTCGCAAGTATAAGTGGGATGGATCAACTGAGTTTGGTCAGCCTGTCGACTTCTTTTGTCCCCCACATTTAGTTGGTGATGGGAACGTGGGAATTACAGGGTTGGCATTCTCTGCTGAAAGAGAGCTTCTTGTGTCCTACAATAATGAGTTCATCTATCTTTTTACAGGGGACATGGGACTAGGACCTGATCCAGTTCCCACATCCTTGGTCTCTGATGACAGCAATGCAGGTGATTTGAGCCCCAATCATCATTCTGTTGCATCTCCTGCAAAATTTGACGGCAATACAAAAGCTGCTCCCCAGGTCTACAAAGGGCACTTGAACTGTGAGACTGTGAAGGGAGTGAATTTCTATGGGTCTAAATGCGATTATGTTGTTAGTGGGTCCGATTGTGGCCGAATTTTCATTTGGAAGAAGGGAGGGAAGCTCATCCGTGTCTTGGAAGCAGATAAGCATGTGGTTAATTGTATTGAACCTCATCCTCATACTATGATGCTTGCCAGCAGTGGAATAGAGAATGACATTAAAATATGGACTCCAAAGGCCATTGATAGAGCTACTCTACCTACTAACATTGAACTGGTACGTGATTAGTTTCAGCACAAACCATATTCCTAATATTTACAGGAGCTTAGCGTGCGGTAGTTGTAGTTGATCTGAATGTTATGATTTGGCCTTATTCTTTTGGAAACATCTATCTCATAAATTTAGTATGAGTGAGAAATAAAGAAGTTCCCTTAAAGATTGTTCCGCGAGAGGGACCTAAGTTTTTCATTGTATTTACAACTCTATTATTGATATTGAATCTAACTACATAATTTCCTACTCTAAATTTCTTCTCCTGTTTTCTCTTTCCTTCCCTGTTATTCTTTCTATGTTGTGTCCTGCATAATTAAATATCAGTCTTACTCTGACTTTATGCCTTACTACTCATCCAACAAATAGTAGTGCCAGAGATGAAGAAATTGCACCACTGCATAAAACTTTTTATAGGTTGAATACCTCTGTTTACCCTTGTTTAATTTTCGGCTAAAATAAGCAACACGATGACCATCTTGACTTAGGACACTACCACTTCTCAAGAATATTGTAGTTCATTCCTTTGTTCAAAATCTGTGGATGCTATGTTGCATAGTTATTTCTCAAAGAAATTGTTCCTTTGCACGGGTTGCCTTCCTTCACAATTGTTTCTGTAGAAATTCAAAAATATCCGTGTAATTAAGGCACACGGATTCTAAGTATTTTACAGTTTATTGTTTATTTCAATAAAGGATTTGGGTAGGATGTTACCCAAATTCCTAGTTTTCCTAAATTAGCTTTTCCCCCCTAATTTAGAGGAACTAGTTTAGGAAGATTTTTATGTATCGTATAATTAAAGGTTGAGTTTGTTCTCTCCTCTATTTATTTGTATTGTTTCTCCATTATTCAGAAAGAGGAAAATTATCAACTTTAGTTTCTAATAAGAATGCCATATTTGTGAAACCTATTAGCAATGTTTGGAAAATCTTGTGAAAAACCTTTGCAACGCCTTGTTTAAAAAGTTAAATCAGGCACTGAGGCATTGCTCTGTAAAGCCCAATAAAATAATTCAAAACAAATAAAAATATGCTCATAATGAATCACAAACCATCTTATAATATCTATAATAAAACAAATAATGTAAGAGAAAATAGTTTTTTCTTAATATCATTTACAATAAGAATAAAATGAATTTATAGTAGAAGAATGGCCCTTCTTTATTCTAAATATAATAAGTCAATTAATTCCTAAAACCTTGTATACCAACAATTCACTCTTAACTAATCTAGAATACGAATAAAGATTATACAAAAAATAAGGAAGGTAGAGTTATGGCTTGTTTGGCATGACTTTTGTTTTTACTTCCTATGGAATAGCTTTTATAAGAAGCTACCTTAATTTTAGTTTGGAACTAATTTTTAGGAGAGCTTCCTATTTCAGAAGTGCTTTTAGAGGAAGTTAAATTGGATCAGCTTCCCTAAAAGATTTTTTAACTAGAAAAAACACTTTCATAAAATTAGTTAAAAGGTCCAAAAGTAGTTTTTGGGTCTCAAAAGTTCTTTTTGGCTTTTCAATATCATGCCAAACGGGTCCTTAGAATTTCACTCCCTCAAGCAGGATATCAATCATCCCAGCTTGGTGATTAATGCTTCAAGATTGGTTCTTGGAAGAGCTTTTGTAAGAACATGTGCCCTTTGAAGACGAGTCAAAGTATAAGTCATTTTATAATAACTTAATCTTCTCTTCATTGAAGTGACGATCAATCTCCACGTGCTTGGTTATGCCATGATATACTGGGTTTTTTGCAATATTTATTGCAGCTTGGTTGTCACACAATGTAGTTAACTCTTCAAGTAACCTTTTCAGCCACATTCCTTTGCATATATTGTGTGCCATCACCTTGACTTCAGTCTCAACACTATTCCTTGCAACTAGAGACTGTTTCTTACTTCACCATGTAATAAGATTTCCCCATACATAAGTGCGATAACAAAAGGTTGACGTTCTATCCGTAGTAGACTTAACAGTCAACATGTGAAAATATTTTAACATTATTGTTTGTCCTTTCCAAAAGTACAAGTCCTTGCCTAGCGTCATTTTTTAGGTATCTGAGATTCTGGTATACAACATAAAGGTGTTTGTTTGTGGGTTTATTCATGAATTGACTAACCACGCTAACGAAGAAACTAATGTTCTGTTATGTATTGGAAACATACGAGTTTCCTTGCAATTCTTTGGTATCTTCCTTTATCGACCAGAGAGCTTCCTTCTTTCATACCCGCTTTACATGTTGGATCTATGGAATTAGTAGGCTTGCATCCTAGCTTTCTAGTTTCCTTTAGTAAGTCTAGAGTGTACTTACATTGAGAAATTGAAATATCTGTCATGCCTCGCCACTGAAGCTCCCACGTAAAGCCTACGTGGCATCCCACGTGGCATCCCACGTGGAGTGCAATGGACCTATCGAGGCCTTTTCAATGAAGCAGTAGTGTGTAATGGACCTACTAAAAGTGCTCAAGGAGGCTAAATCCGAAGCTCTACCATGACAAGTGACGACCCATCCCCTTTGAAGATCTCCTATTGATAAAATCTTGTTCAAATGATTGATGTGACTTCTGTAATGAGTAATATGTCGAAGTTTTGTCAACATAGGTTGTAGGGTGGCGGCCCATTTTAAGAGCATTAAATACACCACATGCTAGTAGGGTCAAATTAATATCTAGGATAAGATGCTTTGGTTGAGGAAATGAGACCATGCGTCCCCTTATCCAATGGACACTATGTCACATGTAATACTATAAATATCCCCCTAGTATCATTTGGGGGGTAATGCAAATACATCTATTTTAAGCTATATATCGTCTCCTCTTGAGTTGAACATTTTGTTGGTAAAGTTAGATGTTTTTTATCTTGGCTTTTAGTCTATAAATTGTTGATTGTTCCTTATCATGCGATCCGCTCATATATCTTGTCGGCGCCCGAACATTTGTCTCGCATTATAAAGCTTCTTTCCCGTTGAAACACAGTGATATGTCCAAACGCGTAGGAATTAGCTTGCATGGACGCAAGTGGGCCCGGTATCCACGTCAACGGTATCAAAAACATGATCAACTAATTCGTACCGTCTATGGGAGACGCCATTACAACCATGAACATTCCCGTGGAATAAGCTTGCCAAAAAGTTACTGGGCATCCCCTTGAAAAATAACAAGCGGAAGCCCTAAAAGTAATCCGAGAATTCAGCTTAGGAAAAAATGAGTTCAGACCGTGATCCTCCTAGGAGGGTGAGAGAAAACCCCGGTGAAGGGATTTCCCATGCAGCATCTCAAGTGGGTCGGCGTCAATCCTACCACCATCATAGTCGCGGTGGGTTGAGGGTGGCTGCTCAAATCACCCTAGAGATAGCAACAAGGACCGCTAACATGAAAAATATGCCCACCAAAACATGGTCATGGAAGAACTCATCGGGCAAATCCCCCATCAGGCTAGAGAAGGTAGCCCCCTTGAAAGCGAAGTGGGAGTCGACATCTTTTCTACCTATGCGTCTGGTCAACCCATCGAGACCTATGCTGACATAAAAGACAACTTTCCCTCGGAATACGAGCAAGAGCATATGCCGCGAAGGTCCAATTGTGTGTTTGACAAAATCAATCAGGCGAGAACTAGGCATGGGCAATCCCAGCCGCCTTCGAAGCTTAGAAATAGGCCTCAACCACCACCTTCCTCGACAAGAGTCTGTCCGGCAGAATCAGGCATAGGCCGTCCCAACCATAGTTTTTAAACCCGGACCGGACCGGCCGGTTCAGACCGGAAATCGTCGACCCGGACCATGGTCCGGGTGCATTAAATTATCAAGTAAGCACATGAACCGGTCAAGAACCGGTTGAACCACTAATTAACCGTCCAAACCAGACGATTTTAAGTGGAACCGGATCTGGTTCAATGTGTGAACTGGATGGTTACCTAATTGAAGTAAAATTTTATACTAAAAATGTGCTGAAGCTAAGATTCGAACCTTGGACAATGAGGGAAAATTTTCAACTCCACAACCACTATGACAGCCAATGGTTCTTTGTCCATTAATGTGAGCAAAACATATATATTATATTTTGAAAAATGGTTTCCTTTTATTTCAAAAATACAATTTAATTAAAATTAAAATCAAGCAATGACCCATCGGTTGAACCGTTGACTCACCGGTTGAACCACTGACCCGTTGAGTCGATGATTTTTTCGGGTCAATCACTGGGTCGGGTTTAAAAACTATGGTCCCAACCACTTATGAAGCCTAGAAATAAGCATCAATCACCCCCTCTCGTGGCGAGACAACCGGAGGAGAGGCAAGAGCATGCCCACGAACTGTTCCTAGAAATAGGCGCCATAGGAGGGAGGATATGGTAGGGATTAGGCGGGTCCATCTCATTCGCCACCTAGATATCAGGTTGATGAAGATGAGGATTCGGACGAACCTCAAAAATATTGTGACCTTAATGACGATGACGAAAATTTGCATTTCACAAGAACTGAGGAATGCTCCTGTCCCAAGTCACTATGTGCCACCAAAGATACCAACTTGAAGAGTCGACCGACTAAGCACTTGAATAGCTATAAAACACACGAGCCTGCAGGGCCTTCCATTTGACTTCAAGCGGAGTGGCTAAGATTTGGTATAGTAGATTGCCCCCAGGGAGTATTAGGATCTGGCCAGAATTTAAAAGTATATTCTTGACACGATTTGCAGTAAGTAAAGAAGAAGAGGTTCCTATCCAATGCGTTGAAGACACAAGGCAACAACTTGGGTGTGCATTTTCCCCATTGTGACGCCCTCATGGTAAGGACAGCTTGACTTGTAACTGGCTTAAACGGATGATAATGGATAATGGTAGTTCGGTCAATATCCTCTTTGGTGCCACTTTTGATAAAATGATCGTTGATCATGAATTGACTCCCATCACCACCCCTTTGTACGGTTTCATCGGTGAAAACATCATTCAAATGGGAAAAATAACCTTGCAATGGAGATGAAGGAACCACCCTAGACAACTCTAAACTTCATGGAATTTTTGTTAGTAGATAACAGGTCCGCCAACCCGCCTTAAAAGATTTATGGGTCGTTACCTCCATTCACCACCTGTGCATGAAATTCCCTATTGAACTTGGGATTGCCATAGTTAGGGGCGACTAGAGGGGAGCATGGAGTGCTACCAGAGATGGAGAAGGAAAATCGAACTTAGGGACTTCAATATGTTGCTAATAGATGTTGACGTAATCAATGCTCCAAGTGGACAAAATTTGGGACAGGAGGACGTCGAGATGACGGATGCCCTCGAACAGGGGGTCATACTCGATGAATTGGACCCTCGTGTTATTGAATCTGAATCCTAATTAGCCCAGTGGAGGAGCTAGAAAGTTTTTCGGTGGACCCCAAGTTCCTGCCAAGGCATTACAAGCAGAAAAATGCCTACCACCGAAGGCTAAAGAAAGGTTCAAGAACTTCTTGTACAGTAATCTTGATGTCTTTATCTGGAGGCATGAGGACATGGTTGACATTGACCTGAATGTCAGTTGCCATTATTTGAAAATTGATCATACGGTTGCCTCGCATAGACGGAAGAGAAGGGTCCTTAACTTGAAAAGGTACGAGGCCGTGAAGGAGGAAGTGCAAAAGCTAATAGACAATGATTTCATCCAAGAGGCGCCACTTACCCGAAATGGGTCTCCAACCCAATTTTGGTAAAGCACAATGGTAAATGGAGGGTGTGCATCGACTATTCCAACCTCAACTAAGCTTGTCTTAAGGACAATTTTTCTCTTCCAAGGATAGACTAACTTGTGGACTCCAACGTTGGGCACGAATTTTTGAGCTTCATGGATGCTTACTTAAGCTATTATCAAATCCCCATGCACTCAACGGACGAAGAAAATACCTCCATCACTGATAGAGGCATTTACTGTTGCAAAATGATACAATTTGGATTGAAAAATGTTTACCTATCAGAGACTCGTTAACAAAATGTTTGTCGACCTCATTGGCAAAATAATGGAAGTCTACGTAGATGACATGCTAGTAAAGAGCTTGAAGGCAAATGACCATGTGATGCACCTGGACGAAACCTTCCAAATTCTACGGAGGTATAGGATGAGGTTGAACCCCCTTAAGTGCGCGTTCGGTGTCACCTTCGGAAATTCCTAGGATATATGGTCAACCAGAGGGGCATAGAGGCTAACCTAGAAAAGATCTGAGTCTTGGTCGAGATGAGGTCCCCTCAAAAACCAAAGGAGGTGCAAAGCTTATCTGGGCTCGTGGTGGCTTTGAGCCTTTTCATCTTGAATGCCATCGACAAATACCTCCTTTTCTTTAAGATCCTAAAAGGAAGAAAGAAGTTACAATGAACGGAGGAGTTTGAAGAGACTTTCCAAGAGTTGAAAAAGCTTCTAGGGCAAGTCCCCCTCCTCTCAAAGCCCAAGGTCGGAGAGGCCCTGCAACTCCACTTGGCTGGCTCTAGCGAAGCCATTAGCGCAGTTCTTGTAAGGGACCCTCCAGCTGCCTGTTTATTACGTAAGGCACGACTTAAACCTGCTACTTTGATATAGAGAAGTTAGTTCTAGCCTCTATTACCACGTTCAGAAAATTGAGACCATACTTCCAGGCTTATACAGTACTTGAGTTGACCAACTTCCCGCCCAAACAAGTGCTCGCTTCGGGAAGGTTGCTGAAGTGGCAATAGAGCTTAGCGAATTTGATATTGCCTTCAAAATAAAAACCTCTATCAAAGGCCAAAGTGTCACGTGTTTTATGCAACGTAAATTGTACCGCAAGTGTACGATGTCAAGTTTTGTAATATAGTAAAAGAGTTAGAGTGTCGAACCCACAAAGATTGTAATTTAATACAACTAAGTACTATAATTATGTAACTTTTTATTTTATTTAGACAATGAATGTTTGAATGAATGATTTTAAATTAATCTAATGAGATTGGTTGACAAATACTAGGAATGCAAATAATCAAGTTGAGAAAGACTAGGGAATGATTTCACCTAACATTCAATTATGATTCAATGATATCCAATTATGCTAATTGATTTTCCCATATTCAAAAGTAAGAATCCTAAATTATTTCTCCCCTCTTGAGTGCCGGCTAGAAATTAACCCTAAAATTTAATTTCAATAACTCTATTTTGAATTAAAATCTAGAATTTATCAAGTTCCAATTCTTTTGTGAAGTAAGCTTCATAGATTTTATACTTTCTCTCGAAATCCATAAAACCTTCGTTGTGTTAATCATATGATCGCGCCTAAATTCCCCTCTCGAGTGCCAGAATTAACTAGCATCTATTCATTCAATTATTGATCAGGTAATTAAAAGCATTATAATCATGACAATTAAATATAAGCAAGAAAATCAAATAGAATTAATTATAAAATCATCGATGCATAATCTTAAGTTAGCTACATCAAACCCTAGATAAAGTGTTTAGTTCATAATGAAATTTATGAAATCAACACAATTTATAATGAAAAACATAAAGAGAAAATGAAGAAAAACTCTTTTGCCGCTTGAATTCTTCTCCAAATCTTTGTCGTTTAGCTCTAGATCAATCCTACTTTGTGTTGTCTTCTAAGCCGTCTTTTCTTCTCTAGAATTAGGTTTTAAAGGTTGTATTTATAGTATTTTGAAATTTTGGAAGGGTTGGAGTTGTGTTGAGCCAAGAAAAGAATCCAAAAAAAATCAAAAACCGTTTTTCTTGCATAGCAGTGCCTCGGCGCCCATGATTCTATTTTTCCAGTAATGGCGGCGCCTTGGTGTCCATCATCGTTGGAAAACTGCCCTGCTCATCTTTCAGTATTTTTATCATAACTTTTGTTCCCGATGTCCGATTGAGGCGATTTAAGATGCTTTGGAAAGACAACTTTGAATCTTTTGTTGGTAAAGTTAGATGATTGATCTTGGCTTTTAGTTTGTGTATTGTTGACTGTTCCTTATCATGCGATTCCACTCGTATATCTTGCCGGCGCCCGAACATTTTTGTCTCGTATTGTAAAGTTTCTTTTCCTCAAACCATTAATATCGTCGACTAGTAATCTGTCCAAACGTGTAGGAATTAGTTTGCATGGACCCAAGTGGGTCCGGTATATATTGTCCATGTCAATGGTATAAAAAATGAGGTCAACAATATCCTTCCTTGACCAAGCAATTTCCATGCTTAAGAAGTATTTGAGAGCTCCGAGGTCTACGATTTCAAATTCCTTGGTGAGAACTGCTTTTAACCACTAATCTCTTCTACTCTCTTCTACATAATCTCTTGTCATTTTAATGTCATCATTATCATTATATACAATAAGAGTTGCTATTATTCCTACAGGTGAATGCTTAGTAAACAATGTATATTTCACTGTTCTTGAAAGTACTTGTGCCTCTTTACGGCTTTTGTAAACTTGTTGCACCAAGCTCTGGGAGATTGTCTCCGTACGACGAGTTTCGTAGTTTACGGACTTTGCAAGCATTATTTTCTATTTAAAGTCCTGGAGGAATTTCCGTGTAAACTCCGTCTTCTAAGTTTACTATTAAGGAATGAATTTTTAGCATCCAACTGATGATGAGGCCAGTCAAAATTAGCTGTCAAGGTCAATAGAACTCGGACAATATTAAGCTTAGCGACAAGGGAAAACCTCTCATGGTAGTCAATCTCTTATGTCTAAGTCAACCCTTTAACAACCAACCTTGTTATATTCCGATCTATACTGCTAGCAACCTTGTATATAAAGTTAAAAATCTATTTTCATCCTACACGTTTCCCTTACGGTAATTTTGAGAGTTCCCAACTATCATGTTTCTCAAGTGCACAGATTTGTCTTCACTCCTAATTTTCATTTTTTGAGTTTTTAAGAGCTTCCTAAATACTTTTTGGAATTCTATATAGAGAGATTAGTAGCAAAAACACGATAACCTGGGAATAATCCTTCATAAGATAAGAAATTAGGGCAATAGGCATACAAAAGCTATTACTGGAAGAGGCATTTGGGCAAGTTTTAGGAATTGTGTTACCTGGTAACTGTTCAGGATTCTTTGAACTTACAAATTGGACTCTTGATTTTGCTCGAGGAGTGTATGGTACTCTGACCGTTCTTTAGTTTTTCCAGTAAAACAAGTGACTATTTGTTAGGTTGGGTAAGGGAAGGAAATTCAGACTATATATTTTGGAAAAGAGTTGATTTGGGCATAAGGATGGAATTAGGTCATATCTTATCTCATTTTGCTAAAGCTAATATTCTGAGTAATTAATTCTCCCCCTAAATATGAGATTTGGGTAGAATGGTTGGCTTTCAAGGAAGAGACGTCGATGGAATTGTAGAATTTCCTAGTGACTGGTGAGTAGCATTTATACTCTTTTTTATTGGGAGAATAACCGAGGAATAGACACTTTATTGCTCTAGGATCAAGTTTGCTTATGTGTTGTTGGTAAACATGAACAAAAGCAAAGCAACCAAATACTTTTTAAGGGTGATGGAGAGAGAGTTTTGAGGATCAACGTTAATGAGTTTCTATCATGGTATTTGAAATTTTTGGATTATAGAGGGCATCATATTGACGAGCTTTGTAGCAATGAGAACCTCTTCTCCCTAGAAGTGTTTTGAGACATGGGTAGTGAACATGAGAGTCCTAACAACGTCTAGAAGGTTTCTATTCTTTCTTTCGGCCACTCCATTTTGTTGTGAGATGTCTATACACGTCTTTTGATGTATTATGCCATTATTCACCAGGTAATTTCTTATAATGGAGTTGAAGTATTCGCTGGGTTGTCAATTTTAAAAATCTCATTTTGCCTTGGAATTGAGTTTGGACCATGGAGTTGGAAGTTTTTTGAAGATTTGACCAACTTCAGATTTTTCTTTCATTAGGAATATCCAAGAAGTTCGAGTTTGGTCTTCAATAAAGGACACAAACCATCTGGCTCTGGTCACATTATTGACTCTAGACGGTCTCCATATATCAATATGAATGACATAAAAAGTTGAGATGCTTTGTATGGCTGACTTGGTTGTCTTTCGAACGTGTTTAGATAATGGACACATCTCACATTGAGATTTTCAGATTTTATTACTGAATAATGCAGGAAACAACTTTTCCAGATACAAGAAATTGGGATGGCCTAATCTATAGTGCCTTAACATGATTGCACTATCTTTATTACTAACACTTGAAATCAAATCCCTATTAGACTGGCTTACTAAGACACGTCTGGTATTTTGAATATGTTCCTCCAAGACATTCAACAACTCTGAGAAGGTAGAGTCCCTCACACTCATTTGCATTGTCATTCGTCTTCCCCAAGTCCAAGTCCTGAAATTTACAACACGTGGGAAATTTTTTAGTGACACAGTTAAGATCCTTTATAAGTTTGCTAGTGGACAACAAGTTTCAGGTCCAAGTCCTGAAATTCACAATATGTGGGAAAATTTTTAGTAACACAGTTAAGATCCTAAGTAAGTTTGCTAGTGGACAACAAGTTTCAGGTTAGATTTGAAATCAATTGGACAGATTTCAAGATTAGGTTGTTTCGGATAACCAAATAACTTGTATCAGCAACCGTAGATAAGGAACCAATAGGACAGATTTTAAGATTAGGTTTTTTTCAGATAACCACACAACTTACCAGCCACGTAGATAAGGATCCATTAGCTATTCGAACTTTATAGTTCTCAGAGCAAGGTCTGTAATTGTTGAATATATTCATATTTCCAGTCATGTGATGATAGTTACTTGAATCAATTATCCGGGAACTTGGTTTCTCAGTTTTAACGCTAAATGTACTGGAGAATTTACCTTTTGTTCTATGGAACTAGTTCCAATGATAGGAGCAGGTGTACTAGGTTGATAAGATGAGAAAACATCTTTTCAAGAAGTTCTATTTGCTCTTTGGTGAAGAGTGGTACCTCAGAAGTTGGATGCTCGTTTCTAGTAGCCATGAGCCCGAGCCTCCAGTTTTCACGTTCAGGAGGTGGTTTCGATGGTTTCCAATCAGCAGGTTTCTATTCAACTTCAGAAGGTCTCTCTTTTGTCTGGTAGTCTACAACAGTTGTCACGCCATGGCCTGCCATTTCGAGTTTTGTTCTCATTACTTGAGGAGTTGACCCCGCGGGAGTTTCTGAACATAACTTTCTTCCTACTCTCCTCTCTTCTAACTTAAGAGAATGCTTCTCGGATTGATGGTAGAGGCTTAATCCCAAGAATTCTCCCCCTCACTTCATTCTAAATTTTCATTGAGACCCCTAGAAACTTGAAAAAAAAATTCTCTCTCAACTAGATTAATTGTTTTTTGTATTTAATACCATCTTCAGGCCAATTCCAGCTGTTGCCAATAATGCGTCAGGGTATTGAAATATTGTGTGGCTGATAGTTTCCCTGTCAAAGATCATGCAGAATACTAAAGTTCCTCAATATTTTCGTTGTTGGAGTAGATTTGTTTCGCTGCATCATACATCTCCTTTGCTGTCCCGTAGAACATAAGGTTTTCACCTATTTCAATGTTCAAGCTGATCAGCCAAGACTTCGCCATATTATTTTCTGGGTTACATACTTTGAACTTCAGATCTGCCTTCTGTGGAGGAGTAGCAACACGAGTGAGATATTCGCAAAAATGAACATCATAATGGACTGAGACCATTGAAGAAAATTGTGTCTGTTAAGTTTGTCCTGTAATGGGAAAAATAGAATTGTTTCTCCCATGTAAGCTTCACAAATGGCATTTAAGGCGTAAACATTGAGGCATTTAGGTGAAAGGTTGTAAGTTTCAAAATGTTTTTATACAACGGGCATCACCCTCAATATTCATCTGCTTTTCAACCTGGATAAAAAAGGGAAGAGTAAAAATATTCTTTCTTTACTTTTTTTTTTTATTAAATTCTTTTTTAAAAACCTAAATTTAAATCTAAATTAAAAACTAAATTAAATATTTATACTAGGATGTCTCTTAGTAATGACTGCTCGCGTAAATTGAACTGATGGTCAAATCCAGGTTGTTAACTGTAGGTTAGGTAATTTCCTTGGATGTTTAGTAGGGAGAAACCAGGTAACTGGAATCTTTCATTTACCTACAGCTAAGTTCGTGTATAATGATTTTGTTAATAGGTCCAAAGGTAAAATTCCTTTTGAGTTTGTTAATTGTTTTTGTCTTCGCCAACCAATTGACCTTCTACCTTTGCCTACTGATTTTCGCCTCGCTATTTCAGCACAAGGTTTTGCATTTTATGTTTGAGAAATACGTGATGATATAAGACGAAATATTTCTTTGAGCACTGAAAATCATAAGCTTGTTGCTGACTCAATGTATAGAGAATTTCAAGTTGGTGATTATGTTATGGTTTGTATTGAGTTTTCTTCACCTGGGGCGAATTGATGGAAGCAATTAAAAGTCTACTTCAGGCTAAATAAGACTAAAGGATATAGTTTAACTTAGTTTAGATTGAGTAGTTTTATTAATTAGGATTTTGTTATATATCGTTGTTATCAACTAGGACTTCCTATAGACTTGGATTTTTTTTTTTATGGAAGTGTTCTAGGTTTTTCATTCATTCAGAATACTCTTGTTGATATCACTAATATAGATATTGAATCTGATTGCAGAATTTCCCCCGTTAAATGTCTTCTTTTCTCAACTGTATACATGTATGCTATTCCTCTTTCTGGGTTGCATACATCAGCAGATATGCTACTGCTGTTGGCTTTTTCTCATAGTGGCTGTCCATTTCAACTATCTACTCGTATCATTTTATTGCTATGCTGGGCAAAACTCTGATGGATTGTTAAGATTGCATTTTCTACATTACTTTGGTGTTAAAAGTACCATCATCTTACTTTGAATTAACAATTCCCCGTGGAACTAAACTAACACCCTTGAATTCAATTCAATTTGAAGTACTGATAGCGTTCTTTTCAATTTTATTTCAGTAGTATAGTGATAATTTTTACTACAATAGCTGTTGGAATGACTTGTGGTAACGACAGCATTGATAAATGAAGATCAGGATAATAATGGGTGTTGTTAATTCTATTGCTATTGATGGTGGTGATTGATTTTACAGAGAAGGCCGAAACCAAGGCGGTGGATGCATCGCATGATTTCCCCAGAGGACCTGATGCTGCAGTTAGCTTCTCTACAAAGGCGGAGGACAAGGCAGGAGCGCAGTGGAGAGAGTTCCGATGTCAGGAGAGACCTGATACAGATGCTCTTCACGTTTGACACCTACAGCGATGATGACGGAAATGATAACGGAGATACTACTGGTATTGAAGAATGTTCTACTTGACAGATCATTTTCATCAAATCAATTGTAATTAATACCATGAATAATTTGCAACATTTCAATGTTAATTTGACTAATTCATAAAAAAATTTCAGGGTTTTGGTGAAACAATGAATTTAGTTTGTTCTTGAAGGAAAGGTGTTGAAAAACAAAATTTTGAATGAATAAATGTATTTTTTTCAATGTTTTTCAAATAGTTTCAAGCGTTTAGATAAGATGACCTCTGAGTTCTGATGTGAAAAGATTGAGTAATGTTATATAGTGTTTATTTTTAATTAAATGATCTTTTAAGTCAATATAATTTATCATTTAGATATTCATGTAATCTGGATGTAGAAATTTTACCTTATTCGGATTAGGGTTTGCAGAATAATCTTGGGTTGGAATCTCAAAACTCCGATGCGGCGAGCAAATTGGCAAATTCTAAAAGAAATGTGAAGTCACCATTTGGTTTATTTTGGAATAAATAAAATATTTTTGAACAATTCTACCCCTTTTGCATCTCATTGCATGAGTAAACATTATCTATTGAGGACACAAGTATGACCATTTTTAAAAAAATTGAAGATGCAATTGTAACAAATGAAACCAATTTAAAGAACAGTGGGAAATCATAAAAAAAAAAAAAAAATGGAACCTGGTCTGACATTCCCTCTTTTCAGAATGTTACTCTACCTACTACTCTACATTTCCATTAATACCCTCATTCATCACTTCACCTAACCCCTCTATATGGGTCTTTACGCAACGTTTACTTGTGAAATTTCTTTTCCATACTTTTCATTTTTTACTACAATTTTCTTTTCATTATGTCAAACGTTGACCATAATTGCCTGTTTTAATTTTCAAAATATATATTCCTCTTGGTGGAACTTTTTACATTTTTACGTGTTCAAATTATCGAATTATTTGTCAAGTTTTGTATTACTCAAAATCGTAAACATACAGCTAACAATCCAAAACGAAAAACGTTTTTTATTTTAATGTCAGATTGTGAAACTGTAAGCATTCGTGTTGAAATAGGCTAGCCTCAATATCACACTCTGATAGTTGACTATTGGATTACCATTTAACAAAACAACATATGATTCTGAACTTCATAATTAGAAGCAGGGATTAAAAATATAATTACTGAAGGGCAAAACAAAATAAAATCATTTTCTTGATCACAAGTTAATTTACATGGACAGTAGAGTAACAAAAATCTTATAATCAAGAACAGCCAATGAAGATTTTGAATGATCCAAAAATTTCATTTCTCTAATTTTTAACATAATGTAAAGGGGATTTTGTGATTTAAAATTTTTTTTTAAAAAGGATAAATCAAGAAATAAGGAACTTTCCAATTTTTAAGAACCATAAGAAACCCCAACATTGCATAATCCCGTGCTTAATTTTAAAACATTGATCTAAACAATTCATCGCAGTACAGAGGAAAACGAGGAAACCAAAACAAATTGTAGGATATACCTAGAAATGGTCCATCCATGTGCTCTTCCTGAAATCCCAAAAATTCGTGATTAGTTGTGGCCTTCGACGGTAGGGGAGGTTCGGTTTCGATAAGGGTTAGGGTTCGAACGCTACTCTGTGTCCGAGCATTTTGGTGAGATTACAAAATGAATTGCAATTTCATTGTTGAAAATGGTGAGGCGTGTTTGGATTTACTTATATGGCAAGCCATTTTTCTATTAGAATTGTTTAACGGCCACGTGTAAAATTCGGCATCCATGTAGATGGTTGGAAGAGGCAGAAGTTAGACGGTGAGTGACGGAGTGCAACTTAACAAAGTTCAGTAAGTAATTTTGGATGCAAATTAAAGTAGAGGGAGTGGAACATGAAGTCGTGTAAAGTCAACGCGTGTTCAAACATTTAACTCCAAATAGGCTATATAACGTCATCACTCTTCTAACGGTGGCAGGAATAAGAGCGTTCACTTGAAAAAGAAAGGACAGAAAATGCAAAGAATGATGACGATGAAGCATCCGAGTCAGAGACCATGGGATGCTCTACCGAGCACAGCCCTGCTCAATATATTCTGCAAAACCTCCATTAAAGATCGATTTGACAATATCCCATTTGTTTGCAAATCATGGGCTCATGCCTCTGCTCACCCTCACTGCTGGGCTTCCATGATCGCCGAATCAGAATCAGACTCTTTTGAGGTTGCTTTTCTTAAAGATTCTTATCCTTATGGTTCAAGTTTTGTTGACCCTTTTGATGGGAGACGTAGTGCCGATCCCCAACGTGGCGTGATCTGCCTGCAAGCGCTGATTGGAAGAGCTGGTGGCGGTGCCACCGTCAATTCGCTGTATTTATTTCCTTTTCTCTCTTCTGTTGTCAGTCCTCCTAACGATGATGAGCTTCTTCGGCTCATAGCTAGACAGTAAGTAATTTTGTTGAATTGTTTTGTGAATAGAAATTTGTTCGACTACATTTGATTTGATATGCAAATTTTGATTGAAAAATTATCGCCAAAAAATTGGCCAAATTGGGGATCCCTTTATACACAATATGATACATCACTTAAGCCTGATTTCATGGCACAGTATTAAGGTTCTTCTAGACTACATGTTGATCTTGAAATATTTGTATATGAACCTCTTGAGAAATTAGCTTCCTTGTCTTGCAAAATTATCTGCTTGATTAGTCGTAAATGGGGACTTATGTGTATAAGTTGCATGTGCATTGTAAGATATCTCTTCTTTTATGGAAGTTTAGTTGGCTATAGCTGAAGGACTCTGGAGTTTATTTCTCTAGTTAGATACCAAGGGGGATTCCTGTTACGCAAAAACGAGAATAAGCAATATATAAAATAAGAACAAGAATACGAGATTTACGTGGAAATCCAAGACGGAAAAAACCACGGCCAGAGGAGGATAAAATGAAACCCTAACATACAGACCCCCAAAAATTCATATAATTTTGGTTTCACCACGGGTCGCACTGCAAACTTTTCGGGCCGGGCCAAACATAATTCGGGTCACTGTACTCTAACACTGCATAAGGCTTGTTCCACGTGTCAAGTAATCAATCTATCTGATCTTAAATTAATAGACGGATTTAAGTTTTGAAGTTACTTATTTGGCACGCAGTGACATATTATCGCGTTTTGTAACTGTTTGATTAGTAGGTTCAAATGGTGACAGCTAACTTGGATACACCTAAATACACGTGTCACTCTCTAATAATGCCGGCGACTCTTTTTATGACTTCTTGGAAGGTCTTTAATTAGTATTCTCACAGATTTGGCCGATAGCATACCACAATCCCTGTTCACGTGTTTTCCTTTTTCTTAATAATGAATAAATCTCTTTACTCTTATGACTAAGGTGTCTTGTATTTCTTGAAACAGTGAGTTGATTAATGGGATTTGGTATGAATTCTAAGGATTCACCGCTCATTCTACAACTCGGTTTTCATCCAGCTAGGGTAATATTTTCCACTCAAGATCTAGGCCATTTATGAGGTGAATACACTTGATAGAAGACCCTCAAGTGTTATTGTCTCTAAACTTTTTAAACTGTATTTGCTTGTTTATTAAGGTGGACACTATATAGTAATGGATAGTATTAAGGTGGAAAAAAGAAGAAGTTAAAACTTTGACCATTGTACTTATCCGCCTTGTGTAATACAAGATACCAAATATGTGCTCTAAGTTTCACTTGCCCTATATTGATTTCTCCAACAACACCAATTTTGTGTTGTCTTCTGCAGCTGTCCAAACTTGAAGCACCTTTCCTTTCATGGATCTTTCCATGCCTCCGAGGAAGCGATATTTGATGTTTTTCGCAGCTGTCGAGAACTGGAGCTTATTGACTTCTCCAACACCCCATATTTCTATACTTCGATTTTGCAAGAATTGAGTTGCTGCTGTCCTAAAATTAGAGGGATTAGAAGGCGGGGTTTTCTTGAAACAAACTTTGCTTATGATCTATCTAAATGGTTTCCAAGATTGAGGCTTTTGAATCTGTCCCATTCGACCATTGTTGATTTAGACATGTTTACTATTGTTACCAAATGCAAGGAACTTCAATATCTTGATGTTACAGGCTGCCAGCAATTGATTCGTTACATGGACATTGTGAAGATAGCTTCAAAAAGGATACCGAAAATCCTGTACGATTGAGCTTTTGGATAAGATGTATCTCTTGTTCAAATACTGTTTTATTTAATGAAATTCTCTAGTTTTTCTTCAAGTTTTGGTTATCCATTCGTTCTTATATAGTTATTCAGGTTTCGTGGCTCGTAGATTTGGATTCTTTTTGAGAGATTGATGTTTCCATAAAACTTCATAGCTGACAGATAACCCTTTTGAAACTCTCTCTTTGGGATTGGGATTTTCACCTGTGTAACATCATAGTCATTTTTTATTTTTATTTTTATGGTATCTGTATAGTTGAAGTGATGCAGTTTGATCCAAAGCGTACATAAAGAACTGAAGTTAGGGATAAAGTGCAGGAATTGAGGTAATTTTTCTATTTTATCGTTAAATTGGCCCAAATATCTATATTGGACCAGCTTAAGCTTAAGTCCCAGCACAAGTCCAATTGTGAAATTTTTCAAATATTCTTTCATGATATTATTGTAATTTGAATAGCTTATTACCAAATTATATTTTATTTAATGCATGCTTTACTTATAAATATATAGACTTTTATGATAAATAAAATTAAGAAAATGCTTGCGGTACATCACCATTTATATAATTTTTTACAAATTGATGATGTGTCAAAAAGAAAGCGAGTAAGTTTTCTTATTTGATTAATGAGGTTCGACTCAATCAAATACAGTCACATTATCTGTTGGTAAACACATATGTAAGTTACGATGTACATGTAGCACATTCAATAAAATTATATCAAATAGAGCTAAAATAAACTATTGATTTAACAGTAAGAGACACTACATATTTCACTAAGTTTAAAAGTATACATAACTTATTCATATTTATAAAAAAAGAAATTTACTTATTTCGACCATGAAATAGATTCTCTTATCAAAATAAGTAACATTCTCTATATTTAATCGTGTCAATAAAAAGAATATTTATTCATAAATAATCTGATTACATGTATTTTAGTGAAGCTAAGCTAAACATAGACATGAAATAAAACCAAGTTCTTTTTTAACCCTTGAAATTACACGTCGGTCTTTTCCACTTTGGGTGGATTCTTTCCTTACCGTGGAAGGTGTTGGTACAAGAGACCGGTGTCCATATCAAAATGTATTTTTATTTGCATATTTTGACCAAAACTTTCAGATGTTTGAAATAATTGGTTGTCAAATTTCTTTGGAATAGTACTCATTTTCTTAGTTTTTGAATAGTGGATATATATCATTTGCTTATATCTATCATATTTCTATTGGTTTATATTTTCTAAGGTGAGCATCAATTTAATTTCTTCGCAAGAAAAACTATGAATATCTAGTGGGACATCTTAGGGTAAGCATCTAAAGTTGTATTTCATTAAGTGTCTGATACTCTTTTGTCATTAATGTAACGAGCTTAGTCTCCTAAACTCAATTTCTTGTGGCGTAAGTTTATTTAGAATTTTTAAAAGTTTAGCCCTCCTCAAATCATTTTCTAACTCCGCTGTTCGGATCGGTCAAGCAAAAGGGCAAGTACGCTTTTCTACTTTCCGACTCAATAGCCAAGGAAAATGTTCAAGACAATTACAAGTAGGACTGGGCTCATAAACCGAAAACCACAAAATCGACTCAACCTAACCTGAATTTGGTCGGGTCGGGTTGGGTCGATTTAAAATAAAAAGGGGTTGGATCGGGTTTTAAATTAGTATAAAATTATTTGGGTCGGGTCGGGTTTAAACTCAGTTAAACCGACCCAACCCAATGTTAAAAACCTTACCCCTCCTCTGCTTCTTCAAAACCGACTCCGGAGGCATAGAATCTGTCACCTGTGGAGCTGAAGAAAAACATGACGGACAATACAAGGTCTCAAGAACTCAAGGAGATAGAAGAAAGTCTCAAGCAAATGATGAAGTTGATTCTTGTAGGAAGAATGAATTAACCAACCTGGTTAGGAACTTACAGATTCCCAGTCCCGTGAACCTTGGTACGTCGACCATGAATCCTAGCTTCTACTCATCTAGAAGGAAAAGCTTTACAATGGAATTGGATGTATATAAAAAAAAATAGATTAAGAAGGGACCTTCCCCAGTAGGAGGAGTATGTGCAGGCCTTGAATATCAGATTTGGAATTAATGTGTGTGATGATCCCATGGTTGATTTGATGAATTTGAAACAAGGAGGAACATTGCAGAGTTATATGGAAGACTTTGATGTAGCATTGAGCAGGGTCTCCCTCACTGAAGAATACTCCATTAGTTGTTTCATCGGTGGATTGAAATTAATTTCATCAGTCACATATCTTCAAATTTGTTGGTTACGGATTATTTTTCAGTCATATATTGTCAGATTTTTAGGTCACAGTTAAATACTTGATCACAGATAACCAACACTACAACTCCAGCCACTTTTGGTCACCCTCACCCCGCCGCCACCATCACCGCCACGGCCACAAACATCACACCACACCACATCTGCACCACAACACAACCACCACAACACAACCAATATCAACACCACCACCACACCCCGACGCAAACACCACCGCCACAACAAAAATTAAAAAAACACCCACACACCCACAGCGCGCACACCCACTGAACGAAAGCGTAGCGTAACGTTGCTTGGAACGGTGGTAGCGACGCTGTCAACGAAGTAACGTCGTGACGCTGCCGTCACAGAGAGATGAAGGGAGAGAGTTGGAGTGTGAGGGGGAGGAGGAGTGGGAAGGTTGGAGGCGGTGGAGAGAAATGGTGAGAGTGAGAGCGTTGAGAGAAATGAATTTTAGGGTTTGGATAAATTTAGGATTTTAAATATAAAATAAAATAGCCGATTTTTGAATAATTAAACTTTGAACCTGATTTTTTAAAATCAATTTTTAAACCCCTGATTTTTTATAATTTTTCATTTATGAATGGGATTTGGGTCAGTCATTTCAATTTTCTCCCATTTCTGAAAAAATGGCATCGAGAAGCCACTTGTACATGAGCAGATGGCCGTTGATGTCTTGAATGTGACGCCTGGGCCTAAATTCTTTTATACAGGCCCGATACACAAAATTGTATCTCAATCACCATAAATTATTATCAGGTGAATTGGGCTAGGACGCACAAGAAGAAGGCCGGGCGGGCTTGATAAGCAATGTGAAGTGTAGTAATTTTCTGCAGATGCCATGTGCTGAGAACAATTTTAATGAGGCTTATTCAATTGACACAATCTGCCTTGCACCGAAATTGGAAGAAGTTTACAGCGATATCTATAGGGTTTTAAAGCCTGGATATGGGTGACACACCACCGAATTGCATTGTGGGAAAGACCCCGAGCATGCGTAAGGTTATCCAGGGTATTGAGCAAGGAGATGCATAATGCATTACCTGAGGCTCAGGCTCGGCCCGGTTCAAGGCAATGTAGGTCATTCCATAGGGCATCAAAAAAAAAAAAAAAAAAAAACTTAAACCCCAAAAATCCAACAAAAAAGTTTCCTTTATCTATTGGAGTTGGGTTCTCTAGTCCTTTAAAAGGTCACAACAAAACAACAATATTGGACTAAATAGGAAGTCCAAAACACTTGGGCACTTAACATAAATTCTTTGTTAGGGATAAAATGGATTTATAATTAAATTATTATCTAGTGCTGTATTTTGTCGTCTTTTTAATATTTATAAATTAATTTTTATGAAAGTTAAAAATAATTTATTTATTTCAAAATGGCTTATTTTATTTTTCAAAAGTTATAGAGAAACTGGATTTGAATTGGCAATGATTAGTGTTAAAAAGTTTGTTATGCTTATAAAAAGAATTATATTTAAGGGCCTCATCACAATATCGTCTAGGATCAAAAAATTCTCAAGATCGGCTCTGTCGAGACTGAGAAGTTACAAGGACATTGCTCAAGTTGCAAACAAAGTTGGTTTGAAGTAATTAAGGAGAAGGATTTTGCTAAACAACATGCAAACCCAGAGCCATACCTTTGTTTCGTGAGGTTTGACGTGAATTTCAGAATTTGGGCTACTAAATCGTAGCAAGCAACCAACTTTTTTCATTTATAAGAGTTTTATGAAACTAAATTTGTTAACTTAAATAGGAAATAAACTTCTTATCTGTAAAAAAATGTTAAATTTTACACACTTTCTCACTTTGCACAAAGCTCACGGCCTTTAGGAAAAAAATTGTTACCGTAACAACAATAATGATATATTATCTAAGTTCATAGATATTTTCATAATGTAACAGTAAAATGGAAAAAAAAATTAAATCATATCATATTTAACCATATATGGCACCCAATTACCCGCAAAATGCACAAATTCACATTAATTAATAGCGGATTATAGATCGAGAAAAGAAATTCAATCTCACAGACAAATCAATGATCCGTTCGACCTGATATTGAAAAAATCTAATTGAATTTAGAGACAAAATTATACAGTAATCAATTAAATATATAAAATCTATCAATTAATGCAATTAAAAAAATTAGGGTTAATAAATGATCAAATCAACAAAGATGTGTGTAACAATGCATAAATATATATTGAGGGGGTGTTACACAAAGGAATAAGTAGTTCAAATCCAGACACTAATTCTATAATTTACGATACCATTGTAGAAGAAGACTCATTGTTTGGAGCAATCAAAAAAGGGCGAACGAGTATAAACGATAATAGATTTTTAAAATAAAAAAAGGAAGCAAAAAAAAATAAAATAAAAAAAAAAAATAGGCCCCCTAACGAGCTGGGCCTAAGACGACAACCTCTTGAACCTCTCCTCAGGTCAGGCTATGGATGTGGAGGATTGCTTATTGAAGGGACAACATTTTAGTCACAGTGCTTGTGTGGCTAAGATTGGATCAAAGGGCGTTGTGGATGTGCATAAGATGCTATTTGTGACTACATATTATTTGACTAGAGGTAGTGATTCTGGAATTTTCACTCCTACGCATGTGATTCTCTAAAGGAAGCTTGAATGTAAGCTCAGTTCGAATTCAAATTAAGAGGTGTAATGTAATGCGTAAGAATTGATCAGAAAAGAAATTCAATCTCACACACAAATCAATGATCCGATCAACAGGATATTGAAAAAATATAATTGAATTTAGAGATAAACTATACAATAATCAATTAAATATATAAAATCTATCAGTCGATGCAATTAAAAAAACTAGGGTTAATAAATGATCAAATCAACAAAAATGTGTGTAACGATGCATAATATATATCGAGGGGTGTTACACAAATGAATAAGTATTTCAAATCCAAACACTAATTCTATGATTTACGATATCATTGTTGAAAAATGATATTTGTGATTGCAGATTATTTGACTATAGGCAGTGATTCTGAAATTTTTACTCCTACGCATATGATTCTCTGAAAGGAAGCATGAATGTAAGCTCGGTTCGAATTCAAATTTAGAGGTGTAATGTAATGCGTAAGAATTGATCGACGATTGCAGTTGTCAATTTCGTGCATGCTTCATTGTTGCTTATTGGATTTAATTTAACAACTTCATTTTTTTCAGCTTAATAAGCGTGCTTTTTTAAAAAAGTGAGATTCTCCAAATCGTCCAATTTTAGCGGAAAGTAGATTGAACTGTCTTAGTTTGTTTTCGGGAAGAGAAAAATTACTGAGAAAGTTGACAATGAAAGTTTCTCAAATTAACTTTACTGCTTCTTTGTAATATATAAAGATTTTCATCATTTTTTATATGTACCATCTCTCTATCTTCCACTCGTGTCTTTGCTTTGATTACTTTTATCATTACATCTAAAGTCCTGTTTGGTGTACTTCTGCTTTACTCATTTTGATGTAAAGCATCTCTTAGAAAATTATAGAAAAGGACAAAAAAAAGAAAGAAAAAAAAACTGCTTTATTGTAATTCTAACCACAATCTGTTATGGTTATTAATAAATACAGAAGTATCCAGCTTTTCGATTTAAAACTATTTGGCTGAGTTGTAAGCCATGGTGGCATGTGGCTGTAGAATAGCTGTAATCGTCTTTACTTGATAAATTATTGATCGGACATTAGATGATTCATGTGACGCCTGTCCGTCGTCCTTTCCATACACGAAGATATCAAACCTTTGGCTAGAGAATTTACGTGGCTATGAGCTTTGAATTGAGCAATTATCTTGCCAACAGTAAAAAATATTATGTTGTTCACTTGGGAAGAACCTTACTCACATTAGAAGAGAACCGTAAATAAGATTCTTTAGCCACATCAGCAAGTGGGCAGTCTGCCCACTGTGAACATGAGAATAATTTCTTTGAATTGAGATAAAAATAAAATAAAAAAAATTGTCCCATGAGCAACTTTTTAATAAACAACTCGAGCATTGAACTCATTCCAGTGTAAGATTCACACTTGTGGACTTATCTCCTTGTTTTTGATCCAACCATCACCTTCCCAGGCCCAGTGTCTATTTAAGTGACAAATGCATGACGTTAAATGATAAATTCATTTAAATGCAACGTCACATGATTCATTTAAATGAATCTATCAAGTGTGATCACATAAACTAGTGCTCTAACACCAGCATCATTAATGTGTATATTGTCACGAAGTTGGTGAAGTGCTACTTTTGAAGAGTTGAATAACATAGTTTTTGTAGATCTCTATGCTCTTACTTTGTTGATCTTATTTTTTATTCTATTAAATCAGTGCATGAGCATCATAGTATCACCCCTTCCCATTTTTTGCGAATATTAGAGAGCATTGTTTATCTAATGTAGTTTCGATCTTCATCTAAACACAGTCTTCTACGCCCCCATAAAGTGGGTTGGAGGAGGTTGAATGGCCTCTGCAGGCTGCCGTGAGAGTGGCGATACGAGGTAATGGTGAAGTTTGGCCGGTCGACAAAATTTGATAGTATTTTTTAAACGTTTTGCAATAAATTTGGCACTAAAAGCTCCAACACAGAACAATCTAAACTGACCAAAGTTGAGAAAAGACTGCAGTTGAATTGCAGTTTCTGTTTGGCCCTCTTGGCTATTACCATCATTAAAGTTAAATTATCTTTTGTTGCTAGATAATTTTTTATTTATTTTTAATTATCACGCCTGCATCTATTCTGATTACTCATAATCCTGGGTAAATTTCCGTTTGCAGTTACCTATTCTATTAACTTCAACTTAGTTTCAAATTTTTCTATTCTATTTCATTATGGGTCTGTTTGTATCCCATTTTTGGGAGAAGAAATATAGTTTTGAATAGTATTTTTTAGAGAATGTGTGGTTGAAAAGTAAAGTAATTTTATTGGTTTGTGTGTAGAATATTTTATTGAGTGAATTATGGTAAATATTATTTACTGTAGCAAACAATATTTGAGAAAATGAATGACAAATGAGGGCTATATTACCTATGCAATTGAGGCAAATTGCTTATTTCGTACTTCGTAGCCACACTGTAGCTGATCTTTCACGTAATCACCAAGCCACAACTTAGAAACAAAAATGATAAAATGAGGATTATGACAATGCCTTTATATTAAAAGGCGTGTGTGCTTAATATTTTAACACTTCTCGTCTTCTATAATGTTGTGTAACGGTAACTTGACATGTCACACAGCGATGATGCAAAAAAAATTTTGTGGCATTAGCTTACAATTAATTATTTTTTATTAGTTGGAGAGACGATAAGTAATAGAGTGGTGTAATTTGAAACTAAATTGAAATTCGACAACCCAATTGGAACTAAATTAAAAAATTTAATTTAATTGAGAAAAATTAAAGTTTACTAAATCAAAACTTAGTAATTCAATAGATATAAATTAAAATTTAATGATTTAATTTCGGTTTTACTTAAAGTTCAGTCGCACAAGGAAATTCACCCTTAAATCCCAAAAACAAATGAGAGAAAATATGTAATCGATTACATTAATAAAAGTAATTATATTGTCCATGAAAATAAGTATATTTATTTGCTTCCATGTAGTTAATCATGTGGTGGGCAAGACCAATTAATTTTAAGTCAAATCCAATTAATTAAGTACCTCTTTGCCGGAAGCGACAAAGATTCATTCCATTAAAAAAAAATACACCCAGCCTGCCATAACAATATTCAATTTTTGAAAAATTAGGGGTTGTTTTCTTAGCGGTTCAATTTTGTGTTTTAAGTTTTAAATTCATTTTGAGTTTCGTGTTTTGAGTGTTCATTTTGATATTATTGAAAATGTATTTTTTTTTTTTTTTACATTTTGAAAAATTATTTTGAAAACACCAAAAACACGTTTTGAAAATTTTGGTTTAATTATAATTGAAAACACTCATAACAACGAATTTGTCGTTTTGAATTTTCTTTGTAAATTCTTAACTTGTTTTCAAAAATGCGTTTTCGAAAATAGGAAAGAAAACACATTTTCACTATTTTAAAAAATCGAAAATAGAAAACAGCTTGAAAATTATAAAGAAAACAAACACTTAGGGGCCGTTCTCTTTGTGTTTCAGTTTTGCGTTTTGAGTTTTGAATTCATTTTGTATTTTGTGTTTTGAATGTTCATTTTGAGATGATTGTATCGTTTTGTAAAAATATTTCCCAAAACATTTTCCCAAAAACGCGTTTACATTTTTGTCATTGTTTTCATTCTCCAAACCGCTGGACATTCTCTCCCGCCAAATCCACCGTCTTCTACCTCACAAACCGACCACCACCCACCACCTAGACCACCAGATCCCAACATTCCTCCAACCCCCTGACCTCCCTCTACAATTTCCCCGGATTATTTCACTAGAAATCAGCCGGAGTTAGCCAAAACAACTGCGCGGTAACTCACTGTTTCGGCCTGTAAACACTGTCGTCGACCACCTTTCCGATCGCGGACCACCATCAATCCACTCCTCTCAATAAGGCGCATCACATACTACAATGGGTCACCTTCGATTGTCTCCAGAATCAGCTGCTCTTATGGAAGTCGCCTCCGACAGAAGCAGTTCGCCCAAATCAATTTTTGAGGATAATTTTGATTGATTTTTTTTTAATATGATTGGATTGTTGTTTGTGAGGTAATTGAAGAGGGGACTGAGGGCTTCACAAATGGTATAAAGTCCGGCCATTTTGGAGGAGGTTGGCCGGAGTTAGAGGATAGGAAAGTGGCGGTGGAGTGTGGAATGCAGAAGAATGGTGGAGTCGTTTTGAGTTTTGTTTCCCATGTTTTCCAATTTCTTCCACTCTGTGAAGAAAACGCACAAATTTTTTTTTTTTTGTTCTCCAAAATTCGTTTTAAAAAATGACAAAGAAAATGCGTTTTCACTGTTTTGAAAAATCGAAAATAAAAAATGGGTTGAAAACAGTAAAGAGAACGAGCCCCAGTGTTTGTAAAATTATTGAGTTATAATTAAACTGATTAATTAGTAAAAATACATTATCAACATCGATGAGATTGAAATCAATAATTGTTAATTTATGATTTTCACATAGAGGAACTGCAGCAGCACTCCCCAATTTTATTGACCTTATGACAAACCTATCCCCGATTTCACTTTTTTTTCTTTTTTTTTTTTTGCAGTCTAGTCGAACCCCTATATGTTTAGATGCGCACGGTCTATCAAGTTTGCACATGGGTTTGCAATTTCAGCGTGGAGGGTCGAATCCCGCTTCCCGCAGTGAGGAAGGCTTTCTTGGGACCAGGAGTTAAAGCAATGCAGGAACCTGTGATCCAACTTAGGCATATCCCGCGGTTTACCTTCCATCAACCAATGAGGGCCCGGAGGTTGGAGGTCCAGGACTAGTCAGGCGCAAGCCTAGAACCAGGGTATCAAAAAAAAAAAAAAAACAATAAATCTCATATTTACGGTCAATGAATTATGCGATCAACTGTCACCTAAAGTTGTGACAATCACAACTAATAATAAATAATATTATTCTAAAATAATTTATTAATATTTTCGAAATTTATTTATACACATCAATTTCTATGCTTCATTTCTGGGAGGACGCTTTCAAGACTTGAGATATATTGCAAGTGAGGTTTATTCGTGTTTATCAACTTCCGTGCTTCAATTCTAGGAGGACGATCTCAAGATTAAAAAATATTGTACGTTTATCGACTTTCATGCTTCAATTCTTGGTGAACCATTTTACCCTCAAAAATCTTACTAGTGAAGCTCACACGCAACAGATACTGAATAGAGTTATTTTGAAACGTCGGGAAGGACGGTACCAAGAATAATAATGAACTTGTCAAGTTTGTACGAGACGAGATCAATAGATTGGGGACTATTACTGTAATTTTCCCATCTCACAATTGTTATTTGTTAGTATACAAATCCAAATTTCCTTTGATCCTGGCGTGCGACCCGACCGTGATTGACAGCACGAATCTCGCACAAATCCACACATAAAAAGCCACTCTCCCATTTCACTTTACTCTTAGTACTCACTTCAATATCTTTTCTCTACTCTCTCTCTACAACCGATGGAGTTCTTTACTCTGTTCTGCACCGCCGTTCTTTTAGCCGGCGGCTTATACTGGTTTGTTTGCATTCTTGGCTCGGCCGAGCAAAAGGGCAAACATGCCGTTCAGCTTTCCGGCGGTTCAATCGCCAAAGAAAACGTTCAAGATAATTACGAGCAGTACTGGTCGTTTTTCAGGAGACCCAAAGAAATCGAGAAGGCAGAAAAGGTGCCTGCTTTCGTGGATACATTTTATAATCTGGTAACAGATATTTATGAATGGGGTTGGGGTCAGTCTTTTCATTTTTCTCCTTCCATTCCTGGGAAATCGCATCGGGAGGCTACTCGTATACACGAGGAGATGGCGGTGGATCTGTTGAATGTAAAGCCTGGGGCTCGAATTCTTGATGCGGGTTGTGGAGTAGGTGGCCCGATGCGAGCAATTGCAGCCCACTCGGGGGCTAATGTAGTTGGGATTACCATAAACGAGTATCAGGTGAATCGGGCCCGGACGCACAACAAGAAGGCCGGTCTTGATAAGCAATGTGAGGTGGTGTGTGGTAATTTCCTCCAGATGCCTTTTGTCGACAATAGTTTTGACGGGGCTTATTCAATTGAGGCAACGTGCCATGCCCCAAAATTGGAGGAAGTGTACAGTGAGATCTATAGGGTTTTGAAGCCTGGATCTTTATATGTGTCTTATGAATGGGTGACAACTGAATTGTACCGTGGAGATGACCCGGAGCACGTGGAGGTCATCCAGGGGATTGAGAGAGGAGATGCCTTACCAGGGCTTAGGAGTTACGAGGACATTGCTCAAGTTGCAAAGAAAGTTGGGTTTGAGGTGATTAAGGAAAAGGATTTGGCTAAACCACCGTCAAACCCGTGGTGGACAAGGCTGAAGATGGGGAGGATTGCCTATTGGAGGAACCATATTTTAGTCACAGTGCTTGCGTGGCTAGGGATTGCACCAAAAGGTGTCGTGGATGTGCACGAGATGCTTTTCGTGACTGCAGATTACCTGACCAGAGGTGGTGAGACTGGGATTTTCACTCCTATGCATATGATTCTCTGCAGGAAGCCCGATAGTAAGTCTGTTTCTAGTTCGGATTAAGAGATGCAATGTAAAGCATAGGAATTGATCTACGATTATGAAGGTCAATTTCGTGCTGTTTTCTTTTTGTTATTCGCGTTTTACTTTGTTGTTTATTGGATTTAATTTGACAGCTTTATCTGTTTTAGCTTGATTGCTTGCTTTCATAGAAAGAAGTTTTTCATTCTGCTTAGTTTATTAATGATGTTGTCCGCTTGAAGTAGATTTGGCTGTCTTATTGTGTGTGGTGAGAGGGAACGACACAGAAATTTGACATTGCCCTCTCTTAACTTATGTTAGAAAGTTTCTTTAAATTAGCTTGTTCTTTTCTTTTTGTAATGGTAAAATTATCGATGATGGTCAATTTTGTAGTGCAATGCAGCATTGAATGTCAAGTGAATTGGAATGTCGTTTTTTCTAATTCTTTTTGTTGTATGTGTTATTGCTCTATACCACTTGTGTCTTTGCTTTGAACCAAGTGTTGTATTATGTAAACTTTAGCATTAGTGTTATGCCAGTTCAGTCTTGCTTGGACTATGTCGATTGTGCATTTTGGTATAAAGTTTCTCTCTTTTTTTTTTTTTATCAAGACCACAGCTTTATTGTAATCTAACCACAATATTTAATTGTTATTATATATCCAAGTATCCAGTTTTTTTAATCGTCTTTAATTGATAAATTATTGAGTGGACACGGCACATGATTTAGTTAGCTGTATGACTGTCCTTTACATTGGATGTCTCATGTGAGGTCTGTTCGTGGTCCTTCACTACTTTAGATGTTTTAGACAGCTTTTTAAAATATGAAGGGACAAAATGTATCCAGATTCATTCAGTTTCTTTAAGAATTTTGTCCTGTATATCAAGTAATATGGATTATAGAACAAAAAAAATGTGGAATTTAGCATCCAACAATGTAGTAGAGGCTAGGTTTTAGTACCTTACATTTTCGACTAGGGGAGTGTTCTTTGTTTGATTCATCGGTATTGATCGTTACCAACAGAAAGTATGAGTGAAAAGGTTATACCCGAATGAATGGTAATTGAATCTGAAAATATTTTGCCTCCAACTGTGAGGTTAAATTGGCATATGCAAACCATTCCAGTAGTGTCAATTTAGTAGTGCATTTAAAATATTATGTGAAAAAAGGTTTGTTCGAGCACGGAACTCGTTTCTAGCTAGTTTATATCCACACATGTGGTAGACATTTGATTCAGGTGGCAGGCTTGTGGTGATTTAATTTATTTGCAGATGAACTTCCTTCCTTTGATTAATATATTGATGAAGTTAGTTGGTGCATGTGCTATGCTTTTGAATAGTTGCTTTGCAGATCTCTAAGCTCTTATCTGTTGTGATTTATGCCTATCCAGCTTGCGTTTCTCTATTGATTTATGCATTTAATCAGTATCATGTCTTCTTCCTTTACAGACATTTGGCTATATTAGAGAAATCCTCGACTTCGTCTAGCATTTCTAGTTATCATGTGATTAGGCTCTTGCTTTGATGTTTTTTTGTAACATGGATATCCTTAGATCTAACCTTTTGATTCCGATTCCGTGCAAAGTTGTCTTGCATTTGTTTTTTGGTGTCTCATATTTTGGCCTCCCCTTTGACCATTTGTGAAAGCATATTGTTTTGAATCGAGTTGAGTCGATATAACTGTTAACCATCGATTAACATCACCGAGGTCGTAGGAGCAGCATGAAGTTTTGAATCTCCCCTTTTCAATGAACAGTCTATCTGTATTCCATTCTTTTATTTATTTATTTTGAAATTGCTTGCTATTTACGTGAAATTCTTTTTTCTAGTTTGCATGGTCTAATAATGAATCCATCAACACTATATGCACTATTTGAATACTTCGAATTCAATGTGTTTGGTTTTGTGTATGATGGAATTCAATGTGTGTGGCTTTTTTTTTTTTTTTTAATCTACAAATGTCCCTATTATCAACAAAACAACTTTTATGTATTAAGGAATTTTTTATTTTTGAAGAAGAATAATGTTATTCAACTCAATTAGGATTATAATCTCAACCCATATGGTGTTAAAGCTATCAAGAAGGCTATATGTACAGTCTTTTTGTACATTCACTTTGACAGTCCCCTCACATAGGCATGGGGCCCACAATCGCCTACCCCACCCCATGTGAAGTTGCTGTCAAAGTGAATGTACAAAAAGGCTGTACATATAGCATTTCTCGCAATTAGAAAGGCTAAATGTACATTTAATGTCATATTAGCATCACATAGATTGATGTTATAATTTCAGCGAGGAAGTGGCGTGACAAGATCAAACTTCACTAGTGTCTGGACTTCGTCTATGTTTGGCCCCCATTTTTTTTTTTAAAAAAAACTCATTCTTACCAAAATGGAGCTCAAACAGGGGCTACATATAATATGACATTTTTCTTATTTTTAATATTAGTTTAATTATTTTAAGACCATTAATAATTAATCTTGCACCAATTAACTTAACCTTTAAAACTTGATAAGAATGTGTGCATCTTTTGGCACCTAAGCCTGCGTCTTTTGGCGTTTAAGCCTGCGTTATGCGGTAAAAATAGGACAGATCTCCCTTTTCCATGCTTTCTTCTTCTCATGTGGGGCACCTTCTTCAAGTCTATGCCGGCCTACGCCCTGCCTTTTTAGAATACTAACAAAATATCGATAGAAATAGAAATTTTTTCACATGGATTGAATAAGAATTGATATGAATAAAAGATAAAGACCACATTTAAATACCTTCATTGGGCTTTCAGTGCTGTGATGTTGATAATTGTTCAGAGGGAATAAATGTACTTTTAAATTTAACAGACTTCATTAAATCTTTCAAAAATTAGTTGCTCACATTTTATGGTCTCTAGTAAATTTTAGTGATCTATGTTTAATCAAACAGGTTACTATCGCAATAAAAACTAGGTGGGGGGGGGGGGGGGGGGCGTCGGATGGTTCAGTCGAGTATTCCAATATCAGGAACCACGTATTATATTTCGGATATTTCGTAAATGGAACAATTCGTGTATTTGTAATTATTGGAACCAAACCCAAACCATCAATTCTGATTCGAGTTGGGTTCTACCCATATGTATATATATGTCCTTTTGATACATATACCTAATACGCTGCTACTACTCGACAATATTTGTAAAAGGGAGAAAATTCAGGTTAAAAAAATTTCAAAAAATTAAGAAACCCAGTTACATGACTTAAAATAGTGTATACTATCAAGAAGTACATTACAGTTTGAAAACAAATATTTTTTTCTTAAAAAAACCTTATTTGATTCATAAATAAGGCATGCTAGAGCCTATAATTTAATTATGAACAATGCTTAATTTTTTGTACTCTTAAAACGAATTGACATAAAAAGATACTAATTAGATACATAACTATGAAGTATGAACAAATCGTAGTTCCCACATTAAACTCGCCCGTTTAAATAAAAATGAAAATATATATTTTAAAATAGAATCACGAAGTCTAGATAACCAAAAAGGTACACTACATTGCAAGCTATGAATATATCAAGTTCAATTGATATGTGTTATAAAAAAAATTAGAAAAACATTTACGTTCATAAATAATGCAAGAAAATTAGAAGTCGGAATTGCAAAGAATGAACGCTTTGATTCATCAATTTACATCACAATCCAACCTTTGATTTATAGAAAGTCCAAATTGCAAAGATTAACATGTACTAATCTCTGAAATGCAATAATCTAATATGAGTTGATAGGCATAAAAGTATGTGCAAGTTTTAATTTCTTAAAAGCTAGAATCTAGAATTTTATACAAATTACTACCCAAATTAGAATTTTTTGAATTTTTCTTTTTTACCAGCCTATAAATTATATAAAAAATCGATTCCATTTGGTACCTACAATTCTAATTCAAGAATCTGGAATCGACTCGATTTCGGTTTCCACTTTATTTTTTTGGAATTGGACCAAAACCTCTAGTTCAGGTTCGATTTTCAGCTCGAGAGGTTCAATTCTGATTAAAATGTCCAGGCCTAATAAAAACACAATTTATAGTCACGGTTATATACTAATAATAAAATCACATATGACCACAGTCACATACTACACAATTTGTGAATCGCAATTTCTGTATTAAATTCCTATTTGGTGTTGATTAAAACCTGAATTAAAATTTAAGCAAAAGTCAAAAATTAATTGTAACCAAATATTCTATGGACCCCACAATTTTTCAACATTACATTTAATCAAATTTTACTAAAAATCATATTTTAGCTACACCAAATAGGGGCTAAGTTTCAAATTACACAATTAACAAATTACAATTATTTATTTTTAAAAAAACCACAACAAATTGGTCACAATCACTCTTCATCTTACACCACCTCATCTAACCCCAAGCCACTCCACTACCATCGACACCATCCAAATTGTCAACATCACATTAAATTTACAACTGCCACCACCTCAAACAAATAAGCAATTTCAAAACATATCGAAGACCACCTATGGGAACATTACACAGCATCACCACCAACTGTAGTGCCAACACTTGCAACCCATCAACCGCTTAGCGTGCGTGCCGCCACCAACAAACCTATATTTGACCATCTCAAAACATCCATCAATGGTAAGTCTTGAATCCAACGTTTTCACAATCACCACTTGCACGAAACCATAGTCATCGCCTCAACCATTCACGCTATGTCAAGCAAGTAGAAATTTGACTCCGTTTACCCATCCAATTTTAAATAACTCAAAGACGAAGACGTTGAAGCATTCTTCGATAAGGCAAAGATGACGTGAGCCCGAGCTCACGGGTGGTGGCCGCGAACAACGGGTGAAGGTAGAGAGGATTTTTAAGAGTGAGAGAAAGGCTCTGACGCAATATTAGAATATCAATCATGCTATATAGATATAATGATTGACATAATGTCACATGATAACCTATCATTAGACTATTTAAAACACGGTCATTTTTTTAAAGGTTGAACCCCAACCTTGAGAGCCCCCAACCGTCCCGCCCCTAGAGCATCGTGGATGAGGTAAATCGCGGGACGTGCCTCAGCAGGCCAATGTACAAGAACTGTCATACTGGTACCCACAAAGAGTCCAATTTTAAACCTTTGTTAGAGGCAGAAATCAAACCCTCATACTACGGCTGCCAACTAAGACTACCTTACTCTTGTCATTTGCACCACTGAGCAATGCCCCGGAGGGGCAACACAGTCATTTTTTTTCATCATATCTCATCTTGTCAACACTAATTATGTTATTCTATTTGTCACATACTTTCTAACAAAGTAGCATTGTTCTTAGAAAATTTGTTTTTGGGGAAGAATTCAATTGGAGACAGGAGGGTGTAGTGGTGATGGATTGGGGGTATTAATATACCTAATTTTTTATTTTTTTAAAAAAAAACTATTACTACCTGATTTTTAATATGAACTTTGAAATGTAGTAATCTAGGTAATTTTCTCCCGTTATAGATTTCCTAAGAATTTATCATGGATTCAAATTTGACACTTAAAAATTATAGTGAAACGTAGATCAAGATTTTATTGGAAACAGCTAGACGGATAGCAAAAATGGGACAGTAGATGTAGCATTGAGACAAATCGTAGTCCATTTGGGGACTAGGGGCATCTCCAATGGAGACACCAAAACATCAAATTGTACCAAAATTTGGTGTAAAGGTGCTCCAATGTGACACCAAACTTTGCACCATTTTGGGCAACACTATTCACTTTACACCATTTTTTTTCATAATAGTGCAAAGTCCAATTTGCCCATTTTTTCATTTGCCAAAGAATCGTTTGAGGGTATTTGTGTCATTTGTATTATATAATTTTTAATACAATTGTTGTTGTTGTTGTTATTATTATTATTATTATTAATATTAATATTATTATTTGCATTTAAAATAAATTTAAAATATTTAAAATAATAATTATTGAATTAATTAAAATAAGAATTTAAAAAATTTAAAATATAACTAACACGATTATTTATAGTAAACACGAAATATATTACAATAACGTCAGTCCGGAAGTTGAGTTGGTTGAATACGAAAATCGTTGTTTTCAAGAATTCCTTGCTCGTCATAGACAAATCAAGGATAAAGAGATTCACATTGCACTTCGAAATGCATTAATCGATCATTTGTGGGAAGAACATACGAATTTCGGGAATTAAATTGCAATGATATTTCGACTTCATATTTAGTAATTTAGCCGCTGTTTGAGCAGCATTAAAATGTTCATTCTCATTATTCTACTCATTTTTATTCACATTCTTCAATAAAATAATATTTTCCATCACATCAATAATTTTTCCTTCTTTTTCAACCACACATTCTTCATAAATCTAATATTCCAAAATATATTCTTCCAAAATAATATGGCTCAAACACACTCTTAATATGTTTTAATTGTACTATGTTTTAATAATATATTTGTTAATGAATTTAATATTTTCCTTAATTTAACGTAATTATTTATTTAGTAATTTATATATTTGTAAAATAAATAAATAAATAAATAATATTTCGAATAAATAAATTACTAAGAATAAAAAAGAGAAGAAAATGATTAAATATTTTTCATTTGGTATAAATTTTGATGTAATGATTGGAGATGAATTTTAATTTTGTGTAAAATTTTGTGCAAAATTTGGTGTAGCACTGAAAATGACCTAAGTATGCAATTTAGCAGAATTTTATTTCACTTTAGCACCGAACTTACAATTAAGCAGTGGGTGCACAATTTTAAAGTCAAGATGATGAAGCCACCCTTCTGTTCTGTACACTCGCAAAACCCCCATGAGTTCCGACGCCAACCTGTCTGTTGGTGATTGAGAAAATGGCCTTATTTGTTAGTTTTCACGTCCATATCAAACCTATAACTCACCATTACGTCTTGCCCAAAGCTTCATACACAATTCAAAACCATGAACCCGTAATCAAGAACCAAAATTTGAAGTCAGATACCAGTGTTAAAAGAAGACGAGCAAAACGAATCAAAACATTAGTTGACAAAGGTAATATCTCGTCAACAAGAAAGCTGTTGTCTTATGTGGAGTCGGGGTGTTTAGAAGATGCCCTCCATGTGTTTGAGAATATGAGTGACTCAAGTACTTTCATATGGAATGTGATAATAAGGGGACTAGCCAATAACGGGTTCTTTGAAGAAGCTATTTATTATTATCACCGAATGCAGTTTGAAGGTGTAGAAGCCGATTCTTTTACTTTTCCATCTGTAGTCAAGGCGTGTACTGCGATTTTTGCCACGAGGGAGGGACAAAAAGTTCACTCGAGGATAATTAAGCTTGGTTTGGATAGTGATATTTACATCTGCAATGCTCTTATATTGATGTATGCAAAAGTCGGATATGTAAAAGATTCTGATGAAATATTTCAAGGTATGCCTGTTAAGGATTTGGTTTCTTGGAATTCTATGATCAGTGGGTATGTTTCAGCTGGCGATGGTCAGAGCTCCTTGATGTGTTTCAGTAAAATGCAGGCAGATGGATTACAACCTGACAGGATTAGCATTATTAGTGCTTTGGGTGCTTGTGCTCTCGGGCATTTTTTATTGAATGGAAAGGAAATCCACTGCCAAGTGATTAGGAGACGGTTTCAATTAGATTTAATGATAGGGACTTCACTTATTGACATGTATGGAAAATGTGGTCTGGTGGATTACGCGGAAGGGGTATGTAGTACCATTTCTCAAAAGAACGTGGTTGTTTGGAATGCAATGATAGGTGCATATGCCATGAGTGATAAATCATTTAAGTCATTTGCTTGTATGAGGGAAATGCAAGAGAATGACAATTTGAATCCTGATATTGTCACATTGATAAACTTGCTCCCCTCTTGTGCAAAACTGGAAGCTCTTGTGCAGGGCAAAGCCATCCATGGTTATGCCATTCGAAAAGGATTTCTTCCTCATTTAGTATTAGAGACTGCTTTAGTTGACATATATGGTAAGTGTGGGAGGCTGAAATTGGCTGAAGGTTTGTTTTTCTACATGAAGGAAAGAAACTTAATATCATGGAATGCCCTGATTGCTGCTTATGTGCAGAATGGCTATGCCAGGAAAGCTTTGGAAATGTTTCAAGAATTGCGGAACGAAAATTTTATCCCAGATGAGATGACATTTGCTAGTATCCTGCCTGCATACGCTGAAAAGGCCTTGCTAAAAGAAGGGATGCAAATTCACGGTTATATATGTAAATTGGGTTTTGCTCCTAGTACATTCATCTCCAACGCAATTATGTACATGTATGCAAAATGTGGGCTTCTTCAGACTGCCAAAGAAATCTTCGATAGTATGTTGTTTAAGGATCTTATTTCATGGAACACGATCTTATTAGCTTACGCCATCCATGGGTTTGGAGCATCTTCCATTAGATTATTCTCTAAGATGAGGGAAGAGGGTATTGAACCGAATGGAAGCACTTTTGTTTCGCTTTTATCATCCTGCAGCATTTCTGGGATGGAGGATGAAGGTTGGGAGTATTTTAATTCGATGAAAAGGGATTATGGAATCGATCCTGGAATAGAGCACTATGGCTGTATGCTCGATCTACTAGGACGTGCTGGTAATCTTGACTTAGCTAAATGCTTTATAGATGAAATGCCTATAACACCAACTGCCCGGATCTGGGGATCTTTGCTGGTTGCGAGTAGACATCATAGAAACATAGAACTAGCTGAGCTAGCTAGAAACCATGTGTTGTCATTGGATCATGATAATACTGGATGCCATGTCTTGCTCTCAAACATGTATGCTAAAGTCGGCAGATGGGAAGATGTAGAACGGGTTAGATGTTGGATGAAGAACCAAAGATTAGAAAAAACCATTGGATGCAGCATAGTTGAGTACAATAGTAAGACATACCAGTTCACCAATCATGATAAATCACATATTAAGAGTAACATGATTTATGAAGTTCTCAATATGATTTCGCAGAAAATAGGGGAATATCAGTATGTCCCTAACGTCACTAAGTTCAAGACAATAGATTTGTTGAAGAAAAGGGATAATGCTCCTTTCTGCCACAGTGTGAGATTAGCTATTTCATTTGGCTTGATCTCCACATCGGTTGGCAACCCTGTGCTTGTTAGAAAAAACATTACAATATGTGAAGATTGCCATAGTGCTGCAAAAAAGATTTCAGAGATAACTAACAGAGAGATTATAGTAGGAGACTCAAAAATATATCACCATTTCAGGGATGGGCGTTGCTCGTGTAGAGATTATTGGTGAATCCATTGTTTGAAGGACAAGAATGCTTGTAAAATTTGTAGCTTGAGATTTCTGGATTCAGTAGGTATCACTGGTTCATCTTCACATTCTTCAAAATGTACCAATGTGGTCATAAGGCACCATTCGGTAGAGATTAAAATTCAATTGAAATTGAAAATATAGCCGTTATTAATTCCACTCGTCTTTTACAAGTGAACACAAAATTGACTTTACTGATCTCAAAATACTTGATCCATTGTCTTTTACAAGCAAAAGAATCAGATAAGCATCAAATTACTAAAGTCTAAAATTGTTGGGATCGTAAGATTAGTTTAATCCATGGTGGAGATTATTTAAATTTCTTTGTCAAATACATTTGTAGGAAGAGCAGTCCTCATTAAATGGTCAATAAAAAAAATCAGTAAACTAGGAGAGTGTCCACTTTTCAAATTAATTTCAAATATGTGGTCAATTGCATATTGATGCGTGGCACAAATTATTTTTTTTCTTGTCCATACCACAAATTCTATCAGATTAAAGCATATATTAGTTACACGAGAATCCAACAGATCTAGTACACTAACATTAACTTAAAGAAAATTCAGCCTGGACAAAAATTAGTAATTATAAAGTTTATATATAACTCAGAAATACTAACATATAATTTTTAAGTAAATATTTAACTTTTTAAAGTTAAATATCAATTTATATGTACATATGAGTAAAATATCACTTATAAATAAAAACTTTCATATAAAAAAACTTTTAAATTTACGTGAAAAATATGCTATTTCTAATATGGACCTGACTTGTTATGAAAGAGATGATTTTACTAGGAAATGGAAATTAGAATTCTTACTTGGAATGGAAAAGGGAAAGTTTCCCTATTCTATCGAGTCTTTTCCTTGTTTCATCACAAGTTGAAAAGAAATAAAATTGCATAATAGGTATATAAGTTTAAATAATATGATATACATTAAAATACCGATGATACTATAAATGATTTTATATTATAGTATATTAAAAGAAGTATTATGATATGAATATTAGAAAATAATAATAATAATATTTAATCAAATAAATATAGTTTATCCTAAAATAATTTAATAATTATACTGTCAAACTATTAATGTGATATTGACAATGTTTTTCAAATAGACAACATTTTTAATAACTATTAATTAACATTGATCTAAAAGATGGGAAATTATTTCCCTCAACAAAAAAATCACAATCTTAAAATATTATAAGTTCCTTTCTACTTATACACAAGAACTGTTTAAGATGGACGAGCCAATTAACCTCCAACTCCAACGAGAATAAAAAAAAAAAAAAAAATGATTGGTGAGATTGGTCCCTAACGCTTTTTGACAAGCATTTGCCGCAAGAGGTCGTTGTATTTTCATACTTACTTCGACGATTTTCAATGCAAAAAATTGAACTGGACCGAATCGAAATTGGTTGATTCGATTTCGATATATAGAACCAATGTTGTATTTTTAAGATTCCAATTGATACTCGATTCGATTCAATTTCCTTTAGCAAAATATTTCATGTCCAATCTAACAAATTTGTTAATAGGATATTTGTTGTATTTTATATACAATTTATAAATGGAAGTACTCCAAAATTAGAATGAAAGATGTTTATAAACGATTGAAATTATAAACATAAATAAATGAACGGTGGATAGATTCATTGGGTCCTCTAAGACTAGAACATCTTATTTCCTATGGTGAATCCATCCAATTCGATCAAATATTAATGAGCAATCATAACGTCAGCAGATTCGATTGGGGATGCAAAGACAATACTTCAAGATCCATTCAATTCATCTACGCAAAAAGTAACAATATAGTTTGTATAACAGTGAAAAGTGATGGCTTCTAACTTATCATTCACGAGCTTTATTAGGTATGAAAATCTTCGTCAATTTCTCTGAGTTTCATCGCTTTCCATATCTTCAAACACAATTTGTAAGGATTTGCGTGTGAACCACTGAGAAGGTTTCGCATGGCATTCCTATATTTTCAGAAACTTACTTGCCCTCGTTTTGTTCACCTAAACAAGTTGATTAAAATTTAAGAACTTGTTTGATCCCCATTTTTAAAAATACAATTTTCTCTCTCTCAATCAATCTATTATTTCAAAATGTATTATATATACAAAAAAGAAAAAAGAAAAAGAGAGGCTCGAACATGCCTCGATAATTATTTTTATTTAATGGGACATGCAAATCTTCAATCACATATTTAAACATATATATATATTTTTTTTTATCAAAATCTACTAATTTTCATTTATACCAAACAATGGCTTAATTCTAAACTACAAAACAAATAAAGTGAAAATACTACCCAAAAAAAAAAAAGGGTTTTGAACGCTAAACCAAAAAGGCGCTAAAAAGAAAAAAGAGAACGAGTTACGAGTCAACTCGGCAATATTGTGTATAAATAGTACATATTCACGCCATTTCTATTCCTAGTTTTAGTTCAAATCAAATGCTAAACCAGAATGTCAGAATCAAGCTCGTCTCAACTGGTAAAGCTACTGAATTAGATAAATTAAAATTTTATGATCTGCTTTACTTTTCTAATTTGATTTGTAACTTTATAACTTGAAGCTTCCTTTTATAACTTGAAGTAGCTACCGGTATCTCATATCAGTCTGAACTAGTTTTACTTTGTATGAAATAATTCTCCATAATTACAATTTTAAAGTTTTCTCCATTGGCATGTTTTCTTGTTGTTTTACTGTGTATTATTAGTTATAAGATGCGAGAGGTCCTTCCACTTTTTAGTGAGCAAAATTTAGAAGAGTGTTCATATATGTCTCAACTGGTAATGTTACTGAATTAGCTAAATTTAAATTTTCTGATCTGCTTTACTTTTCTAATTTGATTTGTAATTGGTAATGAAGGAACCTTCTGTGGTGAATGGCTTCGGTCGAAAGTGGGGAGGATGGAGTGAAATCGGAAAATATATATGGGGAAAAAGAGAGAAAATATTCCGGACAGTGGTTGATTTCCGTGACGAATTATACGAAATATGTAAAGGAAACAAACGCACCACTGGCCCCACTGAAGATTTTGTTATTGCTGATGCAGTAGATTTCATTAACATCACTTCGCCATGAGGCAGTGAGACAATGCAAATAATAGGAAATAGAAGGTAAATAAGGTAGCGACACAGATTTTCAAGGCGTATTGTGTCGGACACCAGCTTGGAATTGGAAAAATCACATGAATTGTGTATTCTGTTCCCTTGTCTTTCCAGATTCTGGTTCTTGTGTGCCTATACCGGTCACTTTTGTCTACACGCACCTTTAGAAGATTTTGTAAGAATGATCATAGGTTTGAAGTATTGGTTATCACTGTAACCTTTACCGTTTTGATGAATGCCTATGTCTCGGATTTATTAAGTTGGTCATGTTACTCTGCAGTTTTGGATCCTCCCTCTTTTTTGCATATGCATTGTGTGTTTTTAAGTCTGTGTCAACTACATCTTGTTTATTTGAATGATTGTTGATTGTATCATAGAAACGATGATGAAAATCTGAAATTCATATTCTCAATCGCATCTACACCCCCCACAGTTTTGGAAAGAAATCAAACAAGCTTAAAGGTCCAAGTTCAAGTTCAAGAATGTGAAGCGAAAGAGGGAGGCTAAAATCTCCCAGTTGGCTTGTGATTGACAAAGTCTCTTCCCTAAGGTGGGAAATTTGCTTTGACAATTGTTTCAATTATTTCCCACATCAACAACTGAGTCTCCAAATATGAAGAGTGCAGGAATTAGAGGCTGCGAATTTATCGCGCCGAGACGACATAAAACGACAATAAAAATGGCAAGGAAACTTGAAATTTTCATGGTTTAAGGTACTAGGACTTCTTACTTAGTATTGATAGTAGAATGACAGAGAGAATATGAAGATTTTTTTTTTTATATTAGAAGAACAATTTATAGTGTGGTTAATGGCCTAATGGGTTGAAATGTGTTAACTAAAGAGAATATTAAAAATGTGTTCAGCGAATTCCAAAAAGAACAAAAAAAAAAAAAATTGATTTCTTGGGATGAATTTTTTATTTATGTAATATCTACCAATTTTGTTAATTTAATGTGTGGAAGGTGCACCGATTTTCTTTAAAATCTTCCATTTTCTTTTAGGGTCTTTGATACCAATAGTATTATATTTATTTTATTTTATTCCTTTTAAGTAGGTTGTTGATTAGAGTGAAAATTGTAGCGAATTTGGTACCTAGTAATGAACAAAACTAGACACGATAACGAATAAAATATTAACTAGACCCGTACACATTAATGAATATGCATTTAAGTGTACAAACCTTGAATTGAAAGCTTTAGATACAAAATGGGTATAGCCGGGACCCGGCCATTAGGCCCAGACCGATAACAAAGCTGGGCTAGTTTAGGCCCAGTATTGGCCCATCCCCATTTCAACTACCGACCCAATAACGGAACTTTTTAGTTACATTGTTCGGCTATATTAAAAAACACCAAAAAAAAAAAAAAAAACAATAATAAAGATGAACAAACACAAAAGAAATGTCGTCAGTAGCTTTTAAATATTTTAAGCTTTTAAAAATAAAAATCCAACAAATAATAAAGAATTGAGAGAAAAAATGAATAATCTCTAGAAATCACCAGCTTGGAGAGATTGATTTTGCTTCACCAATTGACTCACTGTTGGTTTCGTAATTGCATTCCATGCACAAACCTTAACATTAATTTGGACAGAGTATATCTGAAGTGACAAATTGTGACAAGATGCAAATGTTTGGGAGGGTTAATGCCAAGATTTAAATGTTTGGACCAAATTCGTAGGATCAGAAAATGTTTGGGACCAGTTACGCCAATTCCAATATTGTAATATAATTTTTACTTTTTAACTCACTCATTTTATTCTCCGAACACAAAAATACTATAATTTGTTGGAAAACACGGTGATTGAGAAACTGAGAGTGTCATTACATAAATTATAATAAAAAGATATTAAAAATGTGACAAGTTCCCTGCTTTCCTCATATAGTAGTAATTAATAATAAGAAAAAAGAATCATCCATCAAGAAAAAGAGTAAATTACTTCGATTGAAAATATGAGTGTTATTTATATGTAGGATAAGTATTTGCTAGTCGCATAAATTCATTTGTTCACATATTTTGAAATAAAATATTAATTTACTTTTTTGATTAATTATTTATATTAGTTTGAGCTTACATTTTGTTCATGGAACGATCTTGTATTAAAAATCAAATACTTGAGTATTAAGTACATAAAGATTCGATTTATAATTCAATCTAAGTTTATTGTCTACCTCGATAAAAGAAGATCTAAATGAGAATGTTTTTAATTTTATTGAAGTTCGTCTTTAACTTTGATCGTAAAATTGAGCAAGTACGTGGAATTTAATTTGTAGTATTGACCACATGAATTAATTTCACTTGGTAGTACTTTAATCCAAAATGCTTAATTCTAAGTGATTAATAGATTTTGATTACTAACTTAAAGTCATGGATCAATATCTCGGTACCTCGGGAATTATAGTGAAATAAACGAAAAACTATATTCACGATATAGGATCTATAACTTATTTAATAGGCAGATCACAATCTCAAAAGATTTTCTAGTGGAAATTTAAATTTGAGGTAATGGTTCGACTTTGATGGTGGAATTAGTATTGAGATTTGAGGATTTGATGTATATTTGAAAATTTATTTTTTGTTCCTTTACCTTGTTCCGTATATTAGATGTGATCTTCGCATATAATAAGTATGAACAATAAGTCACATGATATAATTATTCTTGACATATATCTTTAGTAATTTTAATTATATTTGAAGTGTAATAACGTACTTTTAGTTGAAAGAGTTGATTCAATCTAAATGAATTTATTGATATTAGTTTTGTGAAGAATATTATAAATTGTACATAATAAACTTGTTTCAATTACAAAGTAAAAAACCCTATTTATAGGGCAGTAAATAACTCTAAAAGGTAAAATTGTGTAATAATACTTAATACTCAACTATTAAGGAAAATCATCATACACTATTGGAAAAATATTATAGAAATTATTATTTCCATATCTTCAACACCCTCCCTCAAACTTAATATGCTGTAGTAGTAATCAAATTGAGTTTGAAAGATGAATCGATCCAATCCAATCTTCAAAATTGTTTGTATGTCAACCAAGCCAAACAAATAATTCAAAATTGATGACAACGAAAAATCATCATCCACCAATCTAATCGAACCATCACCAAGACTTGAAGAAGAAATCATATGATACTCAATTTCAATACGGGTTGAAGAAGAAGGAACACCCATATCTGCAAGTAACCAACACATCCACTACTAAACCAAATGGATGCAAATTTCAAATCCAAATTAATTGGATGCAAATTTCAAATTCCAGCTCAACAAATACCAAATGAACTGGACACAAATTTCAAATTCCACCTCAACAAATACCAAATGAACTGGACGCAAATTTCGGAAACACCGAACCAACACCAAATCAAATTCCAAATAAACTAGACATAAACTAAACCAAATTCCAAATGAACTGACCCGAATTCCAGAAGAACTGGACATGTACTAAACTAAATTGCAAATTAACTGGACCAAGTTTTAGATTACCAAAAGCTAAAAAAACGTCAAACAAACTGCAGAAACTGAGTTCTGGCTACTAGAATATGATGCAACTTTGTAGGGATACATAAATAAAATAAAATAAAATAAAAACAACAACATTGGTAGTCGGACGAGCGGCTGAAGGCCGCTCGCCGGAAACGAAATTCAAAGATTAATTTGTTTATAATCAAAATTGCTCTGATACCATGTAAAGAATATTATAAATTGTATAAAATAAACTTGTTTCAATTACAAAGTAAAACCCTATTTATAGGGCTGTAAATAACTCTAAAATGAAAGTTTGCATAATAATTATACAATCAATTATTAAGGAAAATAATCATACACTATTGAAAAAATAGTATAGAAATTATTCTTTTCATATCTTCAATAAGCTTGATCGGTAAAATTGGGAAATTTATATAGTTTTATAAAACAAAATTGGCACTTATTATATTTGGTTTCGAAAAAGCGACATAAGGCATTGACTAACTTTCTTACTTTAAAAATACGATAATGTCAAGTTTTTATATATTTTATTTCAAAAATTAATGTAAATAACTAATATATTTATACATACATACACATATTTTTAATTTGATTTTTTCAAAAGCATACAAGTAAGTTTCTGAACTAAAACAAAATTATAAAATAACAAAACATGGCAGTCTTATTCACAATGAATAATTTTTTAATTATAAGATACAATTTCAACATGTTTAAAACAACAAAATTAATTGTATAGTTGACAGAGTCGAAAATCATCTTCACCCAATTCCATGTTCTTTCTTGTTTTCGGCAATATATTTTCGATGACATTCTTTTTGGACAGTTTTCTTTTTCTTTTCTTTTAATGTTGTTGACCCCAAAAAGTGGTCTCGTGATGTGGCCAAAAGAAAACTAAAAACTAACGTCTTTGAAAGTCGAATCGCGATATACCTGAGTTAAGTTGTTGGTCACATTGGTGAATCAATGAGGGGAAGGATCAGCCACCTTTATTGGGTTGTTGGCGATTGTTTTGTGCTTAAGAATGGGGTCGGCTGTTGAGTGTATTAGAGAGAATCAATGTTTCCTTTGAATGTGTAAACTTGCATTACCTTCCCATGGTGTCAAGTGTGGTCTTTTATACTTAGACTATGGCGAACAAGGTCCATTGGATTATGGGGCACGTGGCCCCGCCGAATCCATTGGTTCTTATTAAAATCAATCAATCAGTTTTTAACTTTAAATACTAGGATCTCCATATCTTTTAAACCCTAGCCCTGAGATTTGACAGCGCAAGTGTGTAGGGGCGGCGTTGACAGCGTGTTGTTTTGTTAATCACTTCATAAGATCTGCTGCTGCCTGGCTGTTCACCATGCCGGGGGTGGGCTCGTGTTGAAGGACTCTGCCGAAGGGGATCGGCCAACCTATGTTCAAACTGATTTCGTATCGGTGTGTATAAAATCAGGTCGCTCGCATTGCTACGCCATATATGGGCTCGCCCATTTGCCACGTAGAGTATTTATTTTGCGATTATTTATATGAGCAACAAATGTGTTTTTCATCTCATTTATTTGAGTAATGCTATTGAAGTCAATGAATTTAAACAATCGAGGAATCTTCTAAATCTAAGTTCAGCTACTTTCGAAGTCGTAAATTGATTTGGATATACGAATGAATTTAACATCCTTCCCTATGTTATAGCCTAAGGGTTATGAGCCTCCCTTCTACAGAGGTTGTACAAAAGAGGAAGCTCATAATCAATGGACTAGAAGTCCCACGAAAATGGAGGTCGGCAATGTCAACAACAAGACTTGATGCTCAGGCAGTGGCCAACGATGGCAAAGCTGGGGTAATAGGTGTAGTTCACATGTACATGAAGGTAAATATTTGAATTCATGTCTTATAATTAAATATTTTCACATTGTCCAAAATTTCTTTGTGTAGCATATTTATACATTTTGGTTTTCGACTCAGGCTTCATACCATGCTCTTCCGATGAAGTTCCACAATCATTTTATTGAAAGGGTGATTGAAATCAATAAGCAACTCGTTAATGTGGATGAACGGCAATTGCTCACAGTCAGTCGTAGATGGAATAGGATTGCGAAAAAGTTATGGAAAAAAGAGGAAGACGTATTCTACAAAGTGTTGGACATTTTGAAAGGTATATACAACAAGACTCAAGATGAACGTATACCTAAGAGCCGCAAACCGCCTACTTCAATTGAAGATATGTAAACTCGTGTTGTGAAGATATGTAAACTCGTGTTGAAAGTTTCTAGATGCTCTAACGTCTTATTCTTATAGACAACTTTTATCAAATTATAGGCAGTTGATACTTTAAAAAAGAGTAGTGTGATGGGTACATTGGGGTTAAATTGCTAGTTGCCATTTCAACTCATTTTGTGTTCATTTCACTTTATATTCACTTATACTCATATAAAAGTTAAACGAATTCAAATTTTTGCCATATTTGAACAACAAGTTAGATACAAAGTTCATCCGATTATAACTAACACTATGTAATTGCACTACACTTGACAATAAAGAAAACGTAAGTAACAAGTATGGTATCCAAAACATAGCACGTCCAGTCGTTCAATGTGTACGAGTCATATATGATGTTTCAAACACAATTTTACTAGTTTCTGAGTGAAATCAATACACAATTACCCAAAATGGAATCTGGTCATTTTAAATGTATAGATGATGTTTTTACTCATTTAGTATTTGTTTTGTTCATTCACGATCGTAACCACGTGAAAGTTTATGGATAAAAGTTTTAACTACATTTCGACGTTACGATTGACACATTTAATCAAACTATAGTAACTCACTCCATAATCCGGTAGTAAACTACACTATGCTTGATAATAAAGAAAAATGTAAGTAGTAAGTATGGTATCCAATACACAGCACGTGTAGTCGTTAATTGTGTATGAGTCATGTATGATGTTTCAAACACAGTTTTACTAGTTTCGGAATGAAATCAGTACCTTGTGACCTAAAACGACATCTGGTCATTTTAAATGTATAGATAACGTTTTTACTCATTTAGTATTTGTTTCGGTTTATTCACGCCTGTAACCACATGAAAGTTTATGGATGAAAGTTTTAACTATATTTCGACGTTACGATTGACACATTTATTCAAACTATAGTAAGCCACTCTATAATCCGGTAGTAAAGTACACTACGCTTGACAATAAAGAAATACGTAAGTACCATGGTATCCAATACACATCACGTGTAGTCGTTCAATGTGTACGAGTCATGTACGATGTTTCAAACACAGTTTTACTAGTTTCGGAGTGAAATCAATACCCCGTGACCCAAAACGGCATCTGGTCATTTTAAATGTATAGATGACGTTTTTACTCATTTAGTATTTGTTTCGGTTCATTCACACCCGTAACCACGTGAAAGTTTATAGATGAAAGTTTTAACTATATTTCGACATTACGGTTGACACATTTCTTCAAACTATAGTAACTCACTCCATAATCCGGTAGGAAACTACACTACGCTTGACAATAAAGAAGAATGTAAGTAGCAAGTATGATATCCAATACACAGCACATGTAGTCGTTCAATGTGTACGAGTCATGTATGATGTTTCAAACATAATTTTACTAGTTTAGGAGTGAAATCAATACCCCGTGACCCAAAACGGCATCTGGTCATTTTAAATGTATAGATGACGTTTTTACTCATTTAGTATTCGTTTCGGTTCATTCACGCCCGTAACCACGTGAAAGTTTATGGATGAAAGTTTTAACTATATTTCGACGTTACGGTTGACACATTTATTCAAACTATAGTAAGTCACTCCATAATCCGATAGTAAACTACACTACGCTTGACAATAAAAAAAATGTAAGTAGCATTGTATCCAATACACAGCACGTGTAGTCGTTCAATGTGTACGAGTCATGTACGATGTTTCAAACACAGTTTTACTAGTTTCGGAGTGAAATCAATACCCCGTGACCCAAAACGGCATCTGGTCATTTTAAATGTATAGATGACGTTTTTACTCATTTAGTATTTGTTTCGGTTCATTCACACCCGTAACCACGTGAAAGTTTATAGATGATAAGTATTTTAACTACATATTTGACTTTACTAGGTTGTCTACTCTATTTCTTTCAAACTATAGTATTCACTCCAAAAGTCCCCGGTAGGAAACTACATTACGCTTGGACAATAAAGGAAGAATGTAAAGTAGCACGAGTATGATATCCATTACACTGCACATGTAGTCGTTCATTGTGTACGAGTCATGTTATGAGTTTCTCAAACACATGTTTTACCTAGTTTTGGACGTGAAAATCAATACCCCGGAGAAAAAATACAGGATTCTGGTCTGGGTTGGGTGTGTGGTAGGGGGGTAGATGGGTGGTGTAGGGCGAAGGGGGATGGATAGCCCGCGTAAAAAGTGGAAAGTTTATGGATGAAAGTTTTAACTATATTTCGACGTTACGGTTGATACATTTATTCAAACTATAGTAAGTCACTCCATAATCCGATAGTAAACTACACTACGCTTGACAATAAAAAAAAACGTAAGTAGCATTGTATCCAATACACAGCACGTGTAGTCGTTCAATGTGTACGAGTCATGTACGATGTTTCAAACATAGTTTTACTAGTCTCGGAGTGAAATCAATACCCTGTGATTCAAAACGGCATTTTTAAATGTATAGATGACGTTTTTACTCATTTAGTATTTGTTTCGGTTCATTCACGCTCGTAACCACGTGAAAGTTTTAATTACATTTCGACGTTACGGTTAACACATTTGTTCAAACTATAGTAACTCACTCTATAATCTGGTAGTAAACTACACTATACTTGACAATAAAGAAAAACGTAAGTAGAAAGTGTGGTATCCAATACATAGTATGTGTAGTCGTTCAATGCGTACGAGTCTTGTATGATGTTTCAAACACAGTTTTACTAGTTTTGGAGTGAAATCGATACACCGTGACCCCAAACGGCATCTAATCATGTTATAAGGAATGTTGCCATTTAGGGTTTACGTTTCAGGGTATTTGGTTTAGATTTTAGGATATAGGGCAAAAGAGAAAAAACATGTAATTATTCAACATGCCTTTTTAAACGACTAAGTACCGTTTTAACAAATTTTGTATTCGTTTCACTTTATATTCCTTCCTATCAAAATAAGATACTCAATAAATTAGTTAATTCAACATGTACAAGTCTACTAAGATATTTCAAACTATGATCCACTAGTTTTTGGGTGAAATCGAGACCTCGTGACCCAAAACGACATATGATCGTTTTAAACGTATGGTTGACGTTTCTACTCATTTAATGTCCGCTTCAATTCAACAACATTGTTTCATGAGTAAACTATACTATTCTTCATATGAATGAAGGTAAAGATCCTAAATTTCATTATGTTTCAATTATAGATAAGATATTCAAAACGATATTTTATTTAATTTATATAAGTCTTTTAAGATGTTCAAAAATATGATCGAACAGTTTTAAAGTGAAATTGAGACTCCGTAAATGACTAGTTATCATTTCAACTAATTTTGTGTTTATTTCACTTTATATTTGTTGCGTATTTTTATATCGTAAGTGTACGATATCGTAACAAGAAATATAGTGGACATAAGAGTCCGGATTATCATTCCCACGAGGACTATACTTTAGTCTTAATCTACTTTTCTAACTCTTATTTGATGGAAGCAAATCAAATAAGGAATTGTAATAGTTGGAAAGATTGATTCTCTTAAATGAATTAAATGCCTAAAACTAATGAAAATTATGATGAAATAACAAATACAAATAGATCAAAGATTCATGTATATAAGATGTATTAGGGCAATACAACTTCATCTAATGATTACATTAATTCTCAATTCAAGATTCTAGCCTAACGCAGTGTTCGGTCGAATTCTCCTACGGTATTCAATTTACCCCTCTCGAGTTCTCATTGAGCCTATTTAACTAATTCAATTCCATATCTCTATGCGAATTACCCTTAGTTAAACGAGTTATGACACTAGGAATTCATATAACGACCGCAGCACTTGGAATAGTGATTGATGTGAGAATGTGTGGTGGAAAAGTGAAATTTTTGATTTGTGTGTAATATTATTTTATTTGGAGAATGTGTGGTTGAAATGAAAAATAAGAATGAGAATGAGAAATAGAAAGAGAAATTAACGGGTGTTAAACGGGGGCATAGTATCCCCTTGGAAGTAATGGAATTTCTAATGAGGAATTGTTAAATCTATAGGTGATCCTAATTACGATATGATAGATCTCCAGTTAATCCTAATTTACGCTTATTGACAAAAAATAAAAATAAAAATATTGTAACACTCCTCAAACTAGCAGCCTCTGGTTTGACAGTATTAGAGTTGTCAATCATAACTGACAAACAACTCCCTTCTCTTTTAAATTGCCAATTCATTCAGTTGCGGACGTGATCTAGTTCAGGGACAAGTTCTAAAAGCCCTCACCTTTACAAGCATTTGTCTAAACTTCATAGTCGAGAAATTTTTGACTCCTCTTCCAAAGACAGTTGAGGGTATTAATATCTTCTTCACCACGTAGTAGTATTACCTACTTTATTCCTTGGACCATCTGATTAAGTCATTTTTTGATTAGAATATGTGAGATTACTAACACCCCTTATCTCCTTGGCAGTGGAATAAAATATGTAAATCTGATTGTCTTTTGGATCCACGGAATCAATAATCCATGATATTACCTACGAGTTCTTAGCTTTGGATTCTTAAATCTTCACATCTCTTTAATCAGCTTCCTTCCAGGAGCCATCGAGCAATACCTTCTTTACATTTCATGTCATGAAAAATTTCATATATCAAGACCATTGTCGACTGTTGTTTTCATGGAGATTATGGTTGGTAATGTACTGTAGGGCCGTCATTAAGATTTAGTTATTTCAGATCATCATGTAAATCTAGCAACGAACCAAACCAAACAAAGTTGTAGGAAAGGATAGCTTAACTGAAGTTTATTAGGAAAATTGCTTTGTTTGTTGCTATTGCTTGAGATATAATAGACATTGGATCGCCCAAACAACGAAGTGTGATGGCTAAACCACACCTGTATTTTTGCATATGGGCAACAATGAAAGCTTACCCAAAAAAAAAAAAAAACAAAAAGTTACAAAAAGAGCACAGGCCCCTTGAAGGAATGCCCGAAGCATAAAACTCAGAACATGATGATGGATTTATTACCATGACGGAAATTGGATACATTTCTACCTTAATTTTCCTAATATGTAGATCTTCCTATGCACTAGGAATATTTTCGTCCATTCTTTCTTTCATATCTATCTCGACATGGGTACTCTTTATTATGTTTGATACAAGGTCTACAAGTCCCATATTGAAAGTAATGTCTTCAGACAATCCATATTTCTCACTTGACTTCAAAATGAGGCCGCTGACATTTTTTCCCCTATAGAAGGTCTACAAATTCAGTAAATTTTGATTATCTTCAAGAAACTTTTTCTGTCTGTTAGTAATCCTTTTTTTGTTAAGAAAATCATATCATGTGGCAAGATCTTTACGGTCGTTGCATAAGAAGTTACTTTGAGGTAGATAAAGAACCAATCATCGACTAAAATTTATTTAGGCCTGGTGGAAGCTAGAGGGACCTTATTTTGAAAGATTACTGCCTGCACAAATTTAACTTCCTGTTTTCATACCTCTTTGCTTCGACCATACAATTTCATTTGAAGCAGTTTTTTTGTGAAAACCGAAGTTTTATAGTTCTCATTATTGAACTCAAAATTATTGCCAGTATCAAAGTTATAAAAGATGTATTATTGCTCTTTCATCTAACCGGTTGATGGTTCTTATGTCTTAATTCTTGATAAATAATTTCTATAAACTCTGTTGATATTTACCTTACACTATACTTGGGAACAAGCTGGATTTGACAGCAATCACATATTACTTTTGTTTAGCCTTGTGCTTAAAATAATTTGCATTTGTTATATGAGAAATTGGCACTATTAGCCATAACCTGTTTTACTATGTCAAATATTAAATACAAAGAGATGTAACTTTTAGTATTTAATTGTCAAGCAGTAATAATACTAATTTGGTCGTTTCAGGAATCCAGCGGCCAAAATATACAATCACTTATAAATAAAAACTTTCATATAAAAAATCGAAATTCAGAATTTCACCAAGAGATGTGTATAACTTTATTTATTCATTTATTTTAAAAAAAAATAACTTTTAAATAATATTTTCAACTGTATTAATTACCCTTTTTAATACGTTTAAAAATGGAAACAAGCATGTGTGAAATTTAATATCGACAAACACACTAATATACCATGTCAAAATAACTGCAATTAACGTAGTCATTGGTAGAAATCAGATGCCGAAAGAGAAGTAATTCAACAAGAAGATTATAAGTTTTCAATTCTATGCATAAGTCCACTTCCAACAATATTAGATTCAAACTCTGTGTCTTTATTTTTCCCTCTTCTGCTTCTTATCCAACTCCTGCTGTGGGGACTGGACCCTATTTTGAACAATCCCAAAACCCTCTGCTAGCGCCATTCCCAAGCCAAAAATGAGAGCCAAGCGTGAAGCCGGGCCAAGGCCTCGGTGCATCCTGAGTAATCCGGCGGCAGCGGCATCAGAGAGGATGGAATTCCATGGATCATCCTTCTGCCTTACATGTATCATAGAACTCTTCAAGACAGATGAAAGACCACCGTAGATGCCACACTGGTAGGCAGCACGTGGGACGTTCACGCGTACAGCTTGTAAGCCCCGGATGAGGCGATGACCTTCAGGGGAGTCGTACATGCCAGTCAACAAGAAAAAAGCCGACCCGCAAAAGATTCCGGAGCGGAAATAGTCGCCAGTCTCATCCAGTAGGTGATCGAACCATGGTTTGTCACATACCATTCTTGATTCTACATTCAGTTAACTCTAATCAATTTGCATATAAATAACTTTCAAACTTCAGAAAAATAACACAAAATTGGTTAATTGCAAAGTTTTATCAACATGTAAACGAAATTCATCTAAAAGACAGTAAAGACCATAGACGTAACTAATGGGAAATAACAGAAAGCAGTAAGAAATCATAAACCCTGTAAAAAATTTGATTTAAAGATTAATGAGGAGGCTTGGGTTGGTGAAATAGATTAGGAGTCTCCACATTTAATCTAGTTTTCGGATGTCATAGAAGATTTCCCTTTTCTGTTATGGTTAATCAATTCTAAATTCACCCATAAAATTAAATTTAAAAGGCAACCATCATGGTGTATAGTATACAATAGAGAGAAGGAAAATTTTAATGTCGAAAATTTGAAATTCACCAAAAAAGAAAAAAAAAAAAAACCCTTAAATTTCATACTTACATGTTATTCTTCTGTCTAATTTGACTTGAAATTAACATAAATTAAACTTCAATATATAAGTGTCTATTTATAATATGGACGAGACTTGTTATGAAAGAAACTATTTTACTAGGAAAGGGAAAGTAGGATTCTTATTTGGAATGGAAAAAGGAAAGTTTCCCTATTTTATAGTCTTTTCCTTGTTCCATCACAGGTTGCAAATAAATAAAATTCACCCATAAAATTAAATTTAAAAGGCAACAATCATTGTGTATGATATACAATAGAGAGAAGGAAAATTTTAATGTCGAAAATTTGAAATTCACCAAAAAAAAAAAAAAAAACCCTTAAATTTCATACTTACATGTTCTTCTTCCGTCTAATTTGACTTGAAATTAACATAAATTAAACTTCAATATAAGAAAATTAGACATATTAATAGACTATGAAGATAGTGATAGTCAAAATCCCGATTGAGAAAAAGTAGGCACCCAAATAGGTGCATAAGAAAACAACACATTACACTAGTTGATTGAGTTGAAAACAAGATGAAAAAACGAAAATTCGGCATATTAATTTCTTCATCAAGAATATTTTTGTTGCCAATAATGTTATTCCAATTTGTGGTGATGATGAAACCAAAGAGTGGGGTGACCAAAAGTGTCGAACCGAATCGAACGGTTCTTCATAAGTTAAATACCCGAATCGAGAACCAATGGGTTTGAGTCGAGTCTTGAGTCTAGACCAAGAACCCAAAAATCGAATAAGACCTGAAACTAAATAATTTTTTATTTATTTTTATTGAATTAATTAAATTATTTTATTTTTTCTAAATAAATTAACAAATTAATTAAATCATGACAAGTCAAGCAGTTGATGATTAAATCAAATAGTTGGTAAGTATTACAAATACTTAAAAATATTTTATTTTTATAACTTTTGATCTATATTTCATTTTCTTTATACAGATAATCTGCTTGAAGCAAATGAATTATTGATATGGATCATCGACATTTTAATATTAATATCTACTTTTCAGTATTTGTATGCATTAAATTAATGTCATTAAAATTTAATTATGGTACGAAACCGAATGGAACATAACCCGAACGGTTCTATAATTATATTTGGACCCGACGGTTTCATTTATTAAATACCCAAAAATTTGGGAACCATCCGAACCAAACTGAACTGACCCACAGATAGCCCTACCAAAGAGCGCACACTCACAATATTTAGGACACTTGTATTTTCATGCAAAAACCTCCTTCAGCCATCATCACGATGTATTGTGAGTTCTGTTTTGCCTTTTTTATCCATCTCTCTCGAGTGGATATCTCGCTCTACATGTATATTTAGTTAAATCTTGTATGTCAATAGTATATCTAATTTAGCACCTATTTGTTATCCAATTTTTTTTTTTTCTCAAATCAATTTCAACCACACATTTACAAATAAAACATTTTGCACGTAAATCTAAATTTTTTTTTCTATTTTTCGACTATAAATTTTCCAAAAAGAAAAAAACACTCTTTTTAATGACTACCAAAAAAGGGCTTAGTATATGAATCATGTCAATGTATTGAAAAAAAAATGCCATTATCTAAGGGGACGATAAATAAATCTTTCATACATAAGTTGTTTGCAATGTAAATATAAATATTTAAGGCACATTGGAACAAGTCTAACCGGCCAAGATTATGTTAAAGAGTGGCAATAGTGAGTCTTGAAGGGTACTAGTCTATTATTCTCCTTCCTCGTATTCTATTACACCCCTTTCAAAGTCAGTATTGTTAAAATTGAATTGAATCAACCTATTCAAGAAATAGAACCCATTAAAAGAATTAAAATCGCTCGATTTGCTCAAATCCAACTCTTCACCCCCAAAGTTGTTATTTATTTATTTATTTTAATCTGTTTTGTTATCAATTTGACTTCGATTCGATCCTTTTAATGTTTGATACACATTAAAATTTTTATTTTCATTTTTCTATTCAATTTCAACCACACATTTTTCAATAAAATAATATTTTTCATCACATCGATAATTTTTCCTTCTTTTTCAATCATACATTCTCCATTAATATATTATTCCAGAATATATTCTTCCAAATAATGTGGCTTAAACACACCCTAATAATTGAAAAGTTGATTAAAAAATGTGAACATAATAAAATGTATGATTGGAAATGAGTTTAGAGAAAATTTGAGTCATACGAGGACTTAGTGGGAATACCAAGTTTTAAACTTTAATTTGTCTTAAATGAATCGATGACCTTTAATTAAGTTTCAAATTTCACAGCTATACATTCCATCACTTATCGTCCTCAAAATTGACGAAAATTGTTTGGCTCAGGTCATACCAAACGAAAAGAGAAAAATGAAAGTAACGATAATGTCTTTAGATTAAAGTGATAAAGTGCAATTTTTTAACACCAATGAGACGTTGTAATGATTAGTTGACAGCCACATGCCAATTACATGAATAGTATGTTGTAATATGACTGCAAATTATAAAATTTTCATTAATATGGGATAAGGTATGTCGCGTATTGATGAAATTTATAATTGAAATTGAAATTCAATTATTTAATTGAGATAAATTAAAGTTTAATGATCTAATTAAGATTTCACAATAGTTGAGTTGGTTGAAGACGAAAATCATCCTTTTCAAGAATTCATTGCTCGTGATAGACAAATCAAGGATAAAGAGACTCACATTGCACTTCGAAATGCATTAATCGATCATTCGTGGGAAGAACTTACGAATTTCGGGAATTAAATTGCAATGATATTTCGACTTCATATTTAGTAATTTAGCCGCTGTTTGAGCAGCATTAAAATGTTCATTCTCATTATTCTACTCATTTTTAATCACATTCTTCAATAAAATAATATTTTCCATCACATCAATAATTTTTCCTTTTTTTTCAACCACACATTCTTCATAAATCTACTATTCCAAAATATATTCTTCCAAAATAATATGATTCAATCACACTCTTAATATGTTTTAATTGTACTATGTTTTAATAATATATTTAATAATGAATTTAATATTTTCCTTAATTTAAAGTAATTATTTATTTAGTAATTTATATATTTGTAAAATAAATAAATAATATTTCGAATAAATAAATTACTAAGAATAAAAAAAGTGAAGAAAACGATTAAATATTTTTCATTTGGTATAAATTTTAATGTAATGATTGGAGATTAATTTTAATTTTGTTTAAAATTTTGTGCAAAATTTGGTGTAGCACTGAAAATGACCTAAGCAATTTAGCAGAATTTTATTTCACTTTAGCACCGAACTTACAATTTAGCACAATTTTAAAGTCAAGATGATGAAGCCACCCTTCTGTTCTGTACACTCGCAAAACCCCCATGAGTTCCGACGCCAACCTGTCTGTTGGTGATTGAGAAAATGGCCTTATTTGTTAGTTTTCACGTCCATATCAAACCTATAACTCACCATTACGTCTTGCCCAAAGCTAACCCGTAATCAAGAACCAAAATTTGAAGTCAGATACCAGTGTTAAAAGAAGACGAGCAAAACGAATCAAAACATTAGTTGACAAAGGTAATATCTCGTCGACACGAAAGCTTTTATCTTATGTGGAGTCGGGGTGTTTAGAAGATGCCCTCCATGTGTTTGAGAATATGAGTGACTCAAATACTTTCATATGGAATGTGATAATAAGGGGACTAGCCAATAACGGGTTCTTTGAAGAAGCTATTTATTATTATCACCGAATGCAGTTTGAAAGTGTAGAAGCCGATTCTTTTACTTTTCCATCTGTAGTCAAGGCGTGTACTGCGATTTTTTCCACGATGGAGGGACAAAAAGTTCACTCGAGGATAATTAAGCTTGGTTTGGATAGTAATATTTACATCTGCAATGCTCTTATATTGATGTATGCAAAAGTCGGATATGTAAAAGATTCTGATGAAATATTTGAAGGTATGCCTGTTAAGGATTTGGTTTCTTGGAATTCTATGATCAGTGGGTATGTTTCAGCTGGCGATGGTCAGAGCTCCTTGATATGTTTCAGTAAAATGCAGGCAGATGGATTACAACCTGACAGGTTTAGCATTATTAGTGCTTTGGGTGCTTGTGCTCTCGGGCATTTTTTATTGAATGGAAAGGAAATCCACTGCCAAGTGATTAGGAGACGGTTTCAATTAGATTTAATGATAGGGACATCACTTATTGACATGTATGGAAAATGTGGTCTGGTGGATTATGCGGAAGGGGTATGTAATACCATTTCTCAAAAGAACGTGGTTGTTTGGAATGCAATGATAGGTGCATATGCCATGAATGATAAATCATTTAAGTCATTTACTTGTATGAGGGAAATGCAAGAGAATGACAATTTGAATCCTGATATTGTCACATTGATAAACTTGCTCCCCTCTTGTGCAAAACTGGAAGCTCTTGTGCAGGGCAAAGCCATCCATGGTTATGCCATTCGAAAAGGATTTCTTCCTCATTTAGTATTAGAGACTGCTTTAGTTGGCATGTATGGTAAGTGTGGGAGGCTGAAATTGGCTGAAGGTTTGTTTTTTCTACATGAAGGAAAGAAACTTAATATCATGGAATGCCCTGATTGCTGCTTATGTGCAGAATGGATATGCCATTAGACCAAAGCTCTTTAATTTCGGTCAAGGCAGTAATTGTTCTGATTGGTATTGAGTAATCACACGGTATAAATTCTATCTTTTCACCACGCTGAGCTGGCTGAACTTGAATGGTTTAAATTCTCTAGCAATTTTTAGTAAATGTCCACATGGGGTTCGTAATTGAATAGGATAAATATTTTGGACTATATTGACTAAACTGTTGTAAAAAAGTCATTACACATAGAATAATATCACAATCATTTATATTATACTGCATAAACATTTTTCACAGTTACTATTTTAGATCCTATGATACTATACTCTATTTTCATTTTTGTATTTTAATGATTCTTTTGCTCCAGTTATTCCTTGTAGAGTTTTAATTGCTTTCAGACGTTTTCTATTCATTTTTGCGTAATAAGAATTCTTTAATACAATTATTCCGCTCCTGTATATATTAAAGCACAAGTAGTTGTTTTTGTTTCGAATACAGTTATTTGTATTTATATACTATTATGGAAATTTTATTTCTATCTAACTCATTTTCTTTTTGACAATATCGTAGTTTATTCCTTGATGTACAATAAGAATTCCTTCTTTGTCTATTTTATAATTATCTAGACTAATCTAAAAATGAATTCCTAATCATATAGGATGTTCAGCAAAATTCATATTCATTATCTATATAACATTTTATGTTAAATTTTTTTTTTTGCATATTTTTCTTCGAATTGAATTTTGTCTATTATTACAAGATGTTATTTTTCCCTCAAAATATTATAACATATAGAGTCTCACATTTTTACTTTTTATTACCTTCATTATTAGAGAGCAAATATGATTCTGACTTACTCCCTAGTATCAATAAGTATTTACTTTCATCTATCTTTTAGTTCCTTTAAAGAAATTTTCTTTAAAAATAAAAAAAAAAAAATTTTTTTTTGTGTTATTTTGAAATACTATCGTCTGAAGTACTATTATTCCCATAATTCATCTTATCTGTCATTTACAAGTTATTGTGTTTTGGTCTTAAGGTGATCAATACTTACGGACATCATTCATGTACCTATCTCAAAATTTTTTTCTATTTCTTCTATATTTTGTTCTCTAAGTAGAATATTACTCCTATAATTCTTTGAATTCTTCATCAATTCTATAAAAGGTTTTTCCTATATATAATTTCCATAATTAATATTTGTATAACAATAATATAATCCTGATATAATATAGTAAAGACTTTATTATCATCTTTTAGTATTGTTATTAGGCATCTCAAAGTGTAGACAAGACTAATCATCTAAATATTTTATACATTTATATCGTTACACAATAATACTTTGGTACAAGGTAAAGATTTTAATTTTTTTTATAGGCTAAATTTCCATTTAACTATTCCCAAATTTTCCATTTTCTGCAGTTTATACCATCTTTAATCTTCGTAATGTAAGTATTATAGGACTTGATGGGTACTCTTTATTATGTTTGATACAAGGTCTACAAGTCCCATATTGAAAGTAATGTCTTCAGACAATCCATATTTCTCACTTGACTTCAAAATGAGGCCGCTGACATTTTTTCCCCTATAGAAGGTCTACAAATTCAGTAAATTTTGATTATCTTCAAGAAACTTTTTCTGTCTGTTAGTAATCCTTTTTTTGTTAAGAAAATCATATCATGTGGCAAGATCTTTACGGTCGTTGCATAAGAAGTTACTTTGAGGTAGATAAAGAACCAATCATCGACTAAAATTTATTTAGGCCTGGTGGAAGCTAGAGGGACCTTATTTTGAAAGATTACTGCCTGCACAAATTTAACTTCCTGTTTTCATACCTCTTTGCTTCGACCATACAATTTCATTTGAAGCAGTTTTTTTGTGAAAACCGAAGTTTTATAGTTCTCATTATTGAACTCAAAATTATTGCCAGTATCAAAGTTATAAAAGATGTATTATTGCTCTTTCATCTAGCCGGTTGATGGTTCTTATGTCTTAATTCTTGATAAATAATTTCTATAAACTCTGTTGATATTTACCTTACACTATACTTGGGAACAAGCTGGATTTGACAGCAATCACATATTACTTTTGTTTAGCCTTGTGCTTAAAATAATTTGCATTTGTTATATGAGAAATTGGCACTAATAGCCATAACCTGTTTTCCAAGTAGCTGTTAGTCTTCAACGTTTGAGCATAATAGTTGGGAAAAAAGTTCTCGTTTCATAAAGTTTGATATATTTTGTGCCAGCTGGTCCTTGCCTGAAATTAAGGAATCCTTGGAAGAAGCTGGTTTTCGATCTGTCCACTTTTGGATTCGGAATATGCCAGATAGTGAAGAAATTAGATGTATGGACGGGTTTCCTGTTGGACGAGACTTGAAATACGAAGAAGTCACGAGTTTCCAACAACAGGATTCGTGGAATGCTTATATCGTCGGTGTTGCATAGTCATTCCTTAGTGCTATCAACCTGTTGTTATTTGAAGTCATTAGCCGATGCCGGAAGATGCGTGCAAAAAGCTTGCGTAAGTCAAGGACTTGGGTTTACTTTGTACATGCTTCCAATATTCTTCTCAAATTACACACAATTCCTCACAAGCATCTACATGGCTAAATACACATGGCATGCTTGTTCGTGAAATTGACAATTATTGTGTTAATCCAAACAGGTAGATTGTTGGCAACATGCCGTTGATATGCACGAAAGGAATGGCATTTCATGGTAGTACTCGAAAGAATCCTTTGAACAGTTGAATGAGCAGAGACTTTGTATATTTTGATTGAATTTTTTCGGGAAGTGTTTCCGACTATAAATGATTTCATGACACCTTTAGACATATTTGGTAAGTAGTATTGAACATGATTACCCATATAACATGATTTTAGTTTCATTTTCTTTTTTTTGGACGTATTTCGTGATGATTTTGTCATTGCATTTTTCTCTCACACCTATATTTCTTAAAAATCATATGGCCAATTTGCTCATGTAAATTATACTCAATGGTCTGCATCGGAGAAAACTAGGACAGGATTTCAATGAGGGTTTATCCTGCTCACAAGGTTGTCCTTTTCTCATGTTATAGTGCAAATTTTCTATCCATTTCTTGGCAACCAAATTCCTAGTTTTCCGCACAACTGTCGTCTAGGAGTGTCAAATTATACACACAAATCATTGCAAAATGGTACCAAGAAAATATCTGTTGCATCAGCTAGAGCTCACACTAGGACGTCCAAGCGAAGATGAAGCTTATTCAAACTATCTTCAAGTGGGATATCTCTCCCTCTCTGAAAATTTATCCTCTTTCAGTTTCTAACGCTAGGACCCTAATTGTGTCCCACATCGTAGGGTTAGTTTGTGGGTTTTAACCAATTGGGCATTCTTCCCTTGCAAACCACCTTTTTAAGGTGATTCGACTATTGTGGTTGTTACAATTTTGAATGGCGGAGTAGGTGGTAGAGTGGATAAGGGTCGGCGCTGCAAGAAGTGGGGTAGCGAGTTGATGAACACAGCAAATAATATAACGGCAATCTTGAAATATGAACAAAATAGATGCTATTCTACATAACGCCAAGGGCAGCAACGGGCTCCTCGAGGTCGTATTATTTTGATGTCCAATTTTATGTAGTTAGTGTTTGCTTGGATTGGGAATTTCAAATTTCCATAAGGGCCATACAATGATTTAATGATTTTGATGGTTTCTATCTATACGGGATTAGTTGTGCAACTATAATGAAAGATTGATTATCAACTTGCTACTCTAGCAATAGTTTGGGGACATAATTTGCATTTTTCCTGACAAATTATGAATACATTTCAGAAAAAAAAAAATGTTAACATAAAGGCCATGAAGTTATTTCCAAACTTTGACCAATAAGAAGTTATTTATTTCAAAACTTATAAGTAAACTTTTGAAGCTTAGCCAAACAAGCTATAAAAATGGATCTTTCAGCTTCACCTTTCAGAATTTGACGTTCTTCTCCAAGCAACGTGGCATAGACATGCTTATGTGTTTTGTTCTTATTTTACTTTATTTGGTTGTATGTATTCTTCTATCAATGAAGTGGTACACTAAGTACATGTTTGGATACACAAATTTCAATAAGAGAAATCACGGTCGTCATTTTATCTTTCATGAAAATGTACGAAAACAAGGTGTTCAAGAGAGTTTATATCGAGACATGATTGTCAGTTATGACAAATGGTAATTCGATCCTAAGGAAATAGGCAACCCTTTTCCGGTAATAACGAAGCTATGTTCAGTTATGGCAAACATGTGAAGGAGTTAATTCTAATCGAGTTGAGTCGGTGTTTATCTTAGCAACTTTCATGGATTCGATATCACGAGGTTCCCGATGTTGGCACTTGTTAATCTATAATTCAAGTTTATGAAGCCATTTTTAAGGAACTTGTGTCGACATAAATTCGACAATGTATAAGATTGTGCTGATTAATTAATAACAATTAATATAAGGCCCCCAGATGTTCAACTATTGAATTGATACTCCAAATAAGAAGAAAAACGTAGTTTTCTTTCACCCCAAGAGGCCAATAATGCTATGTAGCACAAGTCCAGATGTCGTGATATGATAAACTCAATGAGATTTCATTTAATGCTGCATTAGTGCCACCTAAATCGGTGTTAAATAATAATACTCATTTTATTCGTTTTATTTCCTCACTCTCGTCTAGTTTTATAAATGAAGGGTTTGTTTGAGCCCCACTTTTTAAATTCTTTTTTTTTTTCAAAACTTATTTTTAATTATACATTTCTCAATAAAATAATTTTACAAGTAAATCGATTTTTTTTTCTTTTTTAACAATACATTCTCTCAAATTCGTTATTCTAAAATGTATTTTTCCCCAAAATGGGGCTCAAACAAGGGCTAAGTGTATATCATCACCACTCACTCACACACACACACACACACACAAAAAGGACACAAGACACTTTAGAAAATGAGTTGTTTCAAATTGGGATTTAGCCTACCAAATTCAACTACATCGCAAAGTAAATGTAATTGGATAATCATCTATTTATCTAATTTAGAACATAGATAAATGTATAAAATTTAATTGTTAGACAAAGTTTTGACAAAAACACTAGTTGTTTTGTATGGTCGAATGACCATATTTACAGCTTGTCTGGAAAAAAAACTTCTTCAAGATTTAAATTAATTTTTTGATCGTTGTTGGATCATTGCAATCGGATTTTTTTTTTTTTTTTTTTTTTTTTTACACTTGCTTCTTACATAATTCTCTCACCAAGACTCACTTTACACCAAACGACGGTAAAAAAAAGGATTTTATCTTGTAAAGAGTAGAGTCAAATGGGGCTTCATAAAACTTTTGATGGGTGTCAAATCTCATTTTGACAAAAAGAGGAAAATAACGAGTTAGAAATTTATTTCTCAAAATAAGTGTGTCACGTGCCCTCTTTGTTATATATTTATACAATAAATATAATATGTGAAAGAAATAATTAATTAAGATAAAGTGCCCTACTGGTAAAAATGTGGAATTTGTGTGGGAGGTCAGGGGTTCGAGCCACGCCTCACGCATTATATCAAAAAGTCTTTGATTGGGCCTTGGGCTCTTGGGCTTTATTGATTCTAATAAAATAATTATTATTTTTAATTATTTTCGAAATTATTTAATGGGTCAACTAGCCAGTAAAATATGACTGTTTTAACTGTCCAGTATTTACAACTCATTACCATTGGCCATTAAAACTGTAATTTAATACTGGATCATGGGGTATGCAGTTACCTCTATTTTTTGGCTATATAAACTCACTTCTGGACTTGAGAAAATTACTACAACAAAAAATGAAATTGTCTCTTCATATATACAGTAAAAATATTATACTCAAATTATTTTTTCATATTTCTGGAGTACACTTGAGAGTTCTGAAAACCTTTTGTGATCGCTGCACAATTGGTTTATTTGATCGTTGTATCCTGGAGGTGATTGTCCACGGAGGTCGCAGCAGTTATCGACGGGCAATTTCGCTTTAGAACATCGTGCTATCACAAGACTCGATCTATTGATAAGTTTTTCTGCACTTTACCATTATTTTATCCAACACTCTTGACGTCTAAATGGACGTAATCCATCTACTAGGGACTTGCTACACAAGCAAAAGGTTAAGGATTCAATTGCTACGTCTCTAGTAGGTAGGGGATCCTTATCGATTTTTTTTTCTAATATATGCATGGTAAAATAGTGTTTAATCACATGGCACATGAAATGGCAAAATAGAATATTCTAAAAGTTTGAAGTATAATCAACCCAATTATTCCAATATTCCAAGTATTTGTTTAGTATAGTAGGGATATACGTTTGAGCAAGATAAACATTACCATAAAGAGTGCCTTAGAAGTAACATATAAATAAATTAAAATAATTTGCTTGTAAATATCAACTTGTGAAATAGTATATTAGGGTGCGTTTGAGCCACATTATTTTTTAATAATGTATTTTGAAATAGTAGATTGATGTGAATGTGTGATTGAAAAAGAATGAATAGTTATTGATATGATGAAAAATATTATTTTATTGATGAATGTGTTGTTGAAAATGAGAATAAAAATTTATATGTGTACCAAACAGGGGCTTATGCTCCGAATATTGTTTAGCTTTGCAGTCATAAATAGGGGTGTCCAAAAATCCCGAATCGAACCAAACTCGAACCGAGCGGTCCTTCATAAGTTAAATATCAGAACGGGTACCCGAATCGAGAACCAAAAAGTTTGGGTCGGGTCTAGACCAAGAATGGAAGAACCAAATGAGACCCGAAACTAAATAATTTTTTATTTTTTAATTAAATTATTTTATTTTTTCTAGATAAATAAACAAATTAATTAAATAAATTACATCATTTCATAACTTTAATTTTACACCCCAAATCATTTAAAAATCCATTAGCCTATTTTAAAAACAACAAACAATAGAATTTGCGATCCATTTGCAGTTTTTGTTAAGATTACGGACCCGCCATAATTATATCTTATTAATTGATATGACTACATAATTATTTGAATTTGCTCATTAAATTTAAAGCAGATGAATTATTGATATGGATCACCGACATTTTAATATTAATATGTACTTTCTGGTATTTGTATGCATTGAATTAATGTTATTCGACAGCTAGTTATTTATATATTTTTGAATTGAACTACGTTAATTTGTAAAATCTACGAATGAAATGTCATTAATTATATTTATGTAGTGTTGTTGTAAATGTTAAAAAATTTAATTATGGTACGGAACCGAACGGACCTGAACCAAACGGAACCGAACTCGAACAGTTCTATAATTATATTTGGATCCGACGGGTCCGTTTATTAAATACTCGAAAATTTTGGAACCGAACCGACTCACGGACAGTCCTAGTCATAAATGGGAAATTATTTTATTTTTTAAAAGTAAATTAAGCGAACATATTTGGCTTTACTTTAAAATATTTTTCTAGAATTTAAATACAAAAAGTCAATTTTTTTAAAAGTTACTTTGCTTGTAGTCATCGAGTAAAGACGAAGCTTATATCAAGAGTCACATAAATAGTTTTCGTAAACGACATATGACGAGAATTAAATCTAAAACGTTTTTTATAAATAAGTGCTTAGTTTTTAATTTCTTCACAAAATTGGAAAATACTACTTGGTTTAGTTTCCAATCGCTCAATTTTGCATTTCATCGAAGTTTTGTAAGAATATTGTGTACATGTTGTAGACTTCAGAAAAGTAAAAAATGTTGAGTCAACTGATATTCGAGTATTTCTTTTAAACAACAATCGCAACAAATAATATTACATGATAAAAATTGTGAATTCAAAAATAAATGAAACAAAAATTACGTATATCTCTTGCATCACTTGTCACATGTATCTCTTCAAGTTTATTGGACGGAGTTTCTAATAAAAAAATTGATGAAATATATAATTAAAATGATGAAAAAAATTGTAAATCTCATATTATAATTATGGGTAATTAGCAGAAATGGTCCCCAACGTTTACACTCTTTGCTAAAATGGTCCCTATCATTTTAAAATTGGCATTTGTACCCTTATTTCAAACTTTTCTTGTGGAATTGGTCCTTACATCCATGAACCGTTAAATCATCCGTTAGAACATTATGATAATTTGCAGAAATGGTCCCTATGGAATTTGCCAATAATATTTAAAAGGGTAAATTAGTCAATTCCCATATATTTTTCTCCTCTCATAATTTTCAGTGAATATAATTCTTATGGTTTGATGTAATTTACAAGTATAGATCTCAACTCAAAACGTTGTCGGCAAATATCATCCTTAACCCTTTAACTATTTAGCACAAATAATCATTGATGTATTTTGTATGCTTTCTGTGTGTGTGTGTGTGTGTTTTTTTTTTTTTTTGTACATATAGCCTACACACCCACCACTTTTGCCCTTTATACCCACCTACCCCTACACATGTCCATTTATCACGTATAAATGATTTTCTTGATTTTTATGTTAATTTTCGATATTATTACAGCATATCAAAAGAAGTCGAAATATTATATTTTAATAATATTTCAAAGTGCTCATGATCTAATTTCTCGTATCTTTAACGGCGCGTAAAACAGTCAATCTTAACAAAAGTTACAATACGTCAAAACAGACCGTTTCAAACTAATATTTCGAGAATTTCGATAACTTGCTAACTTCTTTGATAATGTACGTTAGCCAAATCCACAAATCCCCTACGTCATATTGAAACTCGTTTCGAGAATTATATCGTGACATATCGAATAGTCCAAACGAACATCGAAAATAATTAAACGAACGTCTCAAAAAAGACGTTTAACTCGTCTATTCTTTAAAAAAAATTATTTCATTTACGTTTATTATTTTTTGCAACAATTTTTTTTATTATAATTCATATTATTTTATTAGAATATTTTTATATGGGTATGACGTCAAAAAAAAAAATTAGATCATTACACAAAATATAATAAATTAACATTGAATAAGATTCAAATTCGAATTATTTTTTTTCTTATTGGAACAAATTAATAAAATAAAAATGTGGATTAAAAAGAAAAAAAAAATTAGAACTTGAACCTTATTAAATATTAATTTATTATATTTTGTATAATGACCCAAAATTTTTTGACGTCATACCATGTAAAAATATTCTAATAAAATAATATAAATTATATTAAAAAATTTATCAGGCAAAAATAATAAACGTTGATGAAATAATTGAAAAAATTTAAAGAAGAGACAAGTTAAACGTCTCCTTTTGACTTATACTAGATAGCTCATCAATGATTATTTGTGCTAAATGGTTAAAGGGTTAAGGATGATATTTGCCGACAATGTTTTGAGTTGAGATCTAAACTTGTAAATTACATCAAACCATAAGAATTATATTCACCGAAAATTATAAGAGGAGAAAAAAATATGGGAATTGACTAATTTACCCTTTTAAATATTATTGGCAAATTCCATAGGGACCATTTCTGCAAATTATCATAAGGTTCTAACGGATGATTTAACGGTTCATGGATGGAAGGACCAATTCCGCAGGAAACGTTTGAAATAAGGGTACAAATGTCAATTTTAAAACGATAGGGACCATTTTAGCAAAGAGTGTAAACGTTGGGGACCATTTCTGCTAATTACCCATTTGATTTTGAGATGAATCGTTGTTAGATCAAGCATTCATTTTGACAGTTTGTGACAGTTGAACTTGAACCCCCCTTGTTTTGAAAGCTGGTAGAGGACTTAGGAACTTATTGATATATATTTTATCTTCACCACGTCTTCCCACATAGGTTAATTCAGCCTTGTTGAATTAGCTCGTATAAATGTTTGACTATAAAATGTCAGGCCTTTGATGAAAAAATAAATTTGACCGGCACGTGAAGGGCCTTGAATAGATCATATTTAAGATGCTGGTCCCACATGCAAGGTTTAACGGTCAAAATTGGCCCACAGTCTCCAGACACAGCCTTAAAACCTTAAGTTTTTTGATGAGACGGTTCAATGGTTTTTTCATTATATGTCTCACACGTAGAATTTCATGCCTTAGCAGCTATGAGATTTGAAGCCAAGATCCATGTCTATTCCAATACTGTGTTGAACAGTACAATCTAACCCATCTACGAAAATTCAATGTCTTGAGTTGCTTGTGAAGGAGCGCGCTCAAAACTCTTGGCTTTAACTGGGTTTTGCAGTTTAGAAAGCATTGTCAGGTTTAACATCAGTAGAAAATAATGGAAAGCAGGAACTAAAAAGTAGCTCTTTTACTGTCTAATTGTTGCAGATGTTTCCATAGTTTGTGATGTAAACAGAATCTCAGGATCCCTCCTTAACGAGTGTGGATGGATGGCATCAGAACATCAGATGTGAAATGCTGCTATTATTGGGAGTTTTATTAGATTGTCAAAGAAGTCGGAATTCAGGTAAACAGAAGAGGAGATAGGTGTGTTGTGTATCTTAAAAGAAAGACATGGTAACTATTTACAGGTTCATTGAGATCATATTGGACATCTGTATAAACTATTTTAATGGGAGCTTGAGAAACTGTTTAGGAAAAAAAGAAATGTGGTAGTTAAAACGAGTGTGAATAAATTATGCTCAACATCGCAACATTTGTTCGAGATGTTTTCAAGTCTGGTTATTGGGTTGTGTGCCCATATAATATAGTTTTGTTGCTATAAAATAGAATTTTCTTTTAATAAATAAATTCTGTTTTTATTTATTTAGTGTTAATGCATTTTACTGAATATTGAGCGCGTGAATAAAATTAACGATGATCACAAGTAATAATATAAAATGGGTGCCTTCGTGGAGAAATTACAAAGTAATACAATTTATTCTTTGATTATGAATAAAGTTGTTTTCAACTAATGTATGAGGGTTGACATCTTGTATTGGAAGACTACAATATTAATGGATTCACTATTCAAATTGCAATATGTCCTTATCGTAGAAATAGTTTAAAGGTAACAATAGAATAATTAGAACGTATTGGCAGACCTAGGGGGACTTTCAAGAAATTTTTTTATAAAGTTTTGTTTGGCATCTATTGAAATTTTAATTTTAATTTAAATCAAAATTGACAATTAATTTTATAACATATTTCATGAAATCCATAACTTTTCGACTTTTTATCAAAATTTATTAAAAATTAAATTTTAATCTCCACCAAACAAGAGTAAAATACAATAAATTTGAATTTTTTTTTTCTCTTTCCTCTTGCTCTCTTTTATTCCCTTCCCTCCCTCACGCTTTTTATCAAAACCTTAACCCTTCAATTTTTTTAAAATTTGTCAATAATTTTTCTACAAATTATCACATCTACTAGATATATTCACTTTTCAAACAAATTCAATAGTATACTTAGAGTGTATTGAACGTACTGGCAGACCTAAGGGGACTTTCAAGAATTTTTTTTATAAAGTTTTGTTTAACATCGATTGAAATTTTAATTTTAATTTAAATCAAAATTGGCAATTAATTTTATAATATATTTCATGAAATCCATAACTTTTCAACATTTGTATCAAAATTTATTAAAAAGCTAATTTTAATTCCCACCAAACAAGAGTAAAATACAATAAATTTGAATTTTTTTCTCTCTCCTCTTGCTCTCTTTTACTACCTCCCTCGCCCTTTTTATCAAAACTTTAACCCTTCAATTTTTTTAAAATTTGTCAATATGTTTTTTACAAATTATCACATCTACTAGATATATTCACTTTTCAATCAAATTCATTAAACGTGCGGCAGACCTAGGGGGACTTTCGAGAATTTTTTTTATAAAGTTTTGTTTGGCATCGTTTGAAATTTTAATTTTAATTTTAATCAAAATTGGCAATTAATTTTATAATATATTTCATGGAATCCATAACTTTTCAACATTTGTATCAAAATTTATTAAAAAGTTAATTTTAATCCCCACCAACCATGAGTAAAATACAATAAATTTGAATTTTTTTTTCTCTTTCCTCTTGCTCTCTTTTATTCCCTTCCCTCCCTCACGCTTTTTATCAAAACCTTAACCCTTCAATTTTTTAAAAATTTGTCAATAATTTTTCTACAAATTATCACATCAACTAGATATATTCACTTTTCAATCAAATTCAATAGTATACTTAGAGTGTATTGAACGTACTGGCAGACCTAAGGGGACTTTCAAGAATTTTTTTTATAAAGTTTTGTTTAACATCGATTGAAATTTTAATTTTAATTTAAATCAAAATTGGCAATTAATTTTATAATATATTTCATGAAATCCATAACTTTTCAACATTTGTATCAAAATTTATTAAAAAGCTAATTTTAATTCCCACCAAACAAGAGTAAAATACAATAAATTTGAATTTTTTTCTCTCTCCTCTTGCTCTCTTTTACTACCTCCCTCGCCCTTTTTATCAAAACTTTAACCCTTCAATTTTTTTAAAATTTGTCAATATGTTTTCTACAAATTATCACATCTACTAGATATATTCACTTTTCAATCAAATTCATTAAACGTGCGGCAGACCTAGGGGGACTTTCGAGAATTTTTTTTATAAAGTTTTGTTTGGCATCGTTTGAAATTTTAATTTTAATTTTAATCAAAATTGACAATTAATTTTATAATATATTTCATGGAATCCATAATTTTTCAACATTTGTATCAAAATTTATTAAAAAGTTAATTTTAATCCCCACCAACCCTGAGTAAAATACAATAAATTTGAATTTTTTTCTCTCTCCTCTTGCTCTCTTTTACTCCCTCCCTCACGCTTTTTATCAAAACCTTAACCCTTCAATTTTTTTAAAATTTGTCAATAAATTTTCTACAAATTATCACATCTACTAGATATATTCCCTTTTCAATCAAATTCAATAGTATACTTAGAGTGTATTGAATGTACCGGCAGACCCAGGGGGACTTTCGAGAATTTTTTTATAAAGTTTTGTTTGGCATCGATTGAAATTTTAATTTTAATTTAAATCAAAATTAGCAATTAATTTTGTAACATATTTCATGAAATCCATAACTTTTCAAGTTTTTATCAAAATTTATTAAAAATTTGATTTTAATCCCCACCAAACAAGAGTAAAACACAATAAATTTGAATTTTTTTTCTCTCCCCTCTTGCTCTCTTTTACTCCATCCCTCACGCTTTTTATCAAAACCCTAACCCTTCAATTTTTTTAAAATTTGTCAATAATGTTTCTACAAATTATCATATCTACTAGATATATTCACTTGTCAATCAGATTTTCAATTAATTAAAACCTAAATTTGCATTTTCTCTTATCAAATTGTGTACATAGAATGTATCTTGACTTATTATATCCAATTTGACTTATATTTAACAAATTGTGTTTATTTGATTGATTATTATTATTGAATATTGGTTACATTATATGTTTTTTTTTTTTATTACTTGAATTGATTATTTGTATCATATACACTATAATTTTTTTCAATGTAAATATGCATTTTCTTGTGATGAGCAAAATATTAATAAAATGACTGCTTGAAATCAAATAAATAAAAGTGATCAGCAAAATATAACCGAAGAAATATTTTTTAAATGTAAATCTACATTTTCTCAGATCAAGTATGAATCATTCAAAAATTAAAAACAAAATATTTAATTTTATAAGGTTTGATTGTACCCTGTAACTCAAAATGTCTGCGTCAGCCCCTAATTGAACGGATCGCACATCGAGTTTAATTATATAGTATAATTGGGCGGAGGATTAAATTACCACTTGATGGTAAGGTATTTCATGTAATTCCCTTGACATGATTATGTATATCTTTTAGTGAGTTTAATGATTCTTGGATTCAACAATGGGTAAGAAAAATTTAACTGATCAAATATTTCAATGAATTGGGAGCTTGAGAATAAGCGAAGTAGTGACACAATTTTGTGTCAAGAACCTTCGCCTTGAAAGGCGAGTTGAGTGACTAATTAAATATTTTTTTTGTTCAACAATTAATAATCTAAACTAGGTATTTAGAGAAAACTAAACTTCAACGTATGCGATTGATTCACATGACCATTGAAAAAAATGAAACTTAACCACATCCTTACGTTAATGAGAATAACTAGAGGGACAAAATTGTCATCTGCGTCATTACCTAATTATTGGATCTCGATAGGGATGAAATACATATACGGTAAGTCAAGAGAAAATTTTTGCAAATACTTTAGCTTATGCCATTTTATAGATTCCATGTGTAGTATTTTGTTTTTAGTGAAAACCAAGAACTAATAATTATATTGGATGGTGTGAGATTAACTAGATAAGATCTAATTATTGGAGTTTGGATGATATATGCCTGAATAGATCCATATGGTCAGTGGCGGACCCAGGAACTCGAGTCAGCACGGGCGATCGTAGTCCGTAGATCGTCGACCGTTGTTAGCAATAAAATATTAAAAGTCCCGTTTGATGCCCATTTGTTTTTTTGTTTTTTTCAAAAAATGTATTTTAGAATAATAATTTGATGGAGAACATGTAATTAAAAATAAAGAAAAGTTTTGAATTTGCATATAAATTATTTTATTGAAAAATGTGCGGTTGAAAAAAGAGAGAAATATATTTTGAAAAAAAAAAAAAGAAATCAAACGAGGTCTATAATTTAACTATAACAATTATTTTGTTCAAACTGAACATTTATAATTTTGTTGTAAAATTAACAATATTCACCAAATGATATTGTGCTCAAATTTTGTATAATACAAAGGAACCGCATGTGTTTAAATTTTTGCAATTGCATTAAACCGCTAATATGAAACATATAAATTATGGAAAAATTTATAACCAAAATTCATCAGTGCCATAATGGTTACCGTCTGCTATCCTAAACCAGAGGTCACCGGTTCGAAACCTCTCCTTCTTCTATTTATTTTGGCAAAAATTGTAGATTTAAACATATTTAACACTAAAAATGTTGACAAAAGGATTCGAAACTAAGACCTCTTGTGTAAAAAAACAACTTCTAGCCAACTGAGCTACAAGGAATTATGGTTAAAAAGGAAACATACCAGGTATATAATTAAAACATTTGTTCATTGTCCAAAAGAAAAAAAAAAACTGTTCCGGCGGATCCAGCACGGGCGGCCGCCGGGGCTCGCCGGGTGCTGGGTCCGCCACTGCATATGGTAGTTCAGTGAGATTTTGGACTTAATTGCAAGTACTTGAAAAGTTCCGAACTTGATTATAACTGTATTAAAATTCAACGACAACATTTGCAATTAAACCTACGGCTTAATTAGACTTTGACTAAACTTTAAAAGGGACCGAAAATCATAAAATCGAAAATTTTGTTTTCTTGATTTTTTCTTTGACCGTCCAGTCTTGAATTAAGATTTTGTTTTAATTGGAAAGAGTGTACACACATCGATGCAGTCTTTACTTTAAAGAAAATTTGAAGCATCGAGTACTTGAAAGTTCGTAAACTAAAAAGTTTAAAAATTTGTAATTCAGACCCGATTAAGAACTCGATTATCTAAGTAAATCATAAATTAATGTTTTTTTTATTATAATATACACATGAACATCTAATAAAGATATTGGTTAATTGAATAAAAGAAAATTATATTTTTCACGTAATTTATGCTACATTTACAAGATTGACTAGTTTTGATGAGCTGAGATTGTAAGCAGGATTAGAGGAATAAGTTCTTAAGAGAATAATTATTTCTGGTAAATAGGATACTGATTTACCAACCGACAATCTTAGTGAAGAAATTGTTAAGATTTGAGATTCCATCTTAAAAGTCAACTTGTTAAGAGAAGTAACTCAAACTCTTATAAATTGGTTTATGTTTTCGTTTTTATTCGATGTGAGATTTTATCCCTAACATGCTCTCGAAAGATGGTGGCTCGTTTGAGCTGACCAATCTTGAAATTCGTGTGTTCAAATTTTTTTGAGCTTTAATCGGATCGAATTGTTCGTTGGAGTTTAATGATGTCTGATACCATATTAGACATGTGGTTCTATCAAACTCTTATAAATTGATCTATATTTTCATTTTTATTCGAAGTAAACAAAAATAGAGAGAGCAGAGGCTAAGAGAGACTTATAAAAGATAAAAAGTGACTTGAAGTAACCATCATGAGTCGTTACCTTATCCACAGTAATGACTTTTCTACAGTCACTTTTGAAGCATACACGAGTGACTAATTCGATAGGCCAACAAAGGAGCATTGGGCCATTGCTAGACTAGTGTTTGTTGGGTGGATCATGATGAAATCAACAAACTTGTTACACTTGTCAAGGATCGGGCTGTGAATATGGATAGGATAGGGGAGACCGACCTACCGTGTAGGAAAGAAAAAAACCTAATCACTTTTGAGGACAAGAGAAAATAATTCAAAGAATTCATATTTTATGCCCATGTGTGATTGTCGAGATTAATAGCGTGTTCGATAAAGATTAAAATCGGATTAAAATTAAAAAAAATAGCGTTATTGTTGATTTTTATTAGACGAGTGAGACCCAATAACGACTATATTTTCAATTTTAATTGAATTTTAAGCCTACCGAATATGCTCTAAAATCAATTTTTTAAGTAAATTTTGACAAATTTTGATGAAATATATGGTTGAAAAGTTGTCGATTCCATAAAATATGTGGTGGTTAAAATTAAGTCCAATGTTTTGAGTTCCATTAAAAACAAATTTTGGAGTAAATGTATTTAGGAATAATAATTTTTTTAAGAATGTGTTGTTAAAAAATAATGAAAATTTTTGGATTTACGTATAATATTATTTTATTAAATAATATGTGGTTGAAAATAAAAGAGAGAAAAATACGTTTTTAAAATAATGAAATCCAAACAATGACTAATTATTGAGTTTAATTTAAATAAAAATCAAGATTTTAATCGGTCACTCAACAAGGACTATGCATGTTGAGCCTTGCTACTTGTACATAATTTTGTGTACATCAAGGTGTCCACCCCCTCACATGGGGGTGGGGCCCACTTGAAGATAATATTTTTTATTTAAGTGGGTCCCACCCTCATGTGAGATGATGGATACTTTGATGTACAAAAAATTATGTACAAGTAGATAAACTCATGTTAGGAACTCCATTTTTATTATATTCCATAATTATTGAATGATCTCGTCTTTGAATTCGATGAGGATTTTAACAAAAAAAAAAAAATGTTTAATTATTCCGTCCATCTGGTCAAAATAAATCGAATTAAAATAATAATATTTTTGAATAATCCAAATTAGTTGGTTCTATGATGGTTGTTGGATCGACTATAATATTTGATTTTGTTGCACATTGAGTTGATTAACAATATCCTATGCGAAAAAAGTAAGATTTATACTTTATTCTCGTTAAGAGTTTCGGTTTGATTTTGTTCTACACCCAAATAATGTGTTATACAACTATTGGAGCGTATATTTCCAAGTCCACTCTTGACAAATTTATAAATAGAATTGATCCCTTATCTTTAGTGAATATGATAAAAAAAACTTTTCATTTTCGTCTTTAGTGGATATGTTAAAAAAATTTCATTATTGGTGTAGCAAAGAGAATCATAAGTATGGTCGTCTAAATATATGGCTGTTGCAGAGAATAATAAGTAAGATTTTCTTGCAACACCGGCAATGAATTTTTTTTATCTTGCCCATCTGATCTTCTAAAGTGCATAGTTAAAACTTAAAAAGTTTATTTTCCACCAATATCCTACTTTGTACTGTTTGAATTTTGATAGACAATTTTTTTCATAAAAAATATTTTTTATACTTTTGATCATATGACTATATTTTCTTGAAAACGAGAAAAATATTTTCTTTAGGATGACACTGTTTTTATTTTTCGAGGTAATTCATTCTCGCTTTCTCTTTCTTCATATCTACCCACCAATAAAAAATGGACAAATATAATATTTTCTAGGCTGAAAACTAAATTAATTAAACACATTTAATTAATAATTTTCATACAAATAAATTCTAAGAAATTGAATTGTTTAAAATTTATTTTCTTTCAATACAAATTTAATTCTCGTAATCAAAATATCAAACGTATCCTAAGAAGAGAAGGGAATAATCAATAAAAGAACAAATGACATAACCCTCAAGGGTGGATTTATGTGATAGTAAATTTTTATTTTTTATTAGCCAAAACGAAGTCTAAAAATCTTGCTTTATATTCTATTTAGTATTTTACACATCACCCCTAAAATTGTGGGAAAAGAAAATTCAAATGAGTTAAAAAAACTAATAATATTCACAAAAATGAAAAATAAAAATAGACCAGTCATAACAAAGCTTTAAAAAACTGCAGCTTTGTCGTGTTGTACGTAGACTCTCTCTTCTCAGTCAACTTTATCTTCATTTGTGTTGTACCCTGGGTCTGCTGCTGCACGGAAAATAAGCTCTTAACCACCACCAAACGACGTCGTTAAAGCACCCAACCAATCCACGACACTTGTCCATCAATTTCCTCACGAAAAATCTCCCGTCGTCGTCTTCAAGTTCCACCATAGGCTGCAGGTACGCCCACGCCGCATGCTGCACTAAAGGATCCTTGATCGGAATCTCCTTCCAGCTGTCCATCCGAATTGTCACAGGAGAGCCGATCGAAGTCGGCGATGCCGGAAGTATGTCTTTCAGGCTGGTGTAGCTTGGATTTTGAACCGGAGTCATCTCTATATCGGAATTTTGAAATTGATTAATGCCATTGGCTACGAGAAATCGGCGAGCTTGCGAGCATTTCATCAGTGGGAATTCAAAATCACTGCAAGGATTAAGGATCTTAGTTTCCATCCAACTTTTTTCAGGTGAGTGTGTGTAAAGTGTGGAGAGAATGGGAAGAAGGGAAGGTGAGAGTGTGTAGTAAATGTAGGTCAGTGAAGGAGATGAGTAGGGTCCACGCGCAATGGGAAAGGAGAATTTGTAAAGACACGTGCTCAGGTAGCAGTTAGTTGATGGTCCAAGCGCGTGGATTGCGTCGATCAAATGTCTTCGTGCGTTAACCTTGGAATTCTGGTATTAAGCCCCGTTGGAGTCGTACCAAAATTTTCATTTTCATTTTTTTATTTATTTTTAATCAAATACTTTTTTAATAAAATAATATTTTTCATTAGATCAATAATTTTTTCTTTATTTTTTAATCACACATTCTCCATCAATCTATTATTTTAAAATACATTCTTTCAAAACAACGTGGCTCTAACACCCCCTAAATAATTTCAATAATAAAAAAATGAATTGGGCTATTTGGATATTTTCAAAATTTTAATTTTATCTATGTTTTTCACACGTCTTGTTGAATAAAGAAAATAGAAAGTGTAATTTAATTTAACATTAGTAGAATACATCATTGGTAGTAATAAATCACCAACTTCATTGTCCAATGCAAAAAGTACATAAAAACTAATGAATTGTGATTAAGGGATCAATTGTCATCTAACTTGCTATACATATCTACTATTGATATATAATAGTATTCAAATAGAAATAGATATTTTGGTTGATTGTCTTAAGGTCCGTTTGATAGAAAGGTGGAAAGAAAATATTTTACGGGGAAAAGATTTTTCTAAAAATTATTTTGCTGAGAATTGTAATTAATTGTATTTGATTAGTATAATTTTTCATGAAAAATATTGAAAGTTTGATATCCGTTTGATTTCGTTTTTTATGAAAATTGTCAATTAAAGTGATAATGTTTTCTACCATTGGGTCTAGAATTTATTCCACTTGCAAAAAAAAAATTGAAAAAAAAAATACCGAATACCATTCGTTTGACTTTGTTTTGCATGGAAATTGTGAATAAAAGTGAAATTTTTTTTACCATTGTGTTTATAATTTTTTCCAATTGCAAAAACAAAAAAAAAAAAAATTTTGAAAAGTTGAAAAATATTTTCTCACCAAAATATCAAAAATTTATTTTCCTCAAAAAGGTGGAAAATTTGAAAAGTTGGAAATTATTTTCCCAGAAAATTTTTGTCAATCAAACACTACAAAAGTTGGAAAATGAAAAATATTTTTCATTTTCCATAGAATATAGAGCGCATCAAACGGACTTAATGTAATGTCCCAAATATTGGGAGCAATCCTGGTCACCGAAGGCTAAGACAACACATTGCAGATAGCTAGCAAGGGGGTGATTATGCCCCAAGGGTGCAAGGAAGGGCCTAATGTTCAATTGAAATTCTTCAAATACATGAGTTCGTTGACAACTGACAAGTAATAGTAGAAATGAGTAAAGAGTACCGTACATCGAGGATTTCAAATTTTTGCTCAAGTTCGATCAATTCAAGTTTAAAATGAATAAATACTCAATTAATGGTTAAATATAAATTCTTTTTCTATCAAAATATTCAATAAATGATAAAGAAAAAGGACAAAAAAAATAAAACATTTGTTCGCATGTGTCAAAATCATCACACCCACCCATTTTGCCCCCTTTTAACTTGGCATGTATAATCAATTCACCACATTAAAATACCCCCAAATAGGAAATCATTTTAGAAGGCAAAGAACGCAGAGAATTCCTCAAACAAACCTAATTGTAAAGACAAATATTTTTCAGATTTTGATCGCGAAATTGGCAGAATCTGCAGCTCCGATCGCCACCGACGCTCTCTCTCTCTCTCTAACTTACACTGATTGCAAGTAGTTTGAATGGAAACTGACACGTGGTGGCCTACAAGAATGACACACAGTCATTATAGCTGCTCTCTACCGCACCTTCTTAACTTTCCATGGTTAGTGCCGCTCTCCTTCACATTGTAAATCCTCCAATATCCATATCAAATCACCTTGCAGTGTAATATACGGGTAAAATATTTCAAACTGTTAATATAGTGTGAGTACTATTCTTGTATATTATGGCTATTTAGTTAAAATTGGAACTTCCGATCTTTTTCATGTTTCTAATATTGTTGAATCGGTGATTTTTCATGATTTGAGGCGGGATTCTGTGGCTTATTATGAGCGATAAGATCAACGCAATTTTGGAAACCAGGATCAATAAAGAGGATTAATGATTTTATTAATTGGTAAAGGTTGATTCTTGTTTTAGATTTACATGTCCTAGGTATCTACTATTTTGATCTTTACATTTCTTGAGGTGTATATGGCAACTGGATCTATTATTTTGAATTGGTTGCAGTGCATGAGAGCTTAAGCTGCTATGCCTTGGATCTATAAATTATTCAATTTGAGTTTCATGTTGACTTGCAGACATTCATGTCCGCTCTCAAAAAGTTTTGAGTTTGCTTCAATTGTTTGTTGAATGTGCCTGGATTATCTTCTTTCCAACTTTTTTTCCCTTGAGCAATTCAATATCTGTAAAAGTTCGTCAATTAACTTTTTGGAGAAAGACACAAAGCGAAATGAACAAATTGAGAAAGCTCATTACTATATTGCTTTCTCGATATTTTGTTCTGTCCCTTTCAGATATCTGCCTCTCCTTTTTTACTAACTACCACGAGTATATTCAATTTTGATATTGCACAGAAACAAAGAGCTTTTTCTGCTAAGTTAACATCTATTCGGATGAGGGAAGACAGTAATGTTGAGTACGTTGGTTTGGAGGATGGTGTTTCTCCCAAGTTACAAAACTTCAATAAGGTTTCAATTATACCTCTTGTTTTTCTGATATTTTACGAGGTCTCTGGGGGACCTTTTGGAGTTGAAGATAGTGTCCAGGCTGCTGGTCCTCTTTTAGCCTTGCTTGGCTTTCTACTTTTCCCATTGATATGGAGTGTACCAGAAGCCCTAATAACTGCAGAATTGGGTACCATGTTCCCCGAGAATGGAGGTTACGTGGTTTGGGTTTCATCGGCTTTGGGTCCTTACTGGGGATTCCAGCAAGGGTGGATGAAGTGGCTAAGTGGAGTTATTGACAATGCGCTTTATCCTGTTTTATTTCTAGATTATCTGAAATCAGGTATACCGATTCTAGCAGATGGTTTCCCTCGGATTATGGCAGTGCTTGTGCTGACTTTAATGCTCACTTACATGAACTACAGGGGTATGACCATAGTTGGATGGGTTGCTATATTGTTAGGGGTGTTCTCTCTACTTCCTTTCTTGTTTATGGGAGTTATAGCGATTCCTGAATTGAAGCCTTCAAGATGGTTTGTGCTGGATTTGAACAATGTGGATTGGGGATTGTACTTAAATACACTGTTCTGGAATTTAAATTATTGGGATTCAATCAGTACTCTAGCTGGTGAGGTTGAAAATCCGGGTGGAACACTCCCCAAGGCTCTATTCTATGCCCTTATATTGGTCGTACTTGGATACTTTTTTCCCCTTCTCATTGGCACGGGAGCTGTTCCCCTTGATCGTGACCTGTGGAGTGATGGGTATTTCTCTGACATATCAAAAATTGTTGGTGGGGTATGGTTGAGATTTTGGATTCAAGGGGCCTCTGCTCTATCAAATATGGGGATGTTTGTGGCTGAGATGAGTAGCGATTCATTTCAACTTCTCGGGATGGCTGAACGCGGGATGCTTCCTGTGTGTTTCGCCAAGAGGTCTCGCTATGGAACTCCTCTTCTCGGGATTTTGTTTTCTGCATCAGGCGTGATATTGCTTTCATGGCTTAGCTTTCAGGAGATTGTCGCCGCTGAAAATTTCCTTTACTGTTTTGGAATGATAATGGAATTCATAGCTTTCATCAAGCTAAGAATTAAGAACCCTGCAGCATCTCGACCGTACAAGATCCCCGTAGGTACTACTGGATCAATTCTATTGTGTATTCCTCCTAGCCTCTTGATATTGGTGGTCCTGGCTATGGCATCTTTCAAAGTAATGGCTCTTAGCCTCTTGGCCGTCGGTATAGGGCTTGTTCTGGAGCCTTGTTTAAGGTACAGTGAGAAAAAAGGATGGTTCAGATTCTCCGCGAGTTCTGATCTTCCAGATTGGGATTACAATAATCACAGGCCCATTGAGCCATAGACTGAACAATGGAACTTCTATGTTGTTGATGGTGCAAAGTGAAACTTTTATTTGCTTCTAGCGTTGTGATGCTTTTTTCCTTGGCAATTTAGATAATAAACATGTTAATGGTGTAAGTGAAATTTTTATTTGCCTCTTGCATTGTGATGGTTTTGTCCTTTGGTAGTTTTGATAAATAAACTATTTACCAGCATTTTTCTTCTTATTTATTTGTAAATGAGGAGGTACTGACTCGACAGCTTGGCTCTTCAAAAATTAAGAGTCTGTTTGGTAACAATTAAAATTAAAAATATGATCGTTATTGGATCTCACTTGTCTAATAAAAGTCAACAATAACGACTATTTTTTCAATTTTAATCCGATTTTAATTTTTACCAAACCCTCTAAATTTTCACTTAAAATTATTTTCTGTAATATTGTAACATAATTGTCCACTATTTCAAGTTTTATTCAATGACAAGTTATTGATTTTTTTTAAAAATTATTCTGGAAACAAAATCTTGATCCTACTTTATGACATAGATCATTCCCATCATTCACATTGATAACAATTTTTCTCATGCATAAAATTGATTTTTAGATATTCCAATATTTTTTACTTTTTGTGGTAAAAACAAGCCTTAAGGTGATTGTTTAGTGTGAACGAATTACTTATAAACACAATTATGGTTACTGCTTACACAAGGCTAAAAGCTTGTATTTTACAAACAAATTTAAATAAAATTGAATAGATTAATTAACTATAACGGTTACAAATATACTTCACATATTTTTCTTCTTTAATCAACATACACCACAGCAACAAGAACAGTTCAGAAGGTGAAACAATGATTGGTTGAGTCAACTCGAACAGGAGCAACAGGCAACCTGCTTTAGCTTTACAACAAGTTGAGGTCTCTCGTTGAATGATAGAAATGGCGAGGGCGACCCATCTCATGGAATTGCAATCACATGCCGAAACCAATATCCCTTTATAGAGAGGTTAAATGTTTTATTAGAAAGAGGTGTAGCTGCTGCTACTAAAAAAATCGAAAAGATACCTCCTCTTCTTTAACACGTCACTTTTGCCTCTGCGCAGCCTGTCATCATTAAAAAACAGTTAGAAAACCAGTGAAAAGTTAGTCTGGAAATGCTAGTTTATAGTAAAGGATCTTGGGAGAGGGAAAAAATAAAAAAAAAATGTGAAAGCAAAGTGATTAGATAGACCGGACTGAAGAAAGAAATGTTGATGGTGAGAATATGAAATGAATAAGATTTGATTTCACTATAGGCAGGTCAATAGGGCCGAAATGGCTATAGAGCCGAAATGATGTCCACAAAGAACATTAAAAATGTGCTTATTTTCAAGGAAGCAGAAGTCCAAAGTGGGCCATCTCATATCTATCTAAGCAATAGAAGTCCAAAAATGGTTATATCAAAGTTCACAAATCATGCATTTAGATATACTCCTACGAAAGCAACAGAGAAATGAGGCAACTGAAATCACGTGTGAGAAAATCCCATAATGATCATTCAAGCACAATGTCTGGTGGTCGGGTCCACTATTCCTAACATACTATCCATTCACTAACTAGAATTTTTTGTCTTCTTCAAATTCTTTTGCTATCTCATATCTTGTTTCCCAGGATGTTGGCGTCTACCAGGCTTGATATGGGTTCGCGATAACTATAATAATATTATGTGGAAATGCAATTACAAAAAGAAATTCACGCAACCATTATTCACATTAAATATCAAGCAAGGCCCAAACACAGGAATGGCAGCAGTCAGGTTGCACGATACCACAAGAACTGATGATATGCATCTATGTAGTGTCCAAAAGATACATTAGCACAAAGAGAACACTAACATTTTTACGAGAATTACAGGCGTTAAAGAGGCCAAGCTTAGAAATATCTTAAAGTTCACAACTCATTTATCATGTCAACCATCCGTGGATCTGAATTATGATTATAAATATCCTCTTCTTCCATACCTGATCATAAATTGATTATTATTGCAACATGGACTGCATCATCATTTTCATTGGCCCAATTAGTCCAGGAGACTAAAATGACTCCTTGTTGGACCCTTGCCCTCACCTTGCCTCCCAAATGCCACTTATCCCAACCCTTTACAAAATCCTAAACTGACTGTTTCTTTATTTGCTTGTGTAAAAGTAACAAAGACCAATCCCAACTCCCTCGGGGACAATGGTAACAAACTCAACCAAACAAATGTGGGAAACATGAAAATTTGGCTTCCTATTTTGAGCGAGTGATGGCAAGATTATGCCCAGTCAAATGCTAGGAAAAAATGGAAAATAGTAAAAGCATTCCATAGAAAATAAATTGATATGTTATAAAGTGAGGACACAAGAATAACATGCAGAATGACGTGAATAACATTTTCAAGGCAGTAGCACCAACCTTTTTCAACTTGTCCAGTACTGATTCTTCAAAAGCCTGATATCCAGCACCAACAAGATTACTTAGTTTTGGGGCATCAGATTCTATATTAGTCTCTACATCAAAGTTAACTGGTGATGAAGCTGGTTGAAGAGGCAAAACTAGAAGAGGATTTGAGAGATCCCCCAAGACATTCCCAATAGCAGCATCCTGTCAAAGAAAACGCCCAATTCAGAAACTAGATAATATAAACTACAAAATCAATTTGGAGTAAATTAATTCATTAAGAAAATAGAAAAAAACATACAGCTGCATCTTTAGACTCCATTACAACAAGGGCAGACCCTTTCTTCTTGGAACTCTTGATGACTACATCTTCCACCACACCAAACTCCTCAAAAATTTCCCTGAGTCTTTGAGCTGTATAGTCTTCGCCGGTCTTCTCCCATGAAACCTTAAGAACCTTTTCCTTGTCTAACCCACTACCACCACCATCCATATTACTTTTTCCCCTTGCATTGGTATCTTTCTTTGAAGGAGTTGTCATAGCAGATCCTTTGTTACTGTGCATTGTACGAATTCTAGCAATCTCCTCTTTAAGCTTCCTAGCAATCATCTCTTCCTCTTCTCGAGCTCTCGAGCTGGGCTCAGGAGCAAAAGCATATCGCTCTCTTTCTTCAAGATCTGACATCATCTTCCGGCGCTTGGAGTCCTGTTGTGACTGGCGTTGAAACCTTTCCCATTTCACCCGAAGCAGATCATCAAACAACTTCCTAGCTTTTTCATCCTTCAGGATTGCATACGATGTTGTAAGCTTTTGAAAATTGTCATGGGCATTTGGATCATCAGGTCTCTTATCTGGGTGCAATTCCAAGGCCTTCAGTCGGTAAGCTTTTGTAATTTCTTTCTCCAAAAGCTTGGCACCTTCTTCACCAGATGGCAAGCCCAAAACAGCATAATGGTCGACTTCACCATCCATATCCTCAACTCTTTATAGTCTACACACACACTAACATGAAAAATGCAAGCAGAATGTCAGAAACATTTACGTAACGCAGTGTAATATAGCAGGCAATGTAACAGCATATCATCACAATTAAACATTCATAAATGCAATTTACTAAACAAAGTTTAGTATCATAGCCAGAATATTGCCCCCACTGGATTTTGGTTCCGGGTATTTCACAGATTATAATAGAGGGGCAGCTGGTTCCAAAGGCAAGGGGAAACCATAAACGGACCTTAAAAATTCAATAGACATTGTCAAGGAAACCTCTGTTGATTAAGGAAGCATACTATGAACAAACAACAATATTGGAAACAAAAAAAAATCTTTGGGCCTGCTTGCCAATTTTTATCTACTGATTTTGATTGTTTTTGGATGGCACTATATATGAGAGCTTGGGAAAACCAGTTATTGTTAGTTTTTTTGAAGCACGGGTGGTTCTAGTGTAGTGTAATATGTGTTGTATTAAAAATCTGTGATTTTTTACCTTTTTTCAAACTTTCTTTCAATTTTACCCTTTCTAAAACAATTATTTCAAATCTACTCTATAAAGAATGAAAAAAAAAAAAAAAAAGTAAAGAAATTCCTCCTCAAATAAGCTTCACAAATATATTCGTTTTCAAGTCATTAAATTGTAAAGAGTGATGTATATATTTCATCTGTATTGTTTACACATTTCTACATATAGAGTGTTTTTTAAGACATACATAATTTTATTCTTTTAAACCTTGAGGGGTTGTTCAATTGGTCAGACCTTAAGTTTGCTCCCCAATGGTCACCAGTTCAAGTCCCCTCAAGGTTATTGAGGTGAGTCCGACCGTAAACTTCAGAGCTCCGTGGGATTAGTCGAGGTGCGCGCAAGTTGGCCTGGACATCCACGGTTATAAAAAAAAAATCTTTCAAAATACTTTCAGAATCGCTTAATAATAATTCTCAAACATGAATTGGACAATTTAGAAATTCGCTACTAAAAACCACCCAAAAGTTCATCATCAACACCCAAAATGGGTACTTTAAGAAACCCTATAACCGAAACTCCCAAGCAGGCAAGATCAAAACGACGATAAACAATTGTGCTGAAATTAAATTTCTTCACAACAATCAAATCCAGTGCGAAATTAACAGATAAAGATAGTTTTTACATAAATCATACCTTTCAAGTTTCGTAACAAAGAAGTTGCGTTATCGGAGTAGAAATCACTGCAAAACAAGAGAAATTAGTGACAAAATGGAACCTCGCCACTTATGTTCTCCTGTTTCTCTACTAACAAGTTGCAAGATTTAAAATCGGCCTGGGGTATGTAAGAAATTAGATATGCACTTGAGAATTAATTGGGCTTCGAATGGCTTATATGGTAATTAGCACGAAACGTTCTTGTCTTTCATTATTATTGTGGAAAACGTTCTTATCTTTTTTTTTTTTTTTTTTTAACATTTTCACCTTTTATTGTGCAAAAGATCATTTTTATCCATTTTATGATTAAAAAAAAAAAAGAATTCCTCTATTTGATGTCGATTCATCCACACTTCCAGTAGGAAAGTGACCGATAATTACGAGCAAGCGTCTCGGATCACAGAAAGTCAACGCTTTGAAGTTGATGGTAGTCGACTTTGAACGGTTCCCATTCGCCTGCCCCCTCATGGTCCATTAGTGGGTGGGGTGGTAAATGTAGAGGGCGCCCTCCTGCTCCTATGGGGCATATATATAATATATGTCACTTTCCTACCGCCTCTTGAGCCACACTCAGGGAAGGGGAAGCTACTAGAGTAGCGGGAAGAGTTAGATCGGTTCCTTCTTTTTATAGGGTTTGCGGGAATATTTCCCTGCATCTAATAAACTCTCCATACGTGCACGATAAAAATGATCTTTTGCACAATAAAAGGTGAAAATAAATGTGAAAATGTTAAAAAATAAAAGATAATGATGTTTTCCACAATAATAATGAAAGGCAATGACATTTCGTACTAATTATGATATAAACTATCTGAAACCCAATTTATTCGTAAGTGCATATCCAATTTCTTTCATAACCCAAACCGGTTTTAAGTTTTGTTAGTAGAGCAACAGAAGGACATAAGCGTTGGGGTTCCATTTTGTCACCAATTTCTCTTGTTTTAAACTAATTTCTACTCCGAATCTTCGATAACGCAACTTCTTCATCACGAAACTTGGAAGGTATGATTTTATATGTAAAAACAGGTTTTATCTGTTAATTTCGCACTGAATTTGATTGTTGTGAAGAATTTAATTTCAACACAATTGTTTATCACCGTTCTCATCTTTTAGCTCCTTAGAGTCTGCTTGGGAGTTTTGGCTATCGGTTATAAGGTTTCTTAAAGTACCCATTTTGGGCGTTGATGAGGTTCAACTTTTGGGTAATTTTTAATAACTAATTTCTAAACTATTCAATTCATGTTTGGGAATTATTATTAAGTGGTTCTGAAAGTATTTTAAAAGAACAAAATTATGTATGTCCATTTTTAAAAAAAAAAAAAACTCTACAGGTAGAAATGTGTAAATAATACGGAGGAAATATATACATCACTCTTTACAATTTTATGATATAACCAAAAAGGATAGTCTTAAGAAAAGGCAAAGCCATAACCAAAAGGATTAAAAAGTTGAAGGAATGTTAAAAAGAGCAGATTCCTAAATTAAATTTTCTTCCTCCTTTTCTTTATCCAGTTCTTCAATTTCAATATCATCCATCCTCTCCAAAGACTTGCCTTCCCCCAGCCTCGTTGTTCTAAAATTTCATCTCTGCTTACCACTTTCTCTTGATCATCCTCAATGGCTTCTCTAACCTTATCATCATCATTACCGTTTTGGACTAAACCCAAGTTATGGGGAAAAAAAACTACTTATTTATTAAACCCAAGTTATGGGAAAAAAAAATTCTAATTACCAGTCTAGTAATGTAATGTGAAACGATTTGATGAAGTTAGGAACAAAAGCACTAGATGAGTCATTGCACATATATTTTGTCTGCATAAAGAAGGCGAAAATGAATTAAGTTACCTTCCAGTACCAGGCAAAAGAAGATCTGCTTCCTTGTTACCAATTGAGAATGCTTTCAAAGTGTTTCCTCGAATATGTGTACCAGGTAGAGTGCTGACCGATCTAGGTCATGGGTTACTAAAACCAAACCCCTCGGAGGAATCAAGAGCTCCCCTGAAGATATCACACCTTGACGAAGCAAACATGTGTCAAACAAAGGACACTTCCATGTTATACAAAAAAAAAAAAGACAATTGACGTAATTGCTAAAGAAGTAAAGCAGACAATGCACTTTCACATCATACAGACACATGCCAAGACAATTTGAAATAAAACACACCATGTCTAGGGAAGCAATACCTCGCAGATATATCCTCCTCAAAGAAATCACACGTTTGTCCCAAAGAAAACTAAATCAGGTCACCAGGACCAGAAAATCGGCGACGGGCGTGTGATTGTGGTGAGAAAATAAGAGAGGCGGCGGCGGAGAGAGAGAGAAGGGGGAGATTATTAAGGGTGGTAATTGGGTCAAATAGCCCGTTGAGATTTTAGCTTTTGACAAAAAAAATAACATGTTTAAAATAAATAGTTTAAATTATAATTTATAAACTACCTCATATATCATTATTCAACAAAACTAAATGATTAGGAACTTTAATCATACGTTTAAAACGATCAGATGTCGTTTTGAGTCACATGTCTTGATTTCATTCAAAAATTAGTTTTATCATAATTTGAAACATCTTAGTAGACTTGTACGTGTTGAATTAACTAATTTATTGAGTATCTTATGTGGACGAGAGGGAACATAAAGTGAAACGAATACATTTTTTGTTAAAACTGAAACTAGTAAAACAGTGTTTGAAACATCATACATGACTCTACACATTGAACGACTACACGTGCCATGTTTTTGGATACTGTACTTACTACTTAGTTTTTCTTTATTGTCAAGTGCAATATAGTTTACTACCATAGAATGACTCACTATAGTTTAAATAAATGTATCGATGAACGTACCTAGGATTTCAATCTTGGGGGGGCGAAAATACTGGGGTAGAGAGGGGCGAAGCCCCCGAAATTTTTTTTTAACTAAAAGGATTGAAAACGACGATTTTGGTACCAAAATAGGCCAGTTAGATTAACTGACCAAAAAGATAATCAGTTTATCGATACAAAAATAATATGTCCATCTATGTGTTTAACACTATACAAATTGAAAACATGAACGTTAGATGGACATCAAAAAGATAAAAAGTAAACTGTCTATCTATATAACAGATAGTAGAGATGACTTGGACATCTGAAATTAGTCATTCCGTAGGGGTTTTTAATTAGGTCAGCTTGGGAATTGAGTTTTAATTAGTTGGGTCTGGGAATTGGGAACTTAGCTTTTAAATTGGATTTGAGTCATTTATTTATTCAAATAACTATTAGATCTTTTGTTTAGGTCTAAAATTTTTGTATGGTTGAATTTTAAAGGGTAAGTTATTGGGTCAAATATTTATTAATGGAAAAAAAATTCAAAATTTTGCGGGGGCGAGTCAATTTTTTTTTTTCGGACGTGCTATGTTTTTGATACCACACTTGCTACTTGCGTTTTTCTTTATTGCCAAGTATAGTATAGTTTCCTACCAGATTATGGAGTGACCCATTATAGTTTGAAAAAATGTGTCAACCACAACGTCAAAATATAGATAAAACTTTCATCCTTAAGCATTCATGTGGTTATAGACGTGAATGAATCGAAACGAATACTAAATGAGTAAAAACGTCAGACATGTGTTTAAAATGACCATTTGTCATTTTGGTTTGCACAAACAGTGATGCTGTTATAGTTACCAAAAATCTTATAAAAATAGATATCAAAATTTATAAAAAATCATCACAATTTCAAGATTAAATTTAACAATTAACATCCATTCATCCATAACAAACGTGAATAAATAGAACTGAACACTAAATGAGTAAAAACATCAACCATACATTTAAAAAGATCAGATTCCATTTTAGGTTGCAGGGTGCAATTTCATTCAAAAACTAGTCGATCGTAGTTTGAAACATTTTAGAAGATTTGTACATGTTGAATTAACTAATTTGTTGAGAATATAATGAAATTTGTATTACTTACCTTTATTCGTAATGAAGTAGAGTGTAAGTTACAGAATAATAGTGTTGGTCACTATCGGATGAACTTTGTATCTAACTTGCCGTTCATATATGATAAAAACTTGAATTTGTTAATTTTTATATAAATATAAGTGAATATAAAGTGAAATGAACACAAAATCAGTTGAAATGACAACTAACCATTTACAATGTCAGCATGTCATTTTGGGTCACAAAGTCTCAATTTCACTTTAAAATTGTTCGATCATATTTTTGAACATCTTAAAAGACTTATATAAATTAAATAAATATTTAATATTTTATCTATAATTGAAACATAATGAAATTTAGGATATTTACCTTTATATGAAGAATAGTATAGTTTACTCATGGAACAATGTTGTTGAATTGAAGCGGACATTAAATGAGTAGAAATGTCAACCATACGTTCGTTTTGGGTCACGATGTCTCGATTTCACCCAAAAACTAGTGGATCGTAGTTTGAAATATCTTAGTAGACTTGTACATGTTGAATTAACTAATTTATTGAGTATCTTATGTGGATAGGAGAGAATATAAAGTGAAACGAATACAAAATTTGTTAAAACGGTACTTAGTCATTTAAAAAGGCATGTTGAATAATTACATGTTTTTTCTCTTTTGCCTTGTACCCTAAAATCTAAACCATATACTCTAAAACCTAAACCATAAGTGGCAGCCTTCCTTTTAAAATGATTAGATGCCGTTTGAGGTCAACACGACCACACGTGTTGTGTATAGGATACCATACTTTCTACTTACGTTTTTCTTTATTGTTAAGCATAAACTGTCATGTGGTTACAGGCGTGAATGAACCGAAACAAATACTAAATGAGTAAAACGTCATCTATACATTTAAAATGACCAAATGCCGTTTTGGGTCAGGTGTATCGATTTTACTCCGAAACTAGTAAAAATGTGTTTGAAACATCATAAATGACTCGTATACATTGAACGACTACACGTGCTGTGTATTGGATACCATACTTGTTATACTTTTACTATACTCCGAAACTAGCAAAAAATTTCAGGAGCTTCGCCCCAACCCCCTGGAGGGGGGCCCGCCCCGCCCCTCTCCACTCCACCCCCTCCCTCCCCCCCCCCCCCCCGTATTTTCTCCCCATCCCCCCAAGATTGAAATCCTGACTACGTCCATGGATACATTTATTGAAGCTATAGTGAATTACTCTATGGTAATAAACTACATTGCACTTGACAATAAAAAAAACTAAGTAGCAAGTACGGTATCCAAAAACATAGCACGTGTAGTCATTTAATATGTACGAGTCATGTATGATATTTCAAATATTGTTTTACTAGTTCCAGAGTGAAATAGATACCCCGTTTTAACAAATTTTGTATTCGTTTCACTTTATGATCCCTCGTATCCACATAAGATACTCAATAAATTAGTTAATTGAACACGTACAAGTCTACTAAGATATTTCAAACTATGATAAACTAATTTTTGAGTGAAATCGAGACATGTGACCCAAAACAGTATCTGATCGTTTTAAACGTATGGTTGACGTTTCTACTCATTTAGTTTTGTTGAATAAGGATATATGAGGTAGTTTATAAATTATAATTTAAACTATTTATTTTAAACATGTTTTTTTTTTGTCAAAGGTTAAAATCCCAAATTATATTATAGAAGAGATTATTTGATCCAATTACCACTTTTTTCCCTCTAAACTAAGCAAGTCGGGTCATATTGAGCGGGTTAACACGATTTTAGGGGATCAACCAGCGACCCGACTCAATCCGACCCGCCTCCTTCACCCAAACCCCGAACCCAACTATAAAAATTGTGAAATGACAAATATGTCATTTTATTTAAACAAAACAAAAAGAAAAAAAAGTTAATTGCAACTATAACCCCAAATTTTTAAAACCTACTTTCCAATCACACTCTATTCCTTCTTCTTCACCTCCGTCAACCTCCTCCACCCACTAGACCAGCAATTTTTCGGTGTTGATCGAACATGGAGATCCCAAATACTCATAAACCCTATAGTCGACTGTAAAGCCCAAAACGTTGAGGTATGCCACCACTCAAAGAATTAGAGAAAAGAAGTAAATGATATAGTTTAGTAAGATATTGAAAGCCAAATGGAATTGGGCATGTCGGGTGATTAATCGACAAGTCTAGCTTCATCAAGTTCTTCAAGCTACTAAGCTCATTTGGGACAACCCCACTAAGCTCATTCTAGAACAAGTATAGTAAATGTAGACTCTTTATCTGACTTAACTCGGTTGGAATTTCTCCGAGAAATCAATTTCAAGTGCCTGAGTAAGATTCCCAATCTCCGTTGGAATTGTTCCATTTAATCCATTCCGGTATAGGTATAACCTTTGCATAGACTTAAGGTTCCCAAGTTCGGCAGGAATCCCTCCGACAAGATTGTTCGGTACAAAGCAAGCATCTCAAGATTCGTACAATAACCACCAAAGAAAACGTGGGTAGTTACAAGATGACAAGTAGTTTCAGACAGTTCCACAACAATAACCACCAAAGAAGTATAAAAAAGAAGAGAAGACATAGAAGAAAGGACCCCCAATCAAACACTCTCGAACAGAGAATATGTAATTTTCATTATCTTTACTTTCATCGCATCTTATTTTCCTTGTTCTGTGTGTTTGCGCCCCTTGGAGGCATTTCGTTTCCCATTCACTGTACATCTTCAAAAATAAAATTATCCATTTTTGGGACTTTGTCTCAAGAGGTTTGTTTCTTACACAATCGTCTGAGTTTTCTTTAATTGTTAGCGAGGCCCGACTTTTCACGCGAAACAATTTGGCATGCCCGGTAGGACAATCTTGGTGTTTGAAGTGTGAAGATACAAAAAAGTGAAACAACATGCCTCATAAAAACTCTGATAAAGAGCCAACAAGCCAGTGAATAGTCTAGTCTGTAATTGAACGATATGAGGAGCAACAAGGTACTCCAGGAACAGATAGACAGAGTCAAAGTTGTTATGAACCAATGACAGGATTGAGTCCGTGAACCATGCGTGCATTGTTTGGCGAACTCACAAAGATGTCGTTGAACAGATAACTTTACAAAACACTCATAATGTGGAAAAGTTTATTCAAAATGGAAATGCACATTATGATAATATGGCCAAACAACTAGGTACGCTGAACAAAACTATAAATAAGTTAGTGGGCCAAATTTGTTAATCAGTTATGCCAAACATAGGGAACAACTTTCAATCCAGAACGGTTGTAGGATATAATTCCCCAGTCCCAAGTCTGAATCAAGGGATAGAACCACCATTTGGACCATCAACTTCAAGCCAAGGGGTGGTGGAATGGCTAATTTGAATACTGGTAACAGAGCATTAAACTTTGGGGGTAGCCCGAATGCAAGAGATAATGTCCAAAATAACGGACAAAACATTCTGCGTGCTAATGATGGAGGGAATTCTCAAGTTAATGGTAATAACGGTTTCAATAACGACATCCCTGCCACAAACCCAGTACCAAATATTAGGCCCCAAGTAGTCCCACTAATGAAACAACCCATAGGAGTCCCATATGATCCCAACGCTATGTTAAGGAATCAAATCACAGAAATAGTAAGATCAAATGACTTTTGGAATGCGCTCGTTTACCAGGCCGACTTACACAAATTCATACCCTAATTGGATAGATCAAGCATATCCATGGCCTAGAGGGTATAAAGTACCAAAATTCTCATTGTTTACCGGTATAGAAGAAGTGTCTACCCTGGAACACATAGGGCGATTCACACTACAATGTGGCGAAGTAACTGATTGCCATAAGATGAGGCTATTCTCTAATTCGTTAACAGGAGTAGCCTTCTCATGGTTCATCAATTTGCTAACAAATTCTGTTCAAACATGGCAAAAATTGGAGCAATTGTTCCACGCTTAGTTTTACAAAACTGAGTCTGAAGTTACCTAGGCAGATTTGGTGAATTTACGTCAACTGCCAAATGAATGGGCAGAAAGCTTCCTCCAGAAGTTCAAGATAGCTAGAAGTAAATGCTTCGTGTCGTTGCCTGAAAAGGAGTTTGTTAGGATCGCCCAAAGTTGTCTAAGTTTTGACTTAAAAAAGAAGTTCCAGGACAGGGAATTTCCTGATCTCTTCCAGTTGAGTGCTAACGTGATTAGGTATGAACGTCTGGTGAGAGAAGAGGAACAAATGAAAAATTCAGGTAAATGGACTTATTATAGAGACCCAAACTTCGATGTGTATACTGTTAGTGATGAATATTACGATCTGACTGAAATATGCCTGGCCGAATTGGTTAAAGGAGACGCGTATGCTTGTCCTTTGATGGCCAAATTTAAGGCATCGGAGAGAAATGAGCCTATAAAAGATGAGAATAAAAAGGCTAGAGTGTTCTCGTTTGACATAACTAAAGCTGACCTTATATTTGACAAGCTGTATAAGGATAAGCAGATAAAGTTGAGCGATAAGCATAAATTGCCAGACCCCAAGCAAATCAAGGGTAAAAAATACTGTAAATGGCACAATACATGGTCACATATGACTAATAATTGTCTGATTTTTCGTCATGTATTGCAGGACGCCATTGAATCAGGACGAATCACATTCGAAGCTAAGAAGAAAATGGCATTGGATGAAAATCCTTTCCCACAGTCACTTGGGTTGAACATGGTGACATCTGGCCCAAAAAATAAGTTGTCAAAGTTCAAATTAGTCATAGATGATAGGGAAGAAGATGCTGGATCACATTCCAACGTCTTTGAACGAATCAAGAAGAAAGAGTCTAGAAGAGATGAATGTGCATTATGTGTTAGATGCAATAGAGAAATAAAGGAGGATATGAAAAAATCAGGAGTGCGACAATATTATCATCGCCCTAACATGGCTCCAAGCTTTCACCCTGGTAGGGACCAGGGCATGCCATTCTATGGGAAATGGCCTTTTGAGGGGTAATTCAGGCCGATAAGTAGTGGGAGAACATTTAGGCCACAACCTTGCCAACCGAATGTATGACATTCTTTCGTGTACAATGCAGGAAGGGTTATATCCTTCAACGAAATGACCAAAACCCAACAAAGGCATTTCCAACAAAATTTTGGACGAATGATGAGGCAACAACATGTATCATCACGTCTTAAGGCACCTAACCTATTTAATATGGCCGACCAAAATGTCCTTAAGAATGATAAAGAGGCTAGCATGAGTGAATCAATGGAAGAGTTACCGAAAAGCTCTTCTGGGAGAACAAAATTTGAACGTGGAAAGAAAACTGAAGATGAAGAGGATCCAAGATAATGCCTTGCTATCCAATTTGGCATACTGTCTTCTGTTATGGCTAATAATTATTTATTGGCCAATGAATTCAAGAGTAAAGAGAATGAAGATGAGGAAATGGAGGCAAATGAGGAAGAAACATGCGTGCTGGAATGCGAAGAAGGTCAAACATCTCAGGCAGTATATGATGAGGAAGAGGATGATGGTATGGCCGATATAGAAGAAGAAATTGACTTAGAAGAAGAGAAGAAAAGAAGAGGAGTGTCGCGCAACACTTTGTTGAAACAGTTGTATCAAGAAGGTGTCTGTAAGGTGGATTTACTGGGTGAACCATCTGGGCGTTCTTTTGACTTCTATGTACTATATGGGATGCCAAAAAGAAAGGTAAGGATACCTCTCGCTAAGAAATATGGGTCTCCTCTAAGAATATTGTCTCCCCCTACTGGTTGGGTAACTAAACAGGAAACACTGGAGAAAAATAAGGAGGAAGCCCAAGAAGCAAATGCTCAGAATGAAGTATTACACGTAGATTTATCGTGCATAAACAAACCAATTGAGGATAAACAAGAGGTGGAAATAGATGCGACTGAGAATGTCATTTTCAAAAGACCAAACATGAAATTGACCAAGCACTTGAGACCATTGTACGTAAAAGCCTTGGTCAATGGTATTTCGTTAGCAAAAGTACTCATTGATAATGGAGTAGCCATCAACACTATCCCGTCTAGGGTGATGTGGAAGTTCACAAAGACAGAAAGTGACATGATACCAATAGAAGTTGTCCTCACAAGCTTCAACGGAGAAGCAACTACAGCTAAGGGGTGATGCCTTTAGACATAACTGTGGAAACAACTACCCGAACCACGATCTTCTTTGTGATAGACAGCCCTACCAGTTACAATGTGCTACTAGGAAGAGATTGGATTCATGGAAGTCACTGCATACCCTCATCGCTCCATCAATGCTTGGTGTTCTGGAGTGACAAAGGCGAAGCAGAAGTGATGCAGGCGAATCGTAGACCTTTATTGCGGAAGCAAACTCGATGAAAATGTTCATGTATGAAGGAAACTATGGACCTATCAGGATAGTTCAAGATGGGGAAGAAACCCAGATTGTTGCGCAGAGCGAAGAACAATTTTCAGTATACGCACTTACTGAAATGTTCAATCAAATGAGGCCAAACATAGTGGCCTTAGAGGAGCCATTAATTGGCAAAAAGTCAATCAAGGAACTCCGATAAGTTGTCGCACCAAGATAACATGATCGATATACAGACCTTCAAAGCCAAGTTGATGGCTTTCAATAAAGAATGTAAGGGAAAAATGGAGAAAGAAGCAGCACTTGAGACATTAAGGAATAAAATAACATTGTTTGAGGTAGAGCAAAACATTGGCCGAGAAGTCAACAAGGTGGATTGTTTGGAGGATGAATCATCTCTAAAGAACTCAAACAAAGATATGATTGGAATTGCAAAGCCTGGGCATGCTCAAGCACAAGATCTGTTGGTAAAGGTGAACATTGACGACGAAGGGGAAGATCATCCAACTTTTGTCAGCCAGATGCTCAATCAAGAGGTAAGTACCAATTTAATTGCTTTATTGAAAGAGTATAAAGATTGCTTTGCTTGGGAGTATGAACACATGCCTGGTTTAGATAAGGGTTTAGTGGAACATAACTAAACTGAATTTTAAGCCTCATAAACAACCCTAAGGCATTTTGTCCCTATTGTATTGCCTAAAGTAAAGAGAGAAATAGAGCGATTATTAAAGGCAGGTTTTATTAGAACAGTCAGGTATGTTGAATGGTTGTCCAATATTGTGCAAGTATTAAAAAAGAATGGTAGCATTAGGGTATGTATAGACTTTAAAAATTTGAACTTAGCAACGCCCAATGATAAGTATCCAATGCTTACGATAGATTCTCTAATAGATTCAACTGCCGTCATGTAATATATTCTTTCATGGATAAGTACTCAGGGTATAACTAAATCTACATTGAAGAAAACATACATAAAACTGCCTTTAGATGTCCTGGATCCCTGGGATGCTTTGAATGGGTAGTTATGCCTTTTGGCTTGAAAAATGTAGGGGCAACCTATCAAAGGGCAATGCATTTGATTTTTCATGACATGATATGACAATTTGTTGAACTTTACGTAGATGACATAGTAGTCAATTCTGTTAAAGAAGAAGATCATTTTGAACAATTAAGGTGCTCTTTTGAACAAATGAGGCAATAAAGCTAAATTTGAACCACTTAAAATGTGCGTTTGATGTTAACGCAGGGACTTTTATTGGGTTTTTAGTACATAAAAGAGAGTTTGAACTTGACAAAAACAAGGCAAAGGCTATTCTAGAAGCTAAACCACCTAGTAATAAAAAGGAACTGCAAAGGTTCCTAGGCCAAATAAACTTCTTGAGACGCTTTATCTCTAATTATGTAGGGCGAACTAAATCATTTTCGCCTCTCCTAAAGCTAAAAAAAAGGATGAGTTCGTATGGAAAGAAGAACATCAAAAGGCTTTTGAAAGCCTGAAGACATATATGTCGAGTCCACCAGTTTTAGTATCACCTATCCAGGGACGACCAATGAAGGTGTACATATTGGCTGAACAAGAGTCAATAGCTGGGATGGTCGCTCAAAAAGACCAATTTGGCGAAGAAAGGGCGATCTATTATTTGAGTAGACAGTTAAAAAGATGTGAATGTAATTATTCTGCTGTTGAAAAGTTATGTCTTGCTTTATATTTCACATGTACAAAGCTAAGGGCCTATTTTTACGGCATGTGACTGTTTACTTGATTTCTAATGTCAATCTAGATAAATATATGTTTTTTCGCCTTATTTTACACAAAAAGATAGGCCTTTTGGACTTTGGTATTGTCAGAATTCGAGATACAATATATACCCCAAAAGGCAGTTAAAAACCATGCATTGGCTAATTTTCTGGCCGACCATCCGTGCCTTGATATGCCCAAAAAAATTGAATTGGAAGTAGATTCATTCGAGTTAAAACCTTAGATTTTGTATTTTGATGGATCCAAGACTTCTGGAGGGACAGGGGTAGGAATGGTTATGATAAATCCTCTATGGGTTTATTATAAATTTTCTTTCACTTTTGATAGAATGTGTACTAACAATCAAGCTGAATACGAAGCCTTGATTGTGGGACTAGAGCAGTTAATAGAATTGGGAGTAAAGAATGTAATCGTTAGAAGCAATTCCCAATTAGTAATTTACCAACTGACTGGCGATTTCAAATGTCAAAGTGATTTTGTTATAAACCAATATGATATCGTCCAAGAATTATTGGAAGAATTTGATTAAGTAGAACTGCAATACGTTAGCAGAATGTACAACGATGTGGCAAATGAACTAGCCCCAATGGCTTCGGGCTATTCAAGAATGCTAAACGTAGAATCCACTTGTGAGTATGTGGTGATTTTGCCCGTAGTACAACGAAGGGCAAAAAAGATCAATGTCGATTACATACAAGATGGGGATGCAATAGATTGGAGGGATGAGATAAAAAGATTCTTGAAGGAACCTAGTAAAGAGGATAATAGAAAGATGAGGTTACGCTCGTTGAATTACGTATTGATGGACAAAGATTTATACAAGAAATGTCCAGACGGTGTGTTGTTGAAGTGTGTAAGTCTGCAAGAAGACAAGGTAATCATGGTTGAAGTGCATAAAGAGATATCTGGAGATCATCAGACTGGCCAAAGAATGAGGTGGTTGGTTATTAAGAATGGATATTTTTGGCCCAAGATGGGAGAATCCTATATCTAGTATGCAAGGAGTTGTCTAGTATGCCAAAAGCATGACCCAATACAAAGAGCGCTGATAGGAATGTAAAATGCATATTTTTACCTCCTTATTTTATGCGCTCGTATGTTTATTTTGTGCCAAAATGTACTCATTACGCTCATATTTTGATTTAGGTGGCAATTCTATGGATATGGCGTAATTTGGAAGAAATATGTGAAAAATGACTAAAATGGAAGAAAGTGAAGTTCAAGGACTAAAGTGCAAATATTCTAAACTTGTTTCTAACCTTGTAATGAAGATTCGAGAGTGTTAGAGGTCAATTGGATGAAGACAGGATTCAAAGGGATGAAATATGGTCAATACATTTTCACATATCAACTTTCAAGCTGAAAAGTTTTGCATAGATTTTCAGCCTCATATTGAGACCAATTTTGGACATAGTAAAAGATCGAATTTGAAGATGGTCTCTGAATCAAAGTTTTAGCCCTTTGAGTTAGCTTTACAACGCATCTTGAATCGCTTCAATCAGATATCGGTAGAAGAAGTTATGGCCAAATTATTGAACACTATCCGGAGGAAGTTTCGTAAAACCATGCGGCCGCAAGCCTTTAATTTCATGCGGCCGCACATACCATTCCCAAGAATTAAAGTGTTGATTTCACTTGTTCCTTGCGGCCGCAAGCCTCTAAACCATGCGGCCGCATGGTTCATTTCCGGGACGAAAATTCTGGTTTCCTAATTTCAATCAAACACTTATGGAAACAAATCTTTCTACACTTTATAAACCCTAGAACACAACCAGAACGAAGAGAACGCCTCCCAACTCTATTCTTCTCTTATATTCATGAATTGTAACTAAACTTTTACACTTGGTCGAAGGAGATTGAAGCCTCGGAATCACATATTGTGAGATCTAAATGATTTTTCTTAATTTAATTCATATTTTTTGAGTATTGAATATTTTTCTGTACTTATTTCTATGATTGTTATGTTTAATTGCTAGGAGGCCTACTAGTTTATTATCCATTGCAATCTACTGCTGAGTTAAATATCAAATCGTTAATTGTTTGATCCCTTTAACTTGCGAAGCACTAGGATTTGATGATTTTCTGCGATAGAGGTTATTGAATCTTAAGAAGAATGTTTAAATAGATTGAATGCAACCGCTGGTGTTTGTGTTATCTAGTTCATCGATTTCTCTATTGTTTAAAGCTGTTATTAAATTGAATCTTGAGCGCTGGTATGAGATTATTTAATAATTAGGGTTAATTAGAACGCTGGTTTCTAACTAACTAAAATTAAGGAGAAATAGGAAAATTATTCCAACGGTGAATATTCAAGATATGAATTGAATTATCCTTGCATCTACGATCAATTGTGGATTCCCGAAGTTGGATATTGACTTGGACCAAGGTTAATCTTTTGATTATTTTCGTTAATTTAGTTTTCATTGTTATTAATTGCGTTATTTACAATTATTTACATACAAAAACCCCCCAATCATTGTACGAAGCATAAAATATTAAATTACACACTCTTCGTGGGATCGACCCTTACTTCCACTACTACATTAGTTTTCGAGATTTAAGGACTATTTTTGGGTGCCTACGACAGCACACCAAATTTTGACGCCGTTGCCGAGGAGTGGTGTTAATTTATTTTTGTGCTTCTTTAGTTGTTTATTTTATTTTTAAAAAAATCAAAAAAATCAAAAATTTTAGATTTTAGGCAATTTATTCTAGTTTCTTTTTAACTCTTTTTTTCATATTTTTTTTTAGTTTCCTTGATAGTTTATGCCCATAACTCGATCTACTACTCAAGTAACTTGATTGCAAATATGGCTGCCAATTCTCAACAATTTGGCGCCAGATTTGATCCCCCTTCTAGACAAGTTAATGAGGTAAATGTTTCATCCATTGAACAACAACTTGCGAGTCTAACTACTCTTATTTGTCAAATGGCTATAGGTACTATGCAAACAACAAAGACTTGTGGAATTTGTTCATTTGTAGGCCATTCAACTGATATGTGTCCAACACTTCAAGAAGAATCTGTTGAACACGTAAATGCAGCCGGTAGCTTCCCTGGACAACAACAGAGGAATTATGATCCCTATTTAAACATATACAATCAAGGATGGATGGATCATCCAAATTTTAGTTATGAGAATCGACAAGTGAATCAACCTATGAATCAAAATTAGCAGAATTTCCAGCAATATAATCAGCCATACCCTCCTAGACAACAACATGGCCAAACTTCTAACTCTAGTATGTCTTTAGAAGATCTAGTTAAATCTCTTACCACTAACACTTTACAATTTCAACAGGAGAGAAGGGCTAGCATTCAAAGGTTGGAAAATCAAATGGGTCAAATGGCTAACGCGGTCAGTAGGTTGGAGTCACAGAATATAGAAAAATTGACATCTCAAATAGTGATAAATCCAAAAGAAAATGTAAACGCAATCATGTTGAGAAGTGAAGTGGAGGTTGAAGCTCCAGTGAAGGTAACCCCTACATCATCGATGGAAGAAAATGAGGAATATATCACAGCAAAAAAGAGTGCTCCTAATGATACTGAGGTAACTGAGCGTAAGTTTCCACCTCCTTCTGATTACAAACATGTACCCCCTTTTCCTCAAGCTTTAGTAAGATCTAGGAAATATGAACGAGATCATGATGAGCTGCATGAAATTTTTAGTAAATGCGAGGTAAATATTCCACTTTTAGATATGTTTAAACAAGTGCCTCGTTATGCTAAATTTTTGAAACACTTGTGCACAAGTAAAAGGAAACAGAAATTGAAGGGGATTGAAAGGGTAAAAGTTGGAGAACAGGTATCTGCAATAATTCAAAAGAAACTTCCTGCAAAGTGCACGGATCCAGGTATGTTCACTATCCCTCGCATAATAGGCAATACTAAGTTTGAGAAGGTCATGTTAGATTCAGGAGCATCTATTAATGTCATGTCATATTCTGTATACACTTCCTTGAAACTGAGACCTTTAATTGACACTGGTGTGATAATTCAACTAGCTGATAAATCTAATGCCTATCCTAAGGGGGTAGTTGAGGATATTCTTGTGAAAGTTAATGAATTGGTTTTTCCTGCTGATTTTTATGTGCTTGACATGGGTAGTAGTAATCAAACTCTCCCTATTTTGTTAGGAAGACCGTTCTTAAGGACATCCAAAACTAAAATGGACTTTCATAATGGCACATTAACCATGGAATTTGATGATAAAACTATTACACTTAATATTTATGATTCCATGAAACATCCATGTAATAATAACCATGTTCATTTTATTGATGTGATTGATCAATTAGCACAGGATATTTTCGAATTTGTTACTACAAAAGAATGGGAAGTTGTCAATATTGAGCAACTTGGGAAGGAAAAAGAGGAGCTGGCCTTAAACACTGAGTTACAAAGAACTGTGGGGAGCATTAAATGCTCTTCCAAAGTCAGGTACCAGTTCTTGTTTTGTATTACCAGTTTCTAATGAGAAGCCTCTATCTTCTGTTTTGCAGACTTTCATTTCGGATTTGAAGCCTTACCCTAGTCACTACAAGTATGTATTCCATGGAGGTGGAGGAACACTGCTAGTTATCATTCCCATTGAACTTGGTACATCGCAAGGAAGATCAAAGCCAACCATGATAGACCCGGGCTGAATAAGGAAACATTGAGTCGAGCCAAAGATAATAAACAAAGGCGCTACTTGGGAGGCAACCCAAGGGGAGTTCGTTCATTTATCATTTTATTTTTGTTTTTATTTTTCACATTCTATTTTTTATTTTACTTTTCTTTGCATTGGACCTTACATTGGGGACAATGTAAGTTTTAAGTGTAGGGGATGGATTTAGATTTATGTTGTATTTATATTGAGTGAGTTAATTTTTTTTAAAAGAAAACACAAATGTGCATGATTTTTCAAGAAGAGAAGTTGAGGTTAACAAATTTTTGGTTGTGTATGCTATTTACTGGAATTAATTAGGCTTTTGAAGAACTCATAACATGATTGAATGAATAATCCTCCAACTTAGAGTTGATTAGTGGAGTTATTTTCTTTGAGGATGGTAGTAACTAAATTCTGTAGACAAAAGCCGGTGAGATTTTTGAGCCTTTAGACTGATACATCCATAACAGTCTCATTATTTCTTTTCGTGTGGGATATTCTTCCATGATTTTGTTTCTCTAGAACTTGCCTTGATTCTCTTCAAGATCACATTGATATATGAATGCACGAACATGATTAAGGCCATCTTTGTTACATAAATGAGCTTCATTAGCCAAATAGCCAACCCTATAATTGAATTTTCCATTGTTGAGCCCATTTGAGCCTTATTGCCCTTTCTTTGTATAAATTCACATTACAAGCTTTAAACTGGAAAAACAATATCTTTACCCAATCCTTAGAGCTAGTGGAGTATCGTTGAATGTCATGAGAAGTGTGGATGTGCAAGAAAATAAGTGTATGGGTATCAAGATTTATGGCAGTGCTATTATTGGTGAATTGGAACAAATTTTCTATGTCAATTCAGGGAGTTCCATTATTGGTGTATAATTTGAAGTTTACATTGTGCAAGAAAAACGCAAGAAGGAGAAGAAAAAAAATGAATGATTGAAGAAAAAGAGAAAAAAAATAAGTGATGAAGAAGAGTGATTTTAATGTGAAAAAGATCTATATTCATAACTCTTCCTACATCTCAAAAGGAGTTCGATTTGTGTAGGATAGATGCAAAAGTAATGAAGCTATCATGTGGAGTGGTTGGTTTACATGTTTTATGTATATGTTTGAGCTAAGTTTTTTTATCTTTACTCCACTAGTTTTGATGGCTCTTGAGTCACATACCCAAATATTTCCTACCTTGACCATAAACCACATTACAACCTTTGAAAAGTCCTTATGATTCTTGTAAAGCATGTGATCTAAGTGGTGGCGAGTGAAAAGATATGCAAGCATATGGTAGAACATCTCCATTGGAATGAATTTGAGCGAAACACTTACCATTTTAAACACATGAGAGTTGAGTGCTTATATCCGTGAGGGTCTACATGTTTAGTTTACTCCATCTTCATATGAACATGATCGGTAATTGATAATGAGTTGTGTGGAATGTTTATTCGTGATATTTTATGTGTTTTGAAAATGCTTGATGGTTCTATATTCTTGGCATTATGACCTGGTGTTTTTTAGGGAATTAAATTTGAGTTTTGCCCGAGGACGAGTAAAAGCTAAGTGTGGGGGAATTTGATAGGAATGTAAAATGCATATTTTTCCCTCCTTATTTTATGCTCTCGTATGTTTATTTTGTGCCAAAATGTACTCATTACACTCATATTTTGATTTAGGTGGCAATTCTATGGATATGGCGTAATTTGGAAGAAATATGTGAAAAATGACTAAAATGGAAGAAAGTGAAGTTCAAGGACTAAAGTGCAAATATTCTAAACTTGTTTCTAACCTTGTGATGAAGATTCGAGAGTGTTAGATGTCAATTGGATGAAGAAAGGATTCAAAGGGATGAAATATGGCCAATACATTTTCACATATCAATTTTCAAGCTGAAAAGTTTTGCATAGATTTTCAGCCTCATATTGAGACCAATTTTGGACATGGTAAAAGATCGAATTTGAAGATGGTCTCTGAATCAAAGTTTTAGCCCTTTGAGTTAGCTTTACAAATCATCTTGAATTGCTTCAATCGGATATCGGTAGAAGACGTTATGGCCAAATTACTGAACACTATCTGGAGGAAGTTTCGTAAAACCATGCGGCCGCACATACCATTCCCGAGAATTAAAGTGTTGATTTCACTTGTTCCTTGCGGCCGCAAGCCTCTAAACCATGCGGCCGTATGGTTCATTTCCGGGATGAAAATTCTGGTTTCCTAATTTCAATCAAACACTTATGGAAACAAATCTTTCTACACTTTATAAACCCTAGAACACAACCAGAACGAAGAGAACGCCTCCCAACTCTATTCTTCTCTTATATTCATGAATTGTAACTAAACTTTTACACTTGGTCGAAGGAGATTGAAGCCTCGGAATCACATATTGTGAGATCTAAATGATTTTTCTTAATTTAATTCATATTTTTTGAGTATTGAATATTTTTCTGTACTTATTTCTATGATTGTTATGTTTAATTGCTAGGAGGCCTACTAGTTTATTATCCATTGCAATCTACTGCTGAGTTAAATATCAAATTCGTAATTGTTTGATCCCTTTAACTTGCGAAGCACTAGGATTTGATGATTTTCTGCGATAGAAGTTATTGAATCTTAAGAAGAATGTTTAAATAGATTGAATGCAACCGCTGGTGTTTGTGTTATCTAGTTCATCGATTTCTCTATTGTGTAAAGCTGTTATTAAATTGAATCTTGAACGCTGATCTGGGGTTATTTAATAATTAGGGTTAATTAGAACGCTGGTTTCTAACTAACTAAAATTAAGGAGAAATAGGAAAATTATTCCAACGGTGAATATTCAAGATATGAATTGAATTATCCTTGCATCTATGATCAATTGTGGATTTCCGAAGGTGGATATTGACTTGGACCAAGGTTAATCTTTTGATTATTTTCGTTAATTTAGTTTTCATTATTATTAATTGCGTTATTTACAATTGTTTACATACAAAAACCCCCCAATCATTGTACGAAGCATAAACTATTGAATTACACATTTTTCATGGGATCGACCCTTACTTCCACTACTACATTAGTTTTAGAGGTTTAAGGACTATTTTTGGGTGCCTACGACAGCACACCAAATTTTGACGCCGTTGCCGAGGAGTGGTGTTAATTTATTTTTGTGCTTCTTTAGTTGTTTATTTTATTTTTAAAAAAATCAAAAAAATCAAAAATTTTAGATTTTAGGCAATTTATTCTAGTTTCTTTTTAACTCTTTTTTTCATATTTTTTTTTAGTTTCCTTGATAGTTTATGCCCATAACTCGATCTACTACTCAAGTAACTTGATTGCAAATATGGCTGCCAATTCTCAACAATTTGGCGCCAGATTTGATCCCCCTTCTAGACAAGTTAATGAGGTAAATGTTTCATCCATTGAACAACAACTTGCGAGTCTAACTACTCTTATTTGTCAAATGGCTATAGGTACTATGCAAACAACAAAGACTTGTGGAATTTGTTCATTTGTAGGCCATCCAACTGATATGTGTCCAACACTTCAAGAAGAATCCGTTGAACACGTAAATGCAGCCGGTAGCTTCCCTGGACAACAACAGAGGAATTATGATCCCTATTTAAACACGTACAATCAAGGATGGATGGATAATCCAAATCTTAGTTATGGAAATCGACAAGTGAATCAACATATGAATCAAAATTGGCAGAATTTCCAGCAATATAATCAGCCATACCTTCCTAGACAACAACATGGCCAAACTTCTAACTCTAGTATGTCTTTAGAAGATCTAGTTAAATCTCTTGCCACTAACACTTTACAATTTCAACAGGAGAGAAGGGCTAGCATTCAAAGGTTGGAAAATCAAATGGGTCAAATGGCTAACGCGGTCAGTAGGTTGGAGTCACAGAATATAGAAAAATTGACATCTCAAATAGTGATAAATCCAAAAGAAAATGTAAACGCAATCATGTTGAGAAGTGAAGTGGAGGTTGAAGCTCCAGTGAAGGTAACCTCTATATCATCGATGGAAGAAAATGAGGAATATATCACAGCAAAAAAGAGTGCTCCTAATGATACTGAGGTAACTGAGCGTAAGTTTCCACCTCCTTCTGATTACAAACATGTACCCCCTTTTCCTCAAGCTTTAGTAAGATCTAGGAAATATGAACGAGATCATGATGAGCTGCATGAAATTTTTAGTAAATGCGAGGTAAATATTCCACTTTTAGATATGTTTAAACAAGTGCCTCGTTATGCTAAATTTTTGAAACACTTGTGCACAAGTAAAAGGAAACAGAAATTGAAGGAGATTGAAAGGGTAAAAGTTGGAGAACAGGTATCTGCAATAATTCAAAAGAAATTTCCTGCAAAGTGCACGGATCCAGGTATGTTCACCATTCCTTGCATGATAGGCAATACTAAGTTTGAGAAGGTCATGTTAGATTTCGGAGCATCTATTAATGTCATGTCATATTCTGTATACACTTCTTTGAAACTAGGACCTTTAATTGACACTGGTGTGATAATTCAACTAGCTGATAAATCTAATGCCTATCCAAGGGGGTAGTTGAGGATATTCTTGTGAAAGTTAATGAATTGGTTTTTCCTGCTGATTTTTATGTGCTTGACATGGGTAGTAGTAATCAAACTCTCCCTATTTAGTTAGGAAGACAGTTCTTAAGAACATTCAAAACTAAAATGGACTCTCATAATGACACACTAACCATGGAATTTGATGATAAAACTATTACACTTAATATTTATGATTCCATGAAACATCCATGTAATAATAACCATGTTCATTTTATTGATGTGATTGATCAATTAGCACAGGATATTTTCGAATTTGTTACTACAAAAGAATGGGAAGTTGTCAATATTGAGCAACTTGGGAAGGAAAAAGAGGAGCTGGCCTTAAACACTGAGTTACAAAGAACTGTGGGGAGCATTAAATGCTCTTCCAAAGTCAGGTACCAGTTCTTGTTTTGTATTACCAGTTTCTAATGAGAAGCCTCTATCTTCTGTTTTGCAGACTTTCATTTCGGATTTGAAGCCTTACCCTAGTCACTACAAGTATGTATTCCATGGAGGTGGAGGAACACTGCTAGTTATCATTCCCATTGAACTTGGTACATCGCAAGGAAGATCAAAGCCAACCATGATAGACCCGGGCTGAATAAGGAAACATTGAGTCGAGCCAAAGATAATAAACAAAGGCGCTACTTGGGAGGCAACCCAAGGGGAGTTCGTTCATTTATCATTTTATTTTTGTTTTTATTTTTCACATTCTATTTTTTATTTTACTTTTCTTTGCATTGGACCTTACATTGGGGACAATGTAAGTTTTAAGTGTAGGGGATGGATTTAGATTTATGTTGTATTTATATTGAGTGAGTTAATTTTTTTTAAAAGAAAACACAAATGTGCATGATTTTTCAAGAAGAGAAGTTGAGGTTAACAAATTTTTGGTTGTGTATGCTATTTACTGGAATTAATTAGGCTTTTGAAGAACTCATAACATGATTGAATGAATAATCCTCCAACTTAGAGTTGATTAGTGGAGTTATTTTCTTTGAGGATGGTAGTAACTAAATTCTGTAGACAAAAGTCGGTGGAATTTTTGAGCCTTTAGACTGATACATCCATAACAGTCTCATTATTTCTTTTCGTGTGGGATATTCTTCCATGATTTTGTTTCTCTAGAACTTGCCTTGATTCTCTTCAAGATCACATTGATATATGAATGCACGAACATGATTAAGGCCATCTTTGTTACATAAATGAGCTTCATTAGCCAAATAGCCAACCCTATAATTGAATTTTCCATTGTTGAGCCCATTTGAGCCTTATTGCCCTTTCTTTGTATAAATTCACATTACAAGCTTTAAACTGGAAAAACAATATCTTTACCCAATCCTTAGAGCTAGTGGAGTATTGTTGAATGTCATGAGAAGTGTGGATGTGCAAGAAAATAAGTGTGTGGATATCAAGATTTATGGCAGTGCTATTATTGGTGAATTGGAACAAATTTTCTATGTCAATTCAGGGAGTTTCATTATTGGTGTATAATTTGAAGTTTACATTGTGCAAGAAAAACGCAAGAAGGAGAAGAAAAAAAAATGAATGATTGAAGAAAAAGAGAAAAAAAAATAAGTGATGAAGGAGAGTGATTTTAATGTGAAAAAGATCTATATTCATAACTCTTCCTACATCTCAAAAGGAGTTCGATTTGTATGGGATAGATGCAAAAGTGATGAAGCTATCATGTGGAGTGGTTGGTTTACATGTTTTATGTATATGTTTGAGCTAAGTTTTTTTATCTTTACTCCACTAGTTTTGATGGCTCTTGAGTCACATACCCAAATATTTCCTACCTTGACCATAAACCACATTACAACCTTTGAAAAGTCATTATGATTCTTGTAAAGCATGTGATCTAAGTGGTGGCGAGTGAAAAGATATGCAAGCATATGGTAGAACATCTCCATTGGAATGAATTTGAGCGAAACACTTACCATTTTAAACACATGAGAGTTGAGTGCTTATATCCGTGAGGGTCTACATGTTTAGTTTACTCCATCTTCATATGAACATGATCGGTAATTGATAATGAGTTGTGTGGAATGTTTATTCGTGATATTTTATGTGTTTTGAAAATGCTTGATGGTTCTATATTCTTGGCATTATGACCTGGTGTTTTTTAGGGAATTAAATTTGAGTTTTGCCCGAGGACGAGTAAAAGCTAAGTGTGGGGGAATTTGATAGGAATGTAAAATGCATATTTTTCCCTCCTTATTTTATGCTCTCGTATGTTTATTTTGTGCCAAAATGTACTCATTACACTCATATTTTGATTTAGGTGGCAATTCTATGGATATGGCGTAATTTGGAAGAAATAGGTGAGAAATGATCAAAATGGAAGAAAGTGAAAGTTCAAGGACTAAAGTACAAATATTCTAAACTTGTTTCTAACCTTGTGATGAAGATTCGAGAGTGTTAGAGGTCAATTGGATGAAGAAAGGATTCAAAGGGATGAAATATGGCCAAGACATTTTCACATATCAACTTTCAAGCTGAAAAGTTTTGCATAGATTTTCAGCCTCATATTGAGACCAATTTTGGACATGGTAAACGATCGAATTTGAAGATGGTCTCTGAATCAAAGTTTTAGCCCTTTGAGTTAGCTTTACAACGCATCTTGAATTGCTTCAATCGGATATCGGTAGAAGAAGTTATGGCCAAATTACTGAACACTATCCGGAGGAAGTTTCGTAAAACCATGCGGCCGCACATACCATTCCCGAGAATTAAAGTGTTGATTTCACTTGTTCCTTGCGGCCGCAAGCCTCATTTCCGGGACGAAAATTCTGGTTTCCTAATTTCAATCAAACACTTATGGAAACAAATCTTTCTACATTTTATAAACCCTAGAACACAACCAGAACGTGGAGAACGCCTCCAAACTCTATTCTTCTCTATTCTTCTCTTATATTCATGAATTGTAACTAAACTTTTACGTTTGGTCGAAGGAGATTGAACCCTCGGAACCACATATTGTGAGATCTAAATGATTTTTCTTAATTTAATTCATGTTTTTGTGTATTGAATATTTTTCTGTACTTATTTCTATGATTGTTATGTTTAATTGTTAGGAGGCCTACTAGTTTATTATTCATTGCAATCTACCACTGAGTTAAATATCAAATCCATAATTGTTTGATCCCTTTAACTTGCGAAGCACTAGGATTTGATGATTTTCTGCGATACGAAGTATTGGTATCTTAGAAGATTGTTTAAATAGATTGATGCAACCCGCTGGTGTTTGTGTTATCTAGTTCATCGATTTCTCTATTGTGTAACGCTGTTATTAAATTGAATCTTCTGAACGCTGTCTAGGGCGTTATTTATTAATTAGGGTTAATTAGAACGCTGGTTTCTAACTAACTAAAATTAAGAAGAAATAGGAAAATTATTCCAACGGTGAATATTCAAGATATGAATTGAATTATCCTTGCATCTATGATCAATTGTGGATTTCCGAAGGTGGATATTGACTTGGACCAAGGTTAATCTTTTGATTATTTTCGTTAATTTAGTTTTCATTATTATTAATTGCGTTATTTACAATTGTTTACATACAAAAACCCCCCAATCATTGTACGAAGCATAAACTATTAAATTACACACTCTTCGTGGGATCGACCTTTACTTCCACTACTACATTAGTTTTCGAGATTTAAGGACTATTTTTGGGTGCCTACGACAGCACACCAAGCGCCAGCAAGGGAAATGGCACCTTTTATCAAACATTGGTCATTTAAAGGCTGGGCAATAGATTTGATAGGGGAACAACATACGTTCATAATAGTTGCAACAGATTTCTTCACTAAATGGGTGAAAGCAATACCTCTAAAGGAAATTTCTCAGAGAAGTATTATAAACTTCATTCGTGACCATATCATCTATAGGTTTGGAATACCTCAGACCTTAATGATGGACCACGGTACATCTTTAAATGGAGATCAAGTGAAAGAATTCTTGAACGAATTTGAAGTCAAGTTAGTAAACTCTATGCCTTATTACGCTCAATTTAACGGGCAGACAAAATCTTATAATAAGATTCTGAAGAATGTCATAATGAAAATTATAGACGGAAATGCCAGGAATTGGCACGAATGCCTAAATAAAGCTTTGTGGGCTTATAGGACGCCACCACGCTCAAGTACTAAGGTAACCCCTTTTCAACTTACTTATGGGCAAGAAGCGGTGTTGCCTATGAAAATCAATGTGCAGTCAGTTAGAGTAAGCTTGCAAAATAATTTAAGTGACGGAGATTATGCAGAATCGTTAGTCCAAAATTTATTAGAATTTGACGAGTTAAAGTTGGATGTCCTAGACAGGTTACATGCTAAAAAATGAAAAATGGCTAAGTTTTACAACCAAAAAGTGATAGCCAAGTCCTTTAGCCTAAACGATTTGGTGTGGAAAACAATACTCCCTTTGGATAGTAAAGATCCAAAGTATGACAAATGATCGCCCAACTGGGAAGGACCATTTAGAGTGAGAAGCATATTGCCTAATGGAGCTTACCACTTGGAGGATTTAGATGGCACTAGGCATATAATATTTATTAATGGTAAGTATTTAAAAAAAAGTATGTGTCTTCCATATGGGAAAGGGAACAAATATAGGAATGCAACATATTGTCAGAATAAAGTAAATTGAACGATTACGTTCACATAAGAAAGAGTGAAACACGTTTGAAATTATTATCCAATGTTTCTTACAAATCAAGAGAAACAAAATAGGCAAAGTACAAGTAGCCGCAAACTAAAGCAGGCTATAGTAGTTTCCCTATCAACTACAACAAAAGAGGGTGAACTGGCCTCCAGAACCTTCCTAAGGGCATCGTCGTAGTGGTAAGCAGGGAAGACCTTTGCTGCTGCGATAAGCACTCTCAGTAAGGGCACTAAGAAGACCTTCATTGACCCAAGAACATTCCTATACCTCCCATACCAAAGAACACCTCAAGAACAGATGGCGAAATTGGAAAACAAGGGATTCATTTTCAGTTGGAAAAGGAAGCAGTGGATCTCCTAGATGCAAAACACCCATTTTTTGGAAAATTGCAGAAGGTAGCAAAGAGGAGATCTACCGGGAAATAAGGACAGAGATGGTAAAGATATAACAAGCGCGCAGCATTAAAGGAGGTTGAATACGAAGGGACAGAATACGAATGGCCAAATGTGCATAAATCAAAATTGAAGGCACAAATCTTGAAAAGATGCTAGAAAGTTAAAGGCCTTGTTCTACGCAAAAAATGCACTGAAAGAAATGTACGAGGATGGGAGTACGAGGTTAGTAACTAAACCGTGGGGATATTAACGATTACAAAACACGTTGATTATGTTGTTACAAAGATATGCAAAACATGGCATGCAAATGAATGAAAATTACTTCATTAACAATGCCAATCACAATTACAAAGAGGATTTTCAGGACGACATCGCCCTACAAAAAAAAAATAGTAAATATCAAATGTCCTAAATTACAACTTTTCCCACATAAAGTGCATTTGCTCTCTGAGCTTTCTCCACTCGTTGTTCTGCTTATCAGAGGTGTTAGACAATGGATTCACATAATCCTCATCAACCTCCAATCTGGTGTAACGCTCTAGAAAGGGCTGATGTCGCTCAATCTCTTGAGCAGCAGCACGTTTCTTTGTAGTAATCCTAGCCCTACAGTCATCCATTCTAGCTTGGAGCTCCCTCATCTCTGTGGCTAACTTCATCATCAAGGAATCTTCAACCATAACCTCAGAAGAAAGTTCATTTAAATGGACCTTGGCCTTTTCAAGATCCTGGAACAGAGATGTCTTTTCCTTGGAAGCGCTAAGATATCGGGCTTGTTCAACTTTCAATTCCACATTTCTGGCCATCAAGGAGCTGATTTCTGAATGAATAACCTTCAATGCCAACTTGAAATCAGCTGAAATAGCGAGCGAAGGACGCTCAAGCGCTTGACCTATTTTAGCACTCAACCGTTCAAACTTGTCTTTCTGGCTAGCACCACTTGCCATGTGAATATCCGTGTCCATAAAGGCAACATATTCAAGCAAGGATTGCCTAAGAACTTTCAGGTTTTCTCCTGAGAAGGTAGCAGATGGAGCGAAAGGACGACTAGCTGAAGAGGAGAAGGAAGTAACACTTGTTTTAGCTTTTTCCCAAGAAGTAAGCAGATCTTTGATGGAGCACAAAATGGAATCAGCTTCTTGCAAAGAGAAAGACAACCAGTCGGCAGTCACACTATAGTCAACAAAGTGAAGATGAAAGGCGAAGCAAAGGATACCACATCAATAGCTTGAGAAACTTGCGGTATATCACCAGACGATCCAACCACTTGGGGAGATTTTCCTTTATCTAAACCAGCAGTTTTCTCCATAGTAGGCAGAACCACAGGGTTTTCTACAAGAAATTAAGCTACGATGAGGTACGACTCAACAATGCAGGCAAGGATCATACGATTGGTATTACCTTCTATTTCAACGCATGAGAGGTCAACACCCTGAGGAAGTGGAGGTTTCCCAATTTGAATGGAAGCTACAGTCCCTTACTCAGAAGACTTGGATGAAAAAGTCTCAGCAGGAGGTGGGGAAGCAAGGTCCGATGAAGGTAGACCCTTTAAAGGTGAAGAAGAACTTTTCTGAAAAGTTTTAAACAACATGTTAACATGAAATTTTCTTCAAATGGACAAGCTCTGTATGAAGAAATAGGGTCAAGTACCTTTCTCTTGATGATGAGGGGCCATCATCGTCATCAGGCAGAATGGGCAAAGTGAAAGCTGGCCATTTGCGGCTGGAGGTATCTTTACTTGTGCTAGCAGGAATAGAAGAGGAACCAGACGGAATAGGATTTGTTGCAGCACGTTTGACGTGAGTAGAAGGGGATCTAGAAGGAGAAATAGGGATCCTAGCGGATATAGGAGCAGCAATAATGGGAGCAGGAATATGAATAACAGAAAAGGCCCCTAAGCTTTCTAGCAAGTGAAATGCATGGTTGACGTCAGTTGTGAACAATCTATGTTTCACCGATGGCCAGAGGCGATCAAAAATAGGGTGAGTAACGAATGTGGAGTTGAAAGTAGCCATGGAAAAACCTTGGGTCAAAACAGCGTTACGAGTCTCAATAGCATGTGCCTCCGATTTGGTAATAGTATGGAAACAGTTTGTCAAATTCTTAGAGAAGCATGGATGAACAGGCCAAGTTTGGCCAAAACCCAGTTGACGGGCAAAAAACTGGGAGATATATATCTCAACCCCAGCATTGACATTGGTTCCAGTCAAGATGTCATGAAAGAGTTCCTTTGCATAAAAAACTGAACCCAAACAAGCAAAACATCACTCGCATTATTCCTGGTAGAATGAGGCTGTACATAAATTGGAATTTGATAAACAGAGTAAAGAAAAAAGAAGGAATGGAATCTAAGGTATATAAGAATGCGAAAGCCTTCATATTGGACATTTTCACAGGGCTCATTTGATTAATAAATAGCTTATAGCAGTTAATTGATCTAGAAGGAGTTGGGAGGGTGCCAAGTTGTGGGAAATAGGCTCTCAACCACAATTGAGCAAGCCAAAGAGGTCCATTACCAGTAGGAGATGCACCATTCCACATTTGGGATTGAAGAGAAGTCATGCCTCTGTAGAAGGCAGCTAAGAAAAATGAACAAAGGTTCAAGGGCCTCCCACGTGCTAACTCGTGAGCTATGTGCAAATAAGACATGGAGGGTTTCATGCTGGGCACACAAATGACATATTTACAAAGTCAGACTTGGAGGAAGGCCACGCGCTCAGCATGAGTAGGTTCAGCACTAGTGTTGTTATAAAGTGCTTGCATTACCGAATAAGAGTTAATAAGTTTTTTGTCAAACTTTGGGACAGTTCTAGTGACCAAAACGTTAGGGGAGATGATCTCGCCCAGAGATGGAAGATTCACCAAGGCACCAACATCCCTCAAAATAATGGACATTGGGCCAAGATGGAAGATAAATGTATTATACTCAGAAGACCAGAAACTCAAAGCAATATGGAAAAGAACGGGATCATAAGTTGGAGGACGAAGCGCAATTTCTAATAAATCAGAAATTTTAGCACTATTGAAAATTTCTTTTGTAGGGCCATGTTTTACCATACGTATGTGCCAAAAGCTAAAAATAGCATCAGAGTTGGGCCAAGTACGAATACATCGCTCCTGGATTGGCTTTAATGGAAAAAGGGTTCAGAAATGGAGGATCCTGAGTGCAGGGAAACAACTTGCCCACTGCGGCTTGGCCTACAGAATCAACATTATTGAACGATGGGCCCAAATAAAATTCATTGGGGCTAGAGTTTGCTGATGAAAGGAAAGTTGGAGATACATATGGCCTGGTTAGGAGTTCTTGATAATCTTCGAAACCAAAAGCTTTACTTGACGTCGCCATTTGTGACAAGTTTCTCAAAATATTAGAGTGTAAGTGTTTAAGGGAAGAAGTATAGAATGCAAGTGCTAAGGGAAGAAGCGATGAGATGAACAGTAATTTCACGAAGGTGCAATAAAACGGAATGTGGGTATAATGGTGCAAAGAAGTTATGTGCCCTTGATTTATGAGAATGATGTTATATTTCACTTATTAGAATGTATAAGGACACCGCCAAACGTAAACAATAACTGAGACTTCTCCTTTTCTTGAGAGTTCAAGTATTATGGGAAGATACAAAGGGTGAATATGACATAAGATTAATAATCAATATTAATTTTACCATATTGGGGGATAATTGTTGACGCATAAAAATGTATGGCCTAATTAAGTGGCCCAAGGAGTGAAGCCCCAAATAGGAGATTCGAAGGACGGGCCTAAGAAAAATCATGCAAGAGGCCCAAGATAGAATTGCGCAATGGAGGCCCATTACCGCTAGGGCCCAAATACGTAAGACGCCCAAGACCTGGATGAGCATAATGCCTGACTATTATTTAGGGCGACAACATTACCATCGTCCAAGCCTGTGAGACGCCCAAGCCTTGGGCGAATACAGCACCTGGTTATTTAAAGCAACAGTTCTAGAAGCAGTTAATGAGTAATCTCATCACATCATGTGATCCAAGAATCTCTGTTGCGGATGGTTAAAACACAAGGGTAATGGAAGCAATTAAAGCAATAATCCTTTGACAAATCAGCCATGATGAGAAATGTGGGTAGTTACAAGACGACAAGTAGTTTTAGACAGTTCCACAACAATAACCACCAAAGAAGTATAAAAGAGAAGAAAATGCATAGAAGAAAGGACCCCGAATCAAACACTCTCGAACAGAGAATATGTAATTTTCATTTTCTTTACTTTCATCGCATCTTACTTTTCTTGTTATGTGTGTTTGCGCCCCTTGGAGGCATTTTGTTTCGTATTCATTGTACATCTTCAAAAATAAAACTACCCATTTTTGAGACTTTGTTTCAAGAGGTTTGTTCCTTACACAATCGTCTGAATTTTCTTTAATTGTTAGCGAGGCCCGACTTTCTTCGCGAAACAAATATATTCCTCATTTTCTTCCTTTGATGATGTAGGGACTACCTTCACTGGAGCTTCAACCTGCGTTCCACTCCTCAACATGATTGCACTCACATATTTTTGGATTCACCACTATTTAAGATGACAATTTTCCCGAATTCCGTTACTCCAGCCGACTGACTGCGTTAGCCACTTGACCCATTTGATTTTTTAAACATTGAATGCTAGCCCTGGTCTCCTATTGAAATTGCAAAGTGTTAGTGGCAGGAGATTTAACAATATCCTCTAAAGACATACCAGAGTTAGAAGTTTGGCCTTATTGTTGTCTAGGAGGGTATGACTGATTATATTGTTGGAAATTTTGTCGATTTTGATTCATATGTTGATTCATTTGTCTATTTTCATAGCTAAGATTTGGATGATCCATCCATCATTAGTTGTATGTGTTTGAATATGGATCATAAATCCTCTGTAGTTGTCCAGGAAAGCTATCGGCTACTTTTACGTATTCAATGAATTCTTCTTGAAGTGTTGGACACATATCGGTTGGATGGTTTACCAATGAACAAATTCCACACGCCTTCGCTGTTTGCATAGTACCTGTAGCCATTTGACGAACAAGAGTAGTTAGACTCGCTATTTGTTGTTAAAGGGATGAGACATTTACCTCATTGACTTGTCTAGAAGGGGGATCAAATCTAGTGCCAAATTGTTGAGAGTTGGCTGCCATGTTTGCAATCAAGTTCCTTGCTCCTTCAGAAGTTTTATCCACCAAAACTCCTCTACTTGCAGCATCAATCATACTCCTATTTATGGTAGAAGGCCTTCATAAAAGTATTGAATAAGGAGCTGCTCACTGATCTGATGATGGGGGCAACTTGCGCACAATTTATTGAACTGCTCTCAATACTCATGTAGGGATTCCTTGTTATCTTGTCTCACACCACAGATTTTCTTCCTAATATTTGTTGCCCTTGAAGCTGAAGAATATTCCTCCAAAAATAACTCATTCATTCCATCTCATGTGGTAATGCTTCTAGATGATAGATAATAGAGTCGATCTTTAGCCGAGTACTTCAGAGAAAATGGAAAGGCCCTCAGTTTAATCTGTTCTTTAGTAATTCCCCGTGAGTTTCATACTCGTGTAGACCACATGAAATTCTTTCAGATGTTTATGAGGATCTTCACCTGTAAGACCATGAAAAGTGGGCAAAAATATATTAGTCAATATTTAAGCTCAAATGTAGTAGCAGCATCTAAATTAGGAAAATTTATGCATAGAGGTTGATGAATCAAATCAGGGGCTGCAAGATTTCTTCTTCTTCAAAATCAAAATCATTTGCAAATAGGATGTCGGGATTTTAGAGATTGCGTTCTTCAAAATTCTGTCGAATGTCACTCTATAATTTCTGAATCGTAATGCAAATCACATTGATTAGAAGATTGAATTGCATGCATAAACAAATAGAATAAATTAAAAAAAATTAAAAAGAAGGTAGAGGAAGAAAAACAAATAAAATTTTATGCTAAAATTTCTAAAAACAATAAATTGCCTAAAAACCTAAAAAGAAATTATGATTTTTTTTTTCAAAAATAAAATAAACAGTTAAAGAAGCATAAAAAATAAATTAACACCACTCCCCGATAACAATGCCAAAATTTGGTGTGCTCTGTCGTAGGCACCCAAAAGTAATATCTTAACCTCTAAAACTAATGTAGTATTGGAAGTAAAGGTAGATCACATGAAGAGTGTGTAATCCAGTATTTTATGTTTCGTACAATGTTTGTGTGGTTTTTTTGTATGCAAACAATTATAAATGACGCAATAAATAACAATGCAAATTTAATTAATGAAAACAATCAAAAGACTAACATTGGTCCAAGTCCATATCCACCTTCGAAAATTCACAATTGATCATAGATGCAAGGATAATTCAATTCATATTTTGAATATTCACAGTTGGAATAATTTTTCTATTTCTCCTTAGTTTTAGTTAGTTAGAAACCAACGTTCTAATTAACTCTAATTATTAAATAACCCCATACCAGCACTCAAGATTCAATTTAATAACAAATTTACACAATAGAGAAATCGATGAATTAGATAACACAAACACCAGCGATTGCATTCAATCTATTTAAACATTCTTCTTAAGATTCAATAACCTCTATCGCAGAAAATCATCAAATCATAGTGCTTCACAAGTTAACGGAATCAATTACAGATTTGATATTTAACTTAACAGTAGATTGCAACAAATAATAAACTAGTAAAGCTCCTAATAATTAAATATAACAATCATGAAAATAATTGTAGAAAAACACTCAATACTCAAAATATAAATCAAATAATAAGAAAAACTATTTAGATCTCACAATATGTGGTTCCGAGACTTCAATCTTCTTCAACCAAGTTTAAAATTTTAGTTACAATTCATGAATTTAAGAGAAAAATATAGAAGAATGAAGTTGGGAGGCGTTATGTGTGTTCTGGACATCTTCTAGGATTTATAAAGTATAGAGAGATTTGTTTCCATAAGTGTTTGATTGAAATTAGGAAACCAGAATTTTCATGCTGTAAGTCTTCTATGCGATCGCATAGTAGAAAGTCATGTGGTCGCATAGAACAAATAAACTCAGCCTTCAAACTCTTGGTATTGGTCTTTGCGATCGCATGGAATTAACACTATGCGACCGCATAGTGTTAGCTATTTTTTCACCAGATAGTTTTTAGTATTTTCGTCATATCTTTCACTCCCAATATCCAATTGCAGCGATTCAAAATTCATTGTAAGTCTAACTTAAAGGTATATAATTTTGATTCAGATATAATCTTCCAATACGATCATTTGATGGGTCCAAAATGGGTCTCAACAAGAGGCTGAAAATCGGTGCAAAACTTTTTCGATTGGAAATTGATGTGTGATCACACTTTGATGATATTTCATCCATTTGATGTCTTCTTTCATCCAATTGACTTCTAAAACTCTCAAATTTTCATTATGAGGTTATACACAAGTTTAAAGTATTTGCATGTTAGTCTCCGAACTTTCGCTTTCTTTTATTTTGGTCCTTGTTTGCTTATTTCTTCCAAATTACGACATATCCATAGAATTGTCACCTAAATCAAAATATGAACGTAATAAGTACATTTTGACATTGATTAATCATACAAGCACATAAAATAAGGAGGAAAAAAATATGTATTTTACATTCCTATTAAATTCCCCCACACTTAGCTTTTGCTCATTCTGGAGCAAAACTCAAATTTAATTTCCCAAAACACCCAAGTCGTAATACCATGAACATGGAACTATCAAACTTTTTCAAAACACATAACACATCATGAATAAATATTCACACACAACTCATAATCAATTAGCTAGTATTTTCTTATGAAGATGGGATAAACAAAACATGTAGACCCTCACGGATATAAGCACTCAACTCTCATGTGTTTAAAAGATAGGCGTTTCACTCAAGTTCATTCCAATGAAGATGATCTATCATATACATGCATATCTTCTCATTCGTCACCAATTAGATCACAAGTTTTATAAGAATCACAAGGACTTTTCAAGGGTTGTAACGTGGCTTAGGGTCAAGGTGGGAAACTATTTAGGTATGTGACTCAAGAGCCATCGAAACTAGTGGAGCAAAGATGAATAGACTTAGCTAAAAAATATACACAAGACATGTAAAATCAACCACTCTACATGATAGTTTTTTTACTTTGCATCTATCCCACACAAATTGAACCTTTTTTTTTAAACGTATGAAGAATTATCAACATAGATATTTTGTAACATTAAAATCACTCTCCTCCATCACTTATTTTCTTTTTTTTTTTTCGCAAAATATAAACTGCAAATGTTACACCAACAATGGAACTCCATGAATTAACATAGAAAATTTATTCTAATTCACTAATTATAGCACTACCAAAATTTTTGACACCCACGCACTTATTTTCTTGCACACCCACACATATCATGATGATGAACAATATTCCACTAGCTCTAAGGCTTGGATAAAGACGTTTTTTCCAGTTTAAAGCTTGTAACGTGGGTTTACAAAAGAAAATACAATAAGGCTCAAAGAGGTTCAACAAAGGGAAATTCAATCACATGGTAGGCTATTTGGCTAATGTAGCTAATTCATGTAACAAAGATGACCTTAATCATGTTTGTGCATGCATATGTCAATTTGATCTTGAATAAAATCAAGGCAAGTTCTAGAGACAAAAACCATGGAAGAATATCACACATGAAAGAAATAATGAGACTGCTATGGATGTGTCAGTCTAAAGGCTCAAAATCTCACCGATTTTTTATCTACAGAATTTAGTTGCTACCATCCTAAAAGAAAATAATTCAACCAATTAACTCTAAGTTGTAAGATTATTCATTCAATCCTCAACTCCTCTTCTTGAAAAATCATGCAATTTTTTTTTGAAAATTAACTCACTCAATCTAAATGCAACCTAAATCTAAATCCTCCCCCCTTCCTCCACACTTAAAACTTACAATATCCACAATGTAAGGTGTAATACAAAGAAAATGACAAAGATAACTAAAATAAAAATAAAAAAATAAAAAGAGAAAGGAACGAACTCCCCTTAGGTTACCTCCCAAGCAATGCTTCTGTGTATTATCTTTGACTCGACTCAATGTTTCCTCGATCTTCCTTGTGGTACACCTAGTCCATTGGGAATGAAAACTAGCAGTGTTCCTCCACCTCCATGCAATAAATACATGTAGTGATTGAGGTGAGACTTCAAATCTGGAATGGAAGTCTGCAGAACAGAAAGTAGAGGCTTCTCATTAGACACTGGTAATATAAAAACAAAAATCTTACCTAACTCTGGAAAATCATTTAATGCTGCCACAGTTCTTTGTAACTCAGTATTTAAGGCCAACTCCCGATTCTTTTTCCTACGATGCTCATTAATGACAGATTCCCATTCATTTTTAGCACCAAATTTGAAAACATATTGCACTAAATGATCAATCACATCAATAAAATGAACATGATTATTATTATACGGATATTTCATGGAGCCATAGATATCAAGTTTAATGATTTTATTATCAAATTCCATGGTCAATGTGCCATTATGAAATTCCATTTTAGTTTGGATGTCCTTAAGAACGATCTTTCCTAACAAGATAGAGGTTGTTTGATTACTATTGCCCATGTCGAGCACATAAAAATCAGTAGGAAAAACCAACTCATTAACTTTCACGAGAACATCATCAACTACCCTATTAGGATAGATATTAGATTTATCCGCTAGCTGGATTATCACACCGGTGTCAATTAAAGTTCCAAGTTTCAAGGAAGTATATACAGAATATGACATGACATTAATAGATGCTCCTGAATCTAGCATGACCTTTTCAAATTTAGTGTCACCTATCATGCAAGGGATGGTGCACATGCCAGGATCCGTGCATTTTACAGGAAGTTTCTTTTGAAAAATTGCAGAAACATTTTCTCCAACTTTTACCTTTTCAATCCCCTTTAGTTTCTATTTCCTCTTACTTGTGCACAATTGTTTCAAAAATCTAGCATAACGAGACAATTGTTTAATGATATCTAAAAGTGGAATATTTACCTCGAATTTACTAAAAATTTCATGCAACTCATCATGATCTCGTTCATCTTTCCTACATCCTACTAGAGCCTAAGGAAAAGAAGGTATAAGTTTATAATCGGAAAGAAGTGGAAACTTACGCTTAATTACCTTAGTATCGTTGGGAGCACTCTTTTCTGCTGTAATATATTCTTCATTTTCTTCCTTTGATGATGTAGGGACTACCTTCACTGGAGCTTCAACCTCTGTTCCACTCCTCAACATGATTGCATTCGCATTTTCTTTTAGATTCACCACTATTTGATATGACAATTTCTCAAATTCTGTGACTCCAACCGACTGACCGCGTTAGGCACTTAACCCATTTGATTTTCCAAACATTGAATGCTAACCCTGGTCTCCTGTTGAAATTTCAAAGTGTTAGTGACACGGGATTTAACAATATCCTCTAAAGACATACCAAAGTTAGAAGTTTGGCCTTGTTGTTGTCTAGAAGGGTATAACTGATTATGTTGTTGGAAATTTTGTCGATTTTGATTCATTTGTCGATTCTCATAGCTAAGATTTTTATGATCCATCTATCCTTGGTTGTATGTGTTTGAATATGGATCATAAATCCTCTGTGGTTGTCCAGGAAAGCTACCAGCTTCTTTTACGTGTTCAACGGATTCTTCTTGAAGTGTTGGACACATATCGGTTGGATGGCTTACCAATGAACAAATTCCACATGCATTTGCTGTTTGCATAGTACCTGCAGCCATTTGACGAATAAGAGTAGTTAGACTCTCTATTTGTTGTTCAAGGGATGAGACATTTACCTCATTGACTTGTCTAGAAGGGAGATCAAATCTAGTGCCAAATTGTTGAGAGTTAGCTGTCACGTTTGCAATCAAGTTCCTCGCTCATTCGGGAGTTTTATCCACCAAAGCTCATCCACTTGTAGAATCAATCATACTCCTATTTATGGGTAGAAGACCTTCATAAAAGTATTGAATAAGGAGATGCTAACTGATCTGATGATGGGGACAACTTGCACACAATTTATTGAACCGCTCCCAATACTCATGTAGGGATTCCTTATTATCTTATCTCACATCACATATTTCCTTCCTAATATTTGCTGCCATTGAATCTGAAAAATATTCCTCCAAAAATAACTTCTTCATTCCATCTCATGTGGTAATGCTTCCTGATGGTAGATAATGGAGCCAAGTCTTAGCCGAGTCTTTCAGAGAAAATGGAAAGGCCCTCAGTTTAATTTGTTCTTCAGTAATTCCCGTAGGTTTCATACTCGTGTAGATAACATGAAATTCTTTCATATGTTTATGAGGATTTCACCTGTAAGACCATGAAAAGTGGGCAAAGATGAATTAGTCAATATTTAAGCTCAAATGTAGTAGCGTCATCTAAATTATGAAAAGTTATGCATAGAGATTGATGAATCAAATCAGGGGCTGCAAGCTCCTTTAAAGTTCGATTTTCGGCCATGATTTCTTCTTCTTCAAAATCAAAATTACTTACAAATAGGATGTTGGGATTGAGATTGCGTTCTTCAAGATTCTGCCGAATGTCACTCCGTAACCTTCGCAAAGTTCTCTCAAATTCTGGATCGTACTGCAAATCACCTTGATTAGAAGATCGAGTTGGGTGCATAAACAAATAGAATAAATGAAAAAGAATTAAAAAGAATGTAGAGTAAGAAAAACAAATAAAATTTTATGCTAAAATTCCTAAAAACAATAAATTGTCTAAAAACCTAAAAAGAAATTGTGTTTTTTTTTCAAAAATAAAATAAACAGTTAAAGAAGCACAAAAAATAAATTAACACAAATCCCCGACAATGGTGCCAAAATTTGGTGTGCTCTGTCGCAGACACCTAAAAGTAATACCTTAACCTCTAAAACTAATGTAGTAGTGGAAATAATGATTGATCCTACGAAGAGTGTATAATTCAGTATTTTATGCTTCGTACAATGATTGTGGAGTTTTTTTTATATGCAAACAATTATAAATAACACAATAAATGACAATGCAAATTTAATTAACGAAAACAATTAAAAGACTAACCTTGGTCCAAGTCAATATCCACCTTCGAAAATTCACAATTGATCATAGATGCAAGGATAATTCAATTCATATTTTGAATATTCACCATTAGAATAATTTTTATATTTCTCCTTAATTGTAGTTAGTTAGAAAACAACGTTTTAATTAACCCTAATTATTAAATAACCCCAAATCAGCACTCAAGATTCAATTTAATAACAACTTTACGCAATAGAGAAATCGATAAACTAGATAACAAAACACCAATGGTTGCATTCAATCTATTTAAACATTCTTCTTAATATTCAATAACCTCTATTGCAAAAAAAAAAATCATCAAATCCTAGTGCTTCACAAGTTAAGGGAATCAAACAATTACGGATTTGATATTTAACTTAGCGGTAGATTGCAACGAATAATAAACTAGTAGGTCTCCTAGCAATTAAACATAACAATCATGAAAATAATTGCAGAAAAATATAAATCAAACAATAAGAAAAACTATTTAGATCTCACAATATGTGGTTCCGAAACTTCAATCTTCTTCGACTAAGTTCAAAAGTTTAGTTACAATTCATGAATCTAAGAGAAAAATAAAGAAGAATGAAGTTGGGAGGCGTTATGTGCGTTCTGGACATCTTCTAGGGTTTATAAAGTGTAAAGAGATTTGTTTCCATAAGTATTTAATTGAAATTAGGAAACTATAATTTTCGTGTCGTAAGTCTTCTATGCGACTGCATAGTAGAAAGTCATGCGGTCGCATAGATCAAATAAATTCAGCTATCAAACTCTCAGTATGGGTCTATGTGATCGCATGGAATTGCACTATGCGACCGCATAGTGTTAGCTATTTTTCCGCCGGATAGTTTTTAGTATTTTATATCTTTCACTCCCGATATCCGATTGCAGCGATTCAAAATTCATTGTAAATCTAATTCAAAGGTCTATAATTTTGATTCATATATAATCTTCCAATACGATCATTTGACGGGTCCAAAATGGGTCTCAACATGAAGTTGAAAATTGGTGCATAACTTTTTCGATTGGAAATTGATGTGTGATCATACTTTGACAATATTTCATCCCTTTGATGTCTTCTTTCATCCAATTAACTCCTAACACTCTCAAATCTTCATCACGAGGTTAGACACAAGTTTAGATTATTTGCACTTTAGTCCTCGAACTTTCGCTTTCTTTCATTCTGGTCATTGTTTGCTTATTTCTTCCAAATTACGACATATCCATAGAATTGTCATCTAAACCAATAAGTATATTTTGACATTGATTAATCATACGAGTAAATAAAATAAGGAGGAAAAAATATGCATTTTACATTCATATCAGTATTCCTCCTAGCTTCTTGATATTGGTGATCTTGGCTATGTCATCTTTCAAAGTAATGGTTCTTAGCCTCTTGGCCGTCGGTATAGGGCTTGTTCTGGAGCCTTGTTTAAGGTACAGTGAGAAAAAAGGATGGTTCAGATTCTCTGCTTGTTCTGATCTTCCAGATTGGGATTACAATAATGACAGGCCCATTGAGCCATATACTGAACGATGGAACTTCTATGTTGATGGTGCAAAGTGAAACTTTTATTTGCTTCTAGCGTTGTGATGGTTTTTTCCTTGGCAATTTAGATAATAAACATGTTAATGGTGGAAGTGAGATTTTTATTTGCCTCTAGCATTGTGACGGTTTTATCCTTTGGTAGTTTTGATAAATAAACTATTTACTATCATTTTCTTCTTATATATTTGTAAATGAGGTACTGACTCGACAGCTTGGCTCTTCAAAAATTTAATTTTCACTTAAAATTATTTTCTGTAATATTGTAACGTAAGTGTGTACTATGTCAAGTTTTATTCAATAACAAGTTATTGAATTTTCATTAAAATTATTCTGGAAACAAAATCTTGATCCTACTTAATGACATAGATCATTCACTTCATTACATTAATAACAAATTTTCTCATGCATAAAATTGATTTTTAGATATTCCAATATTTTTTACTTTTTGTGGTAAAAACAAGCCTTAAGGTGATTTTTTAGTGTGAACGAATTACTTATAAACACAATTATGGTTACTGCTTACACAAGGCTATAAGCTTGTATTTTACAAACAAATTTAAATAAAATTGAATATATTAGTTAACCATAACGGTTACAAATATACTTCACATATTTTTCTTCTTTAATCAACAGACACCACTGCAACAAGAACAGTTCAAGGTGAAACAATGATTGGTTGAGTCAACTCAAACAGGAGCAGGAGCAACAGGCAACCTGCTTTAGCTTTACAACAAGTTGAGGTCTCTCGGTGAATGATAGAAATCGCGAGGGCGACCCATCTCATGGAATTGAAATCGCATGTCGAAACCAATACCCCTCTATAGAGAGGTTAAATGTTTTATTAGAAAGAGGAGTAGCTGCTGCTTCTAAAAAATCGAAAAGATATCTCCTCTTCTTTAACACGTCACTTTTGCCTCTGCGCAGCCTGTCATCATTAAAAAAACAGTTAGGAAACCAGTGAAAAGTTAGTCTGGAAATGCTAGTTTATAGTAAAGGATCTTGGGAGAGGGAAAAAAATAAAAAAAAAATGTGAAAGCAAAGTGATTAGATAGACCGGACTGAAGAAAGAAATGTTGATGGCGAGAATATGAAATGAATAAGAGTTGATTTCACTATAGGCAGGTCAATAGGAATCCGGCTATAGAGCCGAAATGATGTCCACAAAGAACATTAAGAATGTGCTTATTTTCGAGGAAGCAGAAGTCCAAAGTGGGCCATCTCATATCTAAGCAATAGAAGTCCAAAAATGGTTATATCAAAGTTCACAAATCATGCATTTAGATATATACTCCTACAAAAGCAACAGAGAAATGAGGCAACTGAAATCACGTGTGAGAAAATCCCATAATTATCATTCAAGCACAATGTCTGGTCGGGTCCACTATTCCTAACATACCATCCACTCACTAACTAGAATTTTTTGTCTTCTTCAAATTCTTTTGCTATCTCATATCTTGTTTCCCAGGATGTTGGCATCTACCAGACTTGATATGGGTTCGAGATAACTATATTATGTGGAAATACAACTACAAAAAGAAATTCATGCAACCATTATTCACATTAAATATCAAGCAAGGCCCAAACACAGGAATGGCAGCAGTCAGGTTGCACGATACCACAAGAACTGATGATATGCATCTATGTAGTGTCCAAAAGATACATTAGCACAAAGAGAACACTTAACATTTTTACTAGAATTACGGGCATGGTTAAAGAGGCCAAGCTCAGAAGTTCACAACTCATTTATCATGTCAACTATCCGTAGATCTGAATTATGATTATAAATATCCTCTTCTTCCATATCCGATCATGAATTGATTATTATTGCAACATGGACTGCATCATCATTTTCATTGGCCCTATTAGTCCAGGAGACTAGAATGACTCCTTGTTGGACCCTTGCCCTCACCTTGCCTCCCAAATGCCACTTATCCCAACCCTTTACAAAATCCTAAACTGACTGTTTCTTTATCTGCTTGTGTAAAAGTAATAAAGATCAATCCCAACTCCCTCGGAGACAATGGTAACAAACTCAACCAAACAAATACGTGGGAAACATGAAAATTTGACTTCCTATTTTGAGCGAGTGATGGCGAGATTATGCCCAGTCAAATGCTAGGGAAAATTGGAAAATAGCTTAGTAAAAGCGTGTCCATAGAAAATAAATTGATATGTTATAATGTGAGGACACAAGAATAACATGCAGAATGACATAAATAACATTTTCAAGGCAGTAACACCAACCTTTTTCAACTTATCCAGTACTGAGTCTTCAAAAGCCTGATATCCAGCACCAACAAGATTACTCAGTTTCGGGACATCAGATTCTATATTAGCCTCTACATCAAAGTTAACTGGTGATGAAGCTGGTTGAAGAGGCAAAACTAGAAGAGGATTTGAGAGATCCCCCAAGACATTCCCAGTAGCAGCATCCTGTCAAAGAAAAATCCCAATTCAGAACTACATAATAAACTACAAAATCAATTTGGAGTAAAGAAATTCATTAAGAAAAGAGAAAAAACATACAGCTGCATCTTTAGACCCCATAACAACAAGGGCATACCCTTTCTTCTTGGAACTCTTGATGACTACATCTTCCACCACACCAAACTCCTCAAAAATTTCCCCGAGTCTTTGAGCTGTATAGCCTTCGCCGGTCTTCTCCCATGAAACCTTGAGAACCTTTTCCTTGTCTAACCCACTACCACCACCATCCATATTACTTTTTCCCCTTGCATTGGTATCTTTCTTTGAAGGAGTCGTCGTAGCAGATCCTTTGTTACTATGCATTGTACGAATTCTAGCAATCTCCTCTTTAAGCTTCCTAGCAATCATCTCTTCCTCTTCTCGAGCTCTCGAGCTGGGGTCAGGAGCAAAAGCATATCGCTCTCTTTCCTCGAGATCTGACATCATCTTCCGGCGCTTGGAGTCCTGTTGTGACTGGCGTTGAAGCTTTTCCCGTTTCACCCGAAGCAGATCATCAAACAATTTCCTAGCTTTTTCATCCTTTAGGATTGCATATGATGTTGTAAGCATTTGAAAATTGTCATGGGCATTTGGGTCATCAGGTCTCTTATCTGGGTGCAATTCCAAGGCCTTCAGTCTGTAAGCTTTTGTAATTTCTTTCTCCAAAAGCTTGGCACCTTCTTCACCAGATGGCAAGCCCAAAACAGCATAATGGTCGACTTCACCATCCATATCCTCAACTCTTTATAGTCTACACGCACTAACATGAAAAATGCAAATAAGCAAATAGAATGTCAGAAACATTTAAGTAACGCACGGTGTAATATAACAGGCAATGTATCAGCATGTCATCACAATTAAACATTGACAAATGCAATTTACTATACAAAGTGTAGTATCTTAGCCAGAATATTGCCCCCACTGGATTTTGGTTCCGGGTATTTCACAGATTATAATAGAGGGGCAGCTGGTTCTAAAGGCAAGGGGAAAACCATAAACGGACATAAAAAATTCGATAGACATTGTCAAGAAAATCTCTGTTGATCAAGGATGCCTGCTATCAACAAACAACAATATTGGAAAAAAATAATAATAATTCTTTGGGCCTGCTTGCCAATTTTTATCTACTGATTTTGATTGTTTTTGGATGGCAGACAATGGCACTATATATGAGAGGTTAGGAAAACCAATTATTTTTAATTTTTTGAAGCACGAGTGGTTCCAGTGTAGTGTAATGTGTTGTATTTCTCAACCCATAAAAATCCGTGATTTTTTGCCATTTTCAAAATTTCTTTCAATTTTACCCTTTCTAAAACAAATATTTCAAATCTACTCTATAAAGAATGAAAATTAAAAAAAAAAAAAAAGAAAAGAAAAAAAAAGCAAAGAAATTCCTCCTCAAATAAGCTTGAAAGTTAGCTTCACAAATATATTCGTTTTTAAATCATTAAATTGTAAAGAGTTACGTATAATTTCCTCCGTATTGTTTACACATTTCTACTTTTAGAATTTTTTTTATAAAAAAAATAGACATACATAATTTTATTCTTTTAAAATACTTTCAAAACCGCTTAAAAATAATTCCCAAATATGAATTGCACAATTTAGAAATTCGCTACTAAAAATCACCTAAAAGTTGAACCTCATCAACGCCCAAAATAGTTACTTTAAGAAACCCTGTTGAATATTGATGCCAATTTTGTCAATTATATTCAACTTATTTGGGGCGATGATGAAATGGGCTTAGCCCAATATTGTTGGAACGGATACATTACCATTGCCCAATAACGCAATATTAGTATGTGGCCCAAAACCCAAGCCCAAGAAATAAATTCAAGTTAGTTGCTCTGGCCCGATTGTTAATAGGCTGATTAGTTAACTAATTAAGTTGGTTTCTTGTTGGGCCCTTTATATATACCATTTGACTTTCCTTTAGGCAGTGGAATTGATTCCATTATACATTTAGCTTTGTGCGTAAAAGAGGGGATTCCATTTGTTCTCTGGCTGAGTGCGAGAAAGTGTACAGGAGAGTTCTTGGCTTTGGTTCTGTTCGGTATTTCTTCCCTATTTTCTGCCTTTGTGAGTGGATTAAAACATTTGGCTTTTAATCTTAGTTCTTGGTGATATATCTTTGTGATGGAAAGGGAAGTTTCTCGAGTTCTTTGTGATACCAATTGATTTGTTCGATTGGGGCATTGAAGTAGCTTCTTGATTTATTATCTTAGGGTTTTGGGTATTTTGAGGCCGCTACTATATTGTACAGACGGGTACAATGTCTTTGTGAATTTCTGAGCCCATTGTAACATTCTATCATTCTTGGTGAATCTGAATTTAACTATTCTTGGTGAATAATTGTTTGCTTCCGCGTGTTCTTGAGGCTCAAATCCCTTACAAGTGGTTTCAGAGCATCAAAGAGGGTGAAAGGAGGCCTCAATCGAGATTGGGTCACTGAAAATTAAGGTCCTGTTTTTTTTTTTCAGATTCCTTTTCTCGATTTAATGCAATAAACTCTAATTCTTCTTTATTTTTCGAATTGGCTACTAATTGGTTCCCCGTTTGTGATTCTTGTGAGGAATCTATTCTTGGTGAACAAATATGGAGGATTGGACTACCTGCTACGTGCTCTGCAGATTCTCCAATTTTCTTTTTCTTGATGAAATCATTCTAACTCTCTTATTTTCATTGATTCTTGATTGTGTTATTATCACATCCTGAATATTATCAATTCCCCCTTATTTCCCCCTGTGAATTGTGATTGTCAGTCTGGTTAATTTTTTCCTTCAGGTGCATAATTCTTTGTGAATTTTGTGAGTGTTGGCTAGTTTAATATCTCTGCTGATTATATTGTTCCACTGAGATCATTAAACTACTTACTATCACTGTTAATAATTGATATCTCTGTTTGCAATTAGTTTGATATATAGTAGGTTTTATTCTTTGTGAATTGTTGTGGTCATAGGCCTGATTATTCTCATTGCTGATTCTCTGGGTTTATTAATCTGCCTATTATCACTGTTATCAATTGATTCACTGTGTTAGTAGTCTATTTCAGCATGGATATTTTCATTCCTGTATTTTGATTGCACTGTGACTTGTGTGATATTAAACTGTTGATTGAAATATCTGTTTACTGTGTTCTTTCTATGGAACTGTGACCTCAAGAATTCTTTTGTGTTGATTAAAAATTTCAAATGACAATGGCAACATTTGAACTTGGAGTTTTTAATGGAAAAGGGGATTTTCCCATTTGGCAACAAAAAATGAGAGGGGTCTTAGTTCAACAGAAAGTGGCTAAAGCTATAATTGGTGAATATCCTGCTACTATGACTGATGAACAAAAGAGTGAATCTGACGAACTTGCATATACTTCTATTATCCTTCATTTGTCTGATCAAGTTTTGAGAAAAATTGGTAAGCAAGATAGTGCTAAGGATTTGTGGGAGAAATTAGAAGAACAATATATGTCTAAGAGTCTGCCTAATAAGCTCTTCCTTCTAGAGAGGTTCTTTAGCTTTAAGATTGATATGTCAAAGGACTTAGATGATAATCTTGATACTTTTAATAAGTTAGTTCAAGATATCACTAATGCTGGGGATAAAGTTTCTGATGAGTACAAAGCTGTTATCCTGTTGAATGCTATACCTGATGTCTATAAGGATGTTAAGTCTGCTATTAAGTATGGCAGAGATACCTTAACACCTGACATAGTGATCAATTCTTTGAGAAGTAAAGAATTAGAACTCAAGATTGATAGAACTGGAAAGGATTTTGAGAGTTTGTCTGTGAGAGGTAGACCTGTGACTAGGCAAGTCAATGGTCATAATCACCAAGGTAACAATCATAACAATTTCAAGAAGAAGGGAAAGGGGAGATCTAGATCTAAGTCTAGAAGTGGAAGTGGAAATGGAAATAGGAAGTGTTATGGCTGTGGTAAGACAGGTCATTATATAAAGGACTGTTACAAGAAGAAAATGAACAGAGAGAGACGAGAGTGGATGAGGGGAATATAGTTGAATCCCTAGATGAGACCACTGTTGATGTGTATGTGGTGACAGATCCTACTTCTGATCTGAATAGTGTCAACTATGTGGATGACAGTGATCAGGATAGTGAATGGATTTTGGATTCGGGGTGTACATTCCATATGACCTCTAGAAGACCTTGGCTAGAGAACTTTAAGGATCTTGATGGAGGAGAGGTGGTTATGGGTAACAATGCAGCTTGTAGCATTAAAGGAATTGGCAGTGTGACTTTGAAGTTTGACAATGGATATACCTTTACTTTAGAAAGAGTAAGGTATATCCCTGATTTGAATAGAAATTTGATTTCAATGGGTAATCTAGATGACATTGGCCCTCAAGGTCGGATTGGTGATGGTTTTTTGAAAATAATTAAGGGTTCATTGGTTATCTTTAAAGGTACCAAGAGGAATGGTATATATGTCACTAGAGCCAGTGTAGTTCAAAGTCACATTGCTGAATCCTCTAGTGCTGAGATTGATGCTACTCTGAAGTGGCATAATAGGTTGGCTCATGTAAGTGAAAAAAGCTTGCATATTTTGAATAAGAGAGGGGCATTTGGTAAGGATGTGATTTCTGAGGTTCCATTCTGTGAGTTCTGTACGTTAGGAAAACAACATCGAGTTCATTTTAATACTGGTCAGCATAAGACTGCCTCTATCCTTGAGTATATTCATTCTGACATGTGGGGTCCATTATCTACTACCACTCAAGGTGGTAACAAATATTTTTTATCGCTAATTGATGATTTTTCAAGAAAAGTTTGGATTTTCCTTTTAAAACAAAAATCAAACACCTTTGAAAAGTTTAAAAATTGGAAAACTTTAATTGAAAATCAAATGGATAAAAAGATCAAAGTTTTAAGAACGGACAATGGTCTGAAATTTTGTAATTCTGAATTTGATCAGTTGTGTAGAGATGATGGGATCCTTAGGCATAAAACTGTTCCTTATACTCCTCAGCAAAATGGAGTTGCTGAAAGAATGAATAGGACTTTATTGGATAAGGTTAGATGCATGATGATTAGTTCTGATGTTCCTAAAGTTCTTTGGGGTAAGGCTGTTATGACAGCGGTTTATATTGTGAATAGAACTCCTTCTAGTGTCTTGGATGGTAAGACACCTGAAGAGGTATGGTCAGGGAGATTATCTGATTATACAACTTTGAGGACTTTTGGATGTGTTGCATATTCTCAGCAAAGTATAGGCAAATTGGAGCCTAGATCTCAGAAATGTGTTTTCATGGGGTATCCTGAGGGAGTGAAAGGGTACAGACTTTGGGTGAGAGATGAGAAAGGTTTTAAAATGATAACTAGTAGGAATGTGACTTTTAATGAAGCTGATATGCCCTGTTTGAGTAAGAAAGTCTCTAGTGATGTTCCCGAGAGGGATGATGATGAGGGGACTAGAATGCAAGTGAGTTTGGATCATTCTCCTGGACTTGTTGAGGAGGAACAAGTTGAGAATGAGGTTGAGGGGGAGAATGATGGTGTCACTGGTTCTCATGAACCTGTTGAAGGTGGTGATCATGACTCAGTAGACGATGTAGTTGGTCCTCTGAGTGATTATCAACTTGCTCGTGATAGAGCTAGGAGGGAGATTAGGGAACCCGTGAGGATGGGTGATTATCAATCCTTTGCTGTTTTGTCTTATCAAGACTTAGTGTTTAAAGAGCCTAAAACTTATGAGGAGGCTGTGAGTTGTCGACAATCTAAAGAGTGGCTAGGTGCTATGGAAGAGGAGATGAAGTCCCTTGTGAAGAATAATACTTGGATTTTGGTTCCTAAACCCAAGGATAAGTCTTTGGTAGACTGTAAATGGGTTTATAGTATTAATGAGGGTAGTTCTTCTAAAGCGCCTCTTAGGTTTAAGGCTAGACTTGTTGCAAAGGGGTTTACACAGAAACCTGGTATTGATTATAATGAAATATTTTCTTCTGTTGTGAAATATACTACTATAAGAGTCATGCTTGCTTTGGTTGCTCAATATGATTTGGAGCTTGAACAAATGGATGTTAAAACTGCCTTCTTGCATGGTGATTTGGATGAAACGATTTATATGAAACAACCTCATGGTTTTATTGATTCTAAAAGGCCTAATCATGTTTGTTTGCTTAATCGATCTTTGTATGGTTTGAAACAATCACCTAGGCAATGGTATATTAGATTTGACAATTATGTGTCTTCTATTGGCTTTGTGCGAAGTGCCTTTGATCATTGTCTTTATTTTAAAAGAAATGATAAGAATGATGTGATTGTTTACTTACTTTTGTATGTTGATGATATGTTGTTGGTTGGACATAAAATGAGTGATATTAATGACATTAAAAAGGCTTTGAGTGCTGAATTTGAAATGAAAGACTTAGGACGTGCTAGAAGGATTTTAGGTATGGATATTAAAAGAAATAGATCACAACAATCTCTTCTTTTAACCCAATCTGACTATGTGAAAAAGGTGATATCTAAATTTGCTATGCATGATTCTAAGCCTGTTACTTTACCTCTTGCTTGTCATTTTAAGTTGAGTAAAGAACAATGTCCACATGATGAATCTGATATTAAATACATGCAAAAAGTGCCTTATGCTAATGCTGTTGGATCTGTTATGTATACTATGGTGTGTACTCGTCCTGATGTTGCGCATGCTATTAGCATTTTGAGTAGATTTATGGCAAACCCTGGTCCTGATCATTGGACTGCTTTAAAATGGCTTTTAAGATATTTGAAAGGTTCTATTGACTTAGGATTGCACTTTAAACATTGTAAAGAGGGTGTTGTGTTGAAAGGGTATGTGGATTCTGATTATTCTAGTAATAAGGACAATAGGAAATCAACAACTGCTTATGTGTTTACTTTGTGTGGTACTTGCATTAGTTGGAAGTCTCAATTGCAGTCTATTGTTGCCTTATCTACTACTGAAGCTGAGTATGTAGCTGCTACTGAAGTTATAAAAGAGTCTTTGTGGCTTAAAGGCTTGTTATGTGAACTAAATGAATTGCATGAACCTGTTGTGGTATATTGTGATAGTCAAAGTGCTATACATTTATGCAAAAATCCTGTTTTTCATGATAGGACTAAGCATATAGATGTTAGGTTGCATTTCATTAGAGATATAGTTCATAAAGAATCTATTTTACTTGAGAAAATACCTACACAATTCAATCTCGCGGATATGGGAACAAAGGTATTACCTCTTTCCAAGTTTAAATCATGTTTGCAAATTCTAAAGATTGATACCGGTTAACTTTGTGTTGTGCAGGTACTAACCTTCTTGGTGTTAAGTGTTATGAGTCACTAATATGTTTGGTGGTTTATGACATTGGCATCAAGGGGGAGATTTGTTGAATATTGATGCCAATTTTGTCAATTATATTCAACTTATTTGGGGCGATGATGAAATGGGCTTAGCCCAATATTGTTGGAACGGATACATTACCATTGCCCAATAACGCAATATTAGTATGTGGCCCAAAACCCAAGCCCAAGAAATAAATTCAAGTTAGTTGCTCTGGCCCGATTGTTAATAGGCTGATTAGTTAACTAATTAAGTTGGTTTCTTGTTGGGCCCTTTATATATACCATTTGACTTTCCTTTAGGCAGTGGAATTGATTCCATTATACATTTAGCTTTGTGCGTAAAAGAGGGGATTCCATTTGTTCTCTGGCTGAGTGCGAGAAAGTGTACAGGAGAGTTCTTGGCTTTGGTTCTGTTCGGTATTTCTTCCCTATTTTCTGCCTTTGTGAGTGGATTAAAACATTTGGCTTTTAATCTTAGTTCTTGGTGATATATCTTTGTGATGGAAAGGGAAGTTTCTCGAGTTCTTTGTGATACCAATTGATTTGTTCGATTGGGGCATTGAAGTAGCTTCTTGATTTATTATCTTAGGGTTTTGGGTATTTTGAGGCCGCTACTATATTGTACAGACGGGTACAATGTCTTTGTGAATTTCTGAGCCCATTGTAACATTCTATCATTCTTGGTGAATCTGAATTTAACTATTCTTGGTGAATAATTGTTTGCTTCCGCGTGTTCTTGAGGCTCAAATCCCTTACAAACCCTATAACCGATAGCCAAAACTCCCAAGCAGGCTCTAAGGAGCTAAAAGATAAGAACGGCGATAAACAATTGCGTTGAAATTAAATTCTTCACAACAATCAAATACAGTGCGAAATCAACAAATAAAGCCTGTTTTTACATAAATCATATCTTCGAAGTTTCGTGACGTAGTTGGATTATCAGAGTAGAAATCACTGCAAAACAAAAGAAATTGGTGGTGGCAAAATGGAACACACCGCTTATGTCCTCCTGTTGCTCTACTAACAAAACTTAAAACCGGCCTGGGTAATATAAGAAATTGGATATGCACTTGCGAATTAATTGGGCTTCAACCTTCAGATGGCTTATATCCTGAAATGGTAATTAGCAAGTTTCATTTTTTTGACATTTTATCAATAAAAAATTATGAAATGACAAATATATCATTCTATTCAAATAAAAGAAAACGAAAAAAAGTACTAATTGTAACTAGAGTTCTAAATTTTTTCAAAAAGTGCAAACGAGACCTAAATAAATTATTAAAAGGGTAATTGGCACATAATGTCCTTACATTTCACAATTATTGTGAAAAATGTCATTACATTTCGTTTTTTTGTATTTTCACCCTTAATTACATTTTTTATAGCGCAAACCATCAATTCTATCTATTTTCATTCAATTTCTCAATAAAAAGTTATGAAATGACGAATATGCTATCCTATTTAAATTTTAATATATATATATATATATATATATATATATATATATATATATATTTTTTTTTTTTTTAAATTTTAATAATTTATTTTGGACTCGTTTGCTCTTTTTAATTTTTTTATAATTTATTTGGAATTCGTTTGCGCTTTTTAAAAAAAATTAATTTCTATTTTTTTTTTCATAATCTTATTGGGACTCGTTTGCACTTTTAGAGAAAGATTATATTATAGTTGCAATTAGTTATTTATTTATATGAGGATATATTCATTATTTCATTGCTTTTATCGAGAAATTGGATGAAAATGAATAGGTTGGATGGTTTGCGCAATCAAATGTATAATTTGTGATGAAAATACAAAAAAAAATATAATGTGTGAACATTATGTGCTCGTTACCCTTTTAATAATTTCTTTGGGAATCGTTTATACTTGCAAATTAGTTCTTTCTTTTTCTTTTTGTTTTATTTAAACAGAAGAGTATATTCGTCATTTCACAACCTTTAATTGAGAAAATAGTTGAAAGATAAAGATATTTTCTACAATAATAATAAAATTTACGGACGTTATGTGCTAATTATCATATCTTGAAAACTACTGGCAACTAAAAAATTACGTGAAACTACACGACGAAAATTATCTATAATATATAAAATATCACATTAAGTGAGAATAGTTTTTTGGACGGTTTAAACCTTACCGCAATTCAATTATTTCAATAATATCTTACTTTTCGTTTTCCAATATATAATAAATACTAAAAAATTCTTATCATGTATAAATTTCGTATTATTAATTCTCTTGATTAACATTCAAACTAATCTAGACTCAATGAACATTAACTTGATGAATCTAAAATTATAGACGAATTTATTTATATTCATGTATTTAGAAATTAAAATTATAGACGAATTTATTTATATTCAGTATCTAGAAATTTTAATGAGTGTTTAAATTCATGTATTAGCAATTAATTCTTACATACCAAATGTAATATAAAAAGTTTGCTCATTTGTAGTATTTTATCATCATAAAAAAATTGAAATAATAGAAGTTGAGTTTTGAGAGTACAATTTTCTTTCTATTAAATTTTTATTCTAATTTCTTTTTTAGTTCGTTTGAGACTCATCAAATCCTCCCAACAAACTCATATCAAATATTACTTTACGATACTAGTAAAATATTTCAAAAGAACGTTTAATGTACGTGTAACTCTGTCTAGTAATTGTAAAAAGGGAAAAAAATTAAAATAAAAAATAAAAAACACCCCAAATAGGCTACATTTATGGCCAAGTTATATGTAAATACATAAGATTTTTAAATTTGGGTGTAAATCTTTCATTGTATATAATTTTTTGACGTGTGTAACTTTTCTACAGAAATCCTACATTTAGTAAGTTAAATGATTATATCTTAAATCTTCAATGCAATCGTGCGAGAAAATTAAGCAAAATCATGATTTTAAGATTTAATTATGATGAGTCGGATTATTTTGAATTTTCTTTAAAAATCAGGTTTTGATTATATATAAAATATAATTTCTAATATTTTTAAAGCCATATATTATCATAATTTTCCAAGAAACGGGGTTTTAGGTCACATTTCAAAGAGATATAGTCACAAAACAGTGTCACATATTTACATATTTATATGACTGTCACATACACCAGCTATAAGTCACAATCACATAACGTATTATAAAGAGTTACAACTAAAGAACCTCACAAGTCACAACCATACAACGTAATGATAATCTTCGCACGAAATTATATTTTTTCAAAGACACGTCGAAGATCACATTCTTAAATTTTACACACATACTTGTAACTATAGATTGCTACAATTTGACGATTAAAAGTCTAGTCACACAACCTGTAGTCACAATCACACAATGTACTAGTCATAGTCATAATCTTCATGCAAAATGGTCAAAGAATATTGCATTCAATGTCTGTTGTTGGAGCAATTGTTCACAAACGATTGTTTAATTTGTGCGCTATACCAATAGATTAAAATCAACATAAAAATTATGGTCTATTATTTTCAACAAACTACGAACAAGAAGAAAACAATAATTCCATAGAAATCACACGGTGAACTTGTGAGTTCTAGGATATGTGAGAACATTAAACAGGATGATCAATCATGCTACATTGCTAGAGAAATTTGTTAGGAAAGTTGACAAAATGGCGCATGACATTCTATTGAACTGTTTAAAACACGAATAGTTTTTTCATCCAATCATCTTCTATCACCACTCCAGCTGTCACTGCATCTGTCAATTCACCAAGTGACATAATTCTTATAATTTCAGGAAAGATGATATTAACTTATGACCTGACTTTTTGAAAGAATTCTATAAGTTCAATATTTTAGAAATTATATTATTAAAGTATGATAACAGTTATCATTTTTTCCCATCTCAGAAAAATCAAATTATGCACTTTTATCTAACGAAGTGCTTATTGCACGTAAAGAATATTCATATGCCAAACAGTATTATTTAACATAATAATAAAGAACAAGCCAGAGACAGTAAAGCAGCACTGAACAAAATTGTCCAGCAAACGGGAAGTTCCAAAAAATGTCCCTTACACCCAAATAAACTTCTTAAGTAGAGATTGACATAATAACTTAAAATAATACAATATCTAATCGGTTTCATCGAAAGAATATCAATGTCTTCAATTTCTGGAATGCCATGGCTTTTATAGGACTCATCGAGACTCAACTTTTATTATTAAAACCGGATAAAGAAAATACACAAACTAAGAAAATTAATGTCAAAGGACGGTTCGTGCGGAGCATGCCAAGGTAATCAAACAGAAATAGAGTAAAAAGATCGTCCCTTCTCATCAATTAGATGCATCCCGGCTGTAGTATTGATCGAGTGTCTTTGCTGGAATACGGTGAAGGAGCTCCCGTGGAAAGATCCGGAGAAGTGTCCATGCCAGATCAAGTGACTGGAAGATGTTGCGGGTGTCATAGGCCCCTTGGGCGACAAATTTCCTCTCGAACTTGTCGAGGAACTCGAGATATAGCTGTTAATTCAAGTGGAGATGTATTAGTGATTGTAATTATTACTTTAAATAAAATTAAATCGACAAACTTATTCTACAACAGACCAGATCCTCAGAGGAAAGTGCTTCTTCTCCGACCACGGCTTTCATTGCCTGGACATCTTTTCCAATGGCATAATTTGCATATAGCTGGAAAATCAGGAAGATTATAAGTAAATATGCAATGGTAAAATGCAAATTTTGAATTAAATACATTAAAACTAAACGGCGAAAACTGCTGTGGGAGGGCGGTGGTTCTTTATTTGATCTGTACCAACACGAATGTGAGACAATCTTACCTGGTTAGACACATCGGAATGATCCCTACGTGTCATGCCCTCACCAATGGCACTCTGTAATTAAAATTGAACTGATTATTCTATATCGCTTTCCAGGTAAGAAGTCAAACCATTCAAATCAAGCAAAGCCGTGTAATTACCTTCATCAATCGAGACAAGGATGGCAGCACATTGATTGGAGGGTATATCTGTGCATTCAGACAGACAACTTCTTGTTCAGGCAAATTTCTACTTAATACACAACATGCCGATAAGAAAATTTTGTAACTATCATATCAAGAGAGAGAACATCAGACAAAAATCATGTATTTAACAATAAATCCATCATTGTAGTTTAAAATTCTTATGAGCTATCTTTCCGAATGTTGTGGAGGTAACAATCTAAAGTCCAACCAGCGGACGTGTCACTCAGCAATCCATGGGATTTTTCATGTTTATTGGACATAATTTTGCCTTCAAGCCATGTGCCTCTTGAAGCATATCCAAATTAAAAAACCACTCGGGAAAAATAATAGAAAAAGAAGAGAGATGGTTCTTCTAATTGATTTACGGCTCTAACAGAACTTCCTGGCAAATCATTCACAATTTATTTGCATGACCTGCTACCACAAAGTTCTGCACCATATATCACAAGGATCGTCAGTTGTGTTAATGACACTAGGCAGGTCCCAAAATTTTCGAACAAGACATTTGACCTGATGGTTCAAGGAGATACTTTGGATTATGTCAAATGACACAAACTAATTTATGTTTCAGCTAAACATCTTTACCTGACGATTGTGAAGCTGTCTGTCAATATATATCTGTCCTTCAGTGATGTAACCCGTGAGATCTGGAGTTGGATGCGTAATATCTGACAATTACAAAGAAACACAGAATCAGACTGATTCACGAATTTGACCAAAAGATGCTGGGTAGTTAATGTGTTTAAGTAATACCATCATTGGGCATGGTTAAGATAGGAATTTGTGTTATAGATCCCTTTCGCCCTTCAATACGACCAGCTCGCTCATAGATCGTTGCCAAGTCAGTGTACATATAACCAGGATACCCACGCCTTCCAGGCACTTCCTCTCGAGCAGCAGACACCTATAGTGAACATCCATATTTTGCGTGATACCAATAATTCCGAGAAAGTACTTGAAGAAAGATTCGCCAAAAACTCAATAGACATAATAAATCATAGCAAGAGATAGTTTCATTAAAATAGTTTCATTAAACACCTGTAACGGTATTTTTTTTTTTTTTTTTAAGAGATGAACCCTAAAATCGTATTCCATGGAAAGCAGAATATTTTAAGCAAATGTTACCTCACGAAGAGCATCAGCATAAGAACTCATATCTGTCAATATGACAAGAACATGCTTCCCACATTCATATGCCAAATATTCTGCAGTCGTCAGAGCAATACGAGGAGTAATGATACGTTCTATTGTTGGATCATTGGCCTGTATAAAAATTGTTCAGAACAAAATTAAAATTTTAGCCCCCCCTCCCAGGATTCATGTTTAAAGAAATAAGTCACTTTGCAGAGACAAATAGCATCAGCACATAAAGTTACCAGGTTTAGGAAAAGGGTCACTCTCTCCATAGATCCGTTTTCCTCAAAATCACGTTTGAAAAACTGAGCTGTCTCCATGTTGACTCCCATAGCCGCAAAAACAATTGCAAAATTGTCATCTTCCTCCTCCTGTGGCATTAAGCAGGCAACATGAGAATCATTTTGAGATGGATTCAATCACCTGAATTTATCAAATGTAATAAAATCTGCTTTGAAAAATCATGTAGTCGCATATTAAAGGAGGTAAGAGTGTTTGGTTGCTGGGAGCATAAATGTTGCACTACAACTAATATAATCTGCCGCACCAGAAAACTGACATATATGGAGAAGATGCAGGTTTATAGGAAACTCCTGAAACTTTCAGGTAAAAAGATAAAGTTGGTAAGGCCAAATTTATGCTTAACAGCTATGATAAGTTACTACTGGCCAAATTAATGCTTAACAACTATGATAAGTTACTATAGTTTATTATACAATATTAGGCCCAAAAATGTGTTCTTCGAGCAAGAAAGAGAGACACTTTTTAAACAATTTTAAATTAATTCCTCAGCATGATATGATAATATCATACATAGGCTTGAAGAAGTGATTAGACTAATCTGGAGTAGTGCCATTCATGGTCCCACAGTGTTACTAAACATCAAAATTAAAACATAGTTTGTGTTTGCAAGGACAGGAAAGTGGAAGCAAAGAACCTGTGTGATGGAAAAAATTTCCACCCTCTTCTCCATAAGCTAAACTTCCTTTTTTTTTATTTTTTTTTTTTTTGTGCGCGCAAGGGAAATAACATTTTTAGGCGTTTCAATTTTGTAATATATTTAGGACTTTGCTACATTTCAATTAGAAAAAATATTAGAAATTCACTATTCGCCTAATGCTCATACCATAAAATCTTCTGGCCTACCGAACAAGCACATATAAAGTGAAAGGCAACAGCTATAATGATTGATGGGGATTGCCGAAGTATGCATACAATCCAATACTCTAGAGCTTAGCCATATAGCACATATAGAATGTAAATTTTGTGTTTTAGACGAAAACATTTATCATGACGGTCAGTATACCCCAAGAAGATCATCAGATTTCTCCAAACGCTTCACCAAACCAGCCTGACGACAGATCTGAGCAGCTATTTCATTATGAGGAAGACCAGCAGCAGAAAAAAGCGGAATTTTCTGTCCTCGAGCAATTGAATTCATGACATCAATAGTTGAAATTCCTGTCTGGATCATTTCTTCAGGATAGGTTCTCTCACTAGGGTTAATAGAACTACCTGAAGTAAACAAAATACAAGCAACATCACATGTGGACAGGGAATGCATATAAATGAAGATATAAATTTGATTCTAGCAATACATGCCAGAAATATCCAAGTAAGCCTCTGGCAAAATTGGAGGACCATTGTCAATGGGTTTTCCAGAACCATTAAATATGCGACCAAGCATATCCAATGAAACCGGTGTCTTGAGAACCTGTAATAAAGTAGAATAAAAGTTTTATCAAAAGGATTTCAACAAAGGAAGATAACTTTAAATTGGCAGAAGGCATCTGATTATAGCATAGAACCAAATATAAACAGATCCTCTCCCCAACATAATTTATAGTTCAGTAAAAGCATAAACAAAAAACCCGTTTGCTAAAAAATGTCTAAGAAAACTTATAGACCACGTACACCAATACTGTGCTTCAAGCCAGACCTAGCTTGTTCAAACTAATTTCAAAGGATTAATAATCAGACATCCCGAATTTGCTGCTTTATAGTGTATAGATGTTGTGATTCATCCAATGCATTTGATTCTTTCAAAGAGGCAGAGCCCAACTGACAATGCAATATTTGTAGGAAAAAAGAGATGAAATAGACGAGGAAACATGCAAGTGGTAAATGAAGCACTAGTGCAGACAAAATATGAATTTTCACGTATGAATTGATAGGTAAAATAGATGAAGGTGTGAGATAATTAATAACAAAAGGTTATTTGAGGAAGATTGATAAATATAAAATCAAGACAAAGCAGTGAATAGATACATGTTCATTCTTAAATTTGCATGTATCTAAAGCCATGTTGCTTGATTATGGTAAAACGCTGCCATGATCCATATTTTGCAGCAACTTTAACATGGCTACCATCATTTACTCTCACTTTTTAATATTGTCGGATACTAAAATTCAATTGATAAAATGCATTCTGTAGTTGCGCAAAGACCTTCTCTATGACTCCAGTTTATAAAATTAATTATGTTGTTATAGGGCTACAAGTAATTACACCACAACTAGTTGACCGGAAGAACTCGAGAAAAGTAACAATAAAAAAATAAACTAAATAATAAATCCTCACTAGAATAAAGCAACTATTAATCCAACGCTAAATTCAAGGTCTAAACAAGGGACAGAATGCTAGGAGTGGTCCCAGGAAAAACATGATAGGAAATTATGCCTTCATTATGGTTTCGTAAAAATGATTTTTTCCGCCTCGCGAATTATGGGGCCATGTGATGAGAAAACAGTATCTCAAAAGCACTTTTAGTAATTATATACTAGCCTCATGACATCCATTGAGCATGAGCTGCACCTCACCCACCTACCCGCTCATCGATCACGGTATTCAGCTGACTTGCACTGATAGACCCCTATTGTTAGGAATTAGGCATGCATCTTTAAACTATTCGGCTAAATTTGACACAACAAATACAAGATATTTGCAGCACTTTTTCACATTTTCTTAAATATTCTCAAAACAGGGAAGATGAACACATGTTCTCTTTTCCATAATGTATGCCAATAAGTATTTTTGGTGCATGTATATAAATAAATCATTAAGATTTTTTTGTCATTAAGAATTCTCCCAAACAGGAATTTTTGGCCATGCATTTATTTAGTTCATTAAAGGCGTGTTCAGGAAATGTTTATAAACGATTTAGATTATAAATGAATAGGATCAGTAGATAGTACTTGCGGGTCCCACAAAATGTATGGATAAAAAGTGATGTGACCAATTATATATAGTTTATAAATATTAGCCAAACATGGGCTAAGATTCAAAATAAATCCCACTTCGTCAAATACAAGAAAAGAGGGGGAAAAAAAAAGCAGCAGTTATTTCTCTCTCTTTTTCTTTAAAATTTATATATTTATCTTTCTGAGAAATATGGAGCATATGGTGCATTTAGGGGAAAAATTTATTATTGAACCATGAGTTTAGTAAGTTATGCCTACAAAATCAACAGCATGGTTCTATACGAAAAAGAAAGGAGAGGAAGAGCAATACTGTACCTCCCCAGTAAACTGGACGGTTGTATACTTGTTATCAATTCCAGATGTTCCTTCGAAAACCTAATCATGAGGACAAGGGAACAGAAAATCAGCTCTGATCATGAAGAAAGCTGAAGGTTTGGAGTTACTGGAATTTAAATTTAAGATACAAGTTGCGAAAAAATTCAAGGAAAAAAGGTCTCAACAGAATCACTTGTTAATGACATCTAAAGGAGTTACAGGCAAAAAGAAGAGGCATCTAACTACCACTTCCAAGGAAGAAAACTAGTTCTGGTAAACAAACTGAGCCTAAACTCACTTACATTAATCGTGTGTTTAACATAATGAAATGTATCGATACAAATTAAAAATCTGTCAGGGATGCCATAGATAATCAATCACCTGAACAACTGCTTTCTCCCCATCAACCTCCAGGACTTGTCCACGTCGAGTTGTTCCATCTCCCAAGCGGATATTAACGATTTCTTGATACTTGGGTCCCTGAAATAATTCCATAAAAAAAATATCCAATCAAGTTCCCAATTAAGAATATAAATATCCATATAGGCACATAATATATGCAGAAAACTGAGAAAAGTATAAGTATGGGAACAAATGCAGAACACAGAACAATATTCACCTTAACTTTCTCAAGGATAACCAGTGGTCCAGCAACTCCAGAGAGAGTTCTGTATTCTGAAAAATGAAAGCATGCAGAAATCTACATCAATAATACGTATGATGCAAATATACAAGATGATATTCAGAAAAGAAAATATACCAAAAATTCAGAAGCTCGACTAAACAGTAAAACAACACAACATATATTCTTACAGGTCTTTTCATCCACCCACCACCCCTGATTTGTTGAAACAGGGAATATAATGTTAATAAGGGGAGGAGAAATTAACATGTCCAAATATTACACGGGGAAGAATTCAAACGGCAAGGTTCAACCTAAAGAGGCAAATTATCTTTTATATTTTCTTCTTAGAGAGATTTAAAAAGACCAAATATAGGATAGGTTTTCTTGAAGTTTTTTTATTTTGCAACTTCTGGTGTTGCCTCAGACCTGTATCCCAGATGAAAGGCTCAAAGTCATCCAGAATTCCCCGATACAAACAAAATCACAGTATTATGGAGTCCCTGAAAATTTGAGCATAACAACTGATGCTAAGAAAGACCTTCCTAGAAGTTCTAAGCAGAGAAGCAAAAAGGGGAGAAAGCAAGCTTTAAAAGTATTGACATGTTACATTAAGATTTCCCCCCTTTTCCATTGACATAGAGATAGTAAGACTTGAAAAGAAGACCAGTGTACAAATCTATCTGAGCTCTGATGCGTATTATATACTAGGAACTAGACAACAAACTGGACTTCTGCAAAAACCTACAATTAAAAACCGTAAGGAAAAAAAAAAAAAAATGTTCCAGTGAAATCCAGCATCTGCAACATTCTATATCTTTCCACTTTGAACTTCTAAATGCTAGCATATTATCTTCGTAGACTTGTAGTTGGCGGTAATTGGCTAACACAATATGCATAAAGCTAATTCAGTAAAGCGTGCTAAAATTTAAAATAGCTGCAGGTAAGATTAAATATTACTAATGAAAACGAGTTTAACTAATATATTCATATAATGACACGATGGACATAGTTCAAAAAATTTCTCTGTGGCAGGCGGTGATATGTAACTGCTAATTATATGGTATGAAAAATGGACATCATGCAAATCGGTGCATCAAATGAAGTTTTTTCTTGCATACAAAGAAAAATGTGAATAATCTGCCAATCACGTATTGCATGGTTTTTCCTTGAATTAAATTGTAAAGATACCTATTTAGTTTTGGGGCATAAAAAAAATCAATCACGGCTATGACAGTCAAATAAATAATTTTACAACTAATCTACAATCCAATAAAGTATTTCACCATCTCCATTTTGGGCATACAAAAATCAATCACAGCAATCAGTTGAAATCAAATAATTTTACACCAAATCTTCAATCCAACAATGTATTTCATCACGTCAGTTCCCTAAAATTCAAATCATAAAACTCAAAGCAGCATATTTCAGGACGCAAACCAAACATAATTAATGACAAATAAATCAACCAAAAAATATATATAAAGCACAAGTACTAAGCACAGACATACCCATTCCAATCTCCAGAGTTCCCTCCTCCATGTCGACATTGTTTTGTGTCAAACCCATATTTCACCTAAACAATCAAGTGATCAACGAAACAGACAATAAAGTTAAAATCACATTACTGATACTAAGTTCCAGATCAATGTAAATCTCCAAAAAAACTGGAATAGCCAAATTTCAACGCGCGCACTTCATCCTACCCCTCAAATCACTTACTAATACATCCATATATGCATATTAACATACAACGCCCAAAAAATTCAACTCTGTACGGTTAAGGTAAAATCAGAAGATGCAAACAGGAATACATACATATAAGTGCGTGGGAGAATATTGAATTCACTGCTTGTAATTATTTTCATCACAGGAAAAATTTGAGAAATCGAAAACGGATCTGAAAAGTCGAAATCGATTACCTTTTTTGGTTTTTCTTTTCAATTCCAGAGAGAGAAACGATATGGTGTGAGTGATGGGCCGATCAGAAACGAACTGAGAGATCTGATGGTGGAGAAAAATAATTATTTGTGAACTGTCGCATATGGCTTATAATTGATTTACATCTGTATCAAATTCATACGACTGTCCGTAGATATTTTTATGGGAAAAACCATTTGTACATATTTTTTTTTTAATTTTTTTTTTTTTACAGATGTTTAACACGTAATCACGTGAGGTCTGTCGAAATAAAAAAATAAAAAAACCAACCTACCCCATTGCATTGTGCGTGTCTGGTTCAATTTTTATATACCCTCACAACAATTAAAATGATATTTTCGAGATAAATAAATTTTATAATGGTTATTAATACGTGGTTAAAAAGTAAAAAAAAAATATTTAAATTTACGTGTAAAATATCTCATATATATATATAAAATGCCTATAAAACGAAAATTCTTATTTTAACGGAATATTTAACGGAATTTGTTGTTTTAACGGAAAATCTATTTTCACCGTTAGTTTTATTGTTTCCATTAAATAGCAATTAAGTCATGACCATTGATGTTGTGTCTGTTGGAATTTCATTATTTAATAATAAATGAATGAGAAATGCAAAAAGTTTTGTACTACTCAATGTTGGCAAACTCGGCCCGGTCCAGTCGATTCGACAAGTGAAATTGGGAACCGAGCCCAAAACCAGTTAAAACCTATCGAACCGGTCACAATTTTGACGGGTTTTCAAGATTTTTTTTAGTTTAAAATTTTTTAACTCCATTATTGGGTTTCAAAATTTATAATTCTAAGGCTCATATAGAAGTATTGGATGTCATGTTCATTTTATAAATACACTTCTCTCCAAAAGTTTCATAAACTTCCAATGTAGGATTGTGCATTTTATATATGCTCTTAACTCCAATAGTTTAATAAACTTCTAATGTGGGATAGTGACAACAAAAAAAATGTTAAACTACTCATCAAAATCATTTTCAAATGTATGTCTAATTGGCTAATTTGATTTTGAATTACAACTAATTAAATTGTAATATTCACTTTCATTCTTTCATTTATTTAATTTTCAAATTTAACGTAATTGCACTTGATATTAATATATTAATATTAGATATTATTTTCTATAAGTTTAAAATATTTTAATTTAACAAAATAAACTATTTTAACATATTTATTTTTAATTTTTAGTGTTAGGACTAATTGTAGGATAATGAATCTAATTAGTAAAGATAGATTTACTTTGAATTATTTTTATGTATTTATTGCACTCGATTCGACTCCAGTTGAATTCTCACGGACTTCACGTCGGAATCATTTTCGATTATGAACCAAAACCCTTCATCTCCATTTTCAGTTATCGGAATTATCAAATCCTCAAACTTTTCGTATAAATCCTACGATTAATGCTCATGTTTAGTTCCTCAATTAATAAAAAAATTAAAATTCTTCTAACACTAATTAGCAATATTATAGTATTATATTAAATGTTTAATAAGTATTATTTTTAAATATTAAATGATTTTATGATATAGTAAAAATTTTATTTTTTTATAATATAGAAAAAAACTATTTTTTAAAATAAAAATATATTTAATGCCTTAAAAATAATTAAAATAATATTAAAAATACGAAACGCATTATGACGCTTATTCTTCAAATTGACACACCTAAACTTGTGATTCTTGATTCTCAACATCGACATCTCGCAACACATTACGCATTTTAGAACATTATTAATAAATGAATGAAAAATGCAAAAGGCTTTTTACTACTACATTTTAGTCACTAGGAAAAATGAAACTAAAAAAACAAAATGGATGTGAAGATTATCAATTTAAAAATGCTAATAATTTATTTGGTAAGGTACATTGAATTCAATGAAGAAAAAATATTTATTTATTTAGTTTTGTATTATAATATTATCTATTATTTTATTATGTACAAAATGTTCATGATTAAGTGCAAAATTTAATATAATATAATAGTACGAAACACAAACTTATACATTTTAATTTAGAATTTAACACTATTCAAATTAAAATTAATATATCACAATGTATAATTATTTATCAATTATATAAATATTACATCATTAATTATTTAATGAATAAAAAAATTATATATAAACTAAGAAAACGTGCATTGCACGTTGCTTATACATAGTCTATATATATATATATATATATATATATATATAAAGTGCCTATGAAACGAAAATTCTTGTTTTAACGAAAAATTTAACGGAATTTGTTGTTTTAACGGGAAATCTTTTTTCACCGTTAGTTTTATTATTTCCATTAAATAGCAATTAAACCACCGTTTGTGGCCATTGATGTCGTGTCTGTTGGAATTTCATTATCTAATAATAAATGAATGATAAATGCAAAAGGTTTTGTACTTCTACATTTTAGTCACTATGAAAAATGAAAAAAAAAAAAAATGGATGTAGAGATTATCAATTTAAAAATGATAATAATTTATTTGGTAAGGTTATAGGACCATGCTATAGATTCTATTAATGCTTTTTTTTTAATATATCACAATGTGTAATTATTTATAAATTATATAAACATTACATCATTAGTTATATAATTAACCAAAAAAATTACATCTTTATTAATAAAAATTTAATACTTAACCAAAAAAATTATACATAAACTAAGCAAATGTGCATTGCACGTTGCTTAAACCTAGTTTATCATAAAAATGCGTTGTTGAAAAATGAGTTTGAGAAAAAAAAAAACAATATTTTAATGATTGTTAAATATGGCATAATGTTATTTCAGGATTAAGAATAGAGTTACCACTCATCTTCTTTTTGTTGCAATCAAGTCAATGAAATTCAATTTAATTTCAAAAACAATAATTTTCTTCATTTCATTATTACTCTTAGATTTATACGTCAACGTTAAATCATAATGAGTCATTACCATTTATTAATTAATCCATTCGTGATGCATTGCATAACTTTTGAAATCGTGCTATACAACACAATTTTCGTTGACAACTATAAATCCCTTTCTAATGCTTGGAACAATTTTTTTTTTTTTTTTTCACTTTTCTATACATGACATATAGAAGGGGTTAATCTGTACACATGAACGAGCTATTAAAATTTAACATTCACCTTTCTTTAAGAACCCCTTTAGATGGTCCTTAACAAGAATTTCATTTCGAATCAATAGTTTGATCAATGTCATAGCACTTTTTAAAGATACTATTCAGTATTCAATTCCATTTACTGCATCACTCTACTATTTTTTTATTATTTCATATATGTTAAGGATTCGCATAGTCCTCGATTTATGGGTTATTGATCAATTCCTAGTTTTTTTTATGCCAATATTGGTAATTGGGTAGAAATCTTTTCTAAATTATGAAGAGTTGAAAAAAAAATGCGATTTTCACTATTATGATATGTTTATGTAGTATGTATTCCCTATTTGAAACTCATTTTTCTCAAAAATCATTTTTTTTTTTCAAAACAAATTTTCGACTGCACTTTTTTTATAAAATAATTTACACGTAAATCTAAAAGAAAATTGTTTTATAACTACACATTCTCCAAAAAAATAATATTTCAAAACATATTTCCCTAAAAAATGGGGCTCAAATGTTGGAATTAATTGATTTTATAGGGTGATTTTATCGGGTTAAATCATTAAATGTTATATTTAATGATGTAAGTCATTGCAATTAATTTGGGTGAATTGGAAAAGTCTCCAATATATAGGCTCATAAATTGATAAGCCCATTTTAAGTGTCTCATATATGGTAAGGAATCTCACATCGAAAGTTTACAAGAAAAAAAAACTTGTTTATATGGTGGAATGTGTGTATAAGTTATAATTTAATAAATGGCCTACAACTTGGCTACATTTGGCTAGCCAAAGGTTGGCAAACTAGTCACCACTAGAGTGGTGCTTCGCACCATTTGCGCCCCGGCCCGCGCACGTTGCAAAGTTCGCATTGGGCGCTTTAGATGCATACTTTGCAATTTTCACTTCGCACGTACACATCGTTACGAGGAGTTGGGGAGCTTTATAATTTTCAGAAATGGACTCATGGTTCGATGACATGGCAATGGGAGACTCGATGAGTTGGCATCCTAGGTGGCACACACGTAGCATGTTGCTTCACTTCGTCCCGCGTGGCAGTTGATTCAGTTGAACGTACACGTGGCATCTACATAGCTAGTGATTGTTCAGAAATTGGTGAAAAGACATGATGAATAGACACTACACTTCATGGTTTAATCTGAGCCGTCATATCATGAAATAGCGCGATCCAAGTGGCTAAGATGAATCAGACCAAGTGGTGCACCAGTTCATGATATGTCACACATCCATTCAATGAGACACTTCAATCTCTATATATAGAGACCTCCAAATCAATTAAACTCTCTCTCTCCGTTCGAGTACGATCATTTCGATCAATAAGGTTGGTATTGCGTTGTATCGACTTTGGAAGGAGCGTTGTATTTTGGGAGACAGACGTCCATAATCTCGTTTGCACGTTTAAATATGTTTTAAGGAGATTTGCTTTGGCATACCCCACTTCATTTACTGCTTTTATTTTCTGTTATTTTTATTTGTTCTCTCGATTGCGTTAGTCAAATTTTCGATAACAATCTTAAGACAGATTTTTTTCTTTTTTTCTTCTAAATTTCTCTTATTGATTATTTTCTGTAGTTGTGGTTTTACAAAATATGACTATTACTATTGAAATAATACTAGTGTTGTGATTGCTCCAAATTCTGGTTCCAATCAATTTGTCATGCCATCGACTTCACAACATGAGAAATCAAAAAAATTCAATGGCACAGATTTCAAACGTTGTCAACAGAAGATGTTGTTCTATTTGACAATGTTGAACTTGGTAAATTTTCTGCTTGAAGAATTCTCGCACAAATATCGGAGAATGCTATTGATAAAAATACTCAGTTCGCCATTGAAGCATGGAAACATGCAGATTTCTTATGTTATATAACTACTTTCTTAATGGATTGGATAACAATTTATATAGTGTGTATTGTAACTGTGAGAACACGAGATAATGTTTTTGAAAACAATATAGAACATGAACCAAGAAGGAGTAAAAAAGGAAATGTTGTTAAATCCTTTGGTCTAGATTTTATATCTTTCATGATTGAGAAAGAGCCTCAAACATATAAAGAAGCTATAACTAGTACAGAATCTGTATTCTGGAAGGAAGCTATAAATAGTGAAATTGAATCCATTATGAGTAACAATACTTGACAATTGGTTGATCTTTCTAAAGGAACTAAACCAATAGGGTGCAAATGGATCTTTAAAAGAAAGTTAAGAGCTGATAGTTCAATAGACAAATATAAGGCTCGACTGGTTGCAAAAGGATATTGTCAGAGAGAAGAAATTGACTTTTGACGCATATTCTCCAGTAACTAGAATTACTTCTATTCGGGTTTTAATTGTTATAGCAGCATTGTATAATTTACAAATACATCAAATGGATGTTAAGACTGCATTATTGAATGGTGAGTTAAACGAAGAAATATATATGAAACAATCAGAAGGTTTCATAATAAAATGTCAAGAGAACAAAGTATGCAAACTTGTTAAGTCCTTATACGTTTTGAACCAAGCTCCTAAACAATGGCACAAAAAGTTTGATTGTGTCATGATTAGGAATGGATTCATCATAAATGCATGTGATAAATGCGTATATTCGAAAAGGCATACGTACTTGTTTGTTTATATGTTGACGACATGCTTACATTAGTGACTAATATAGAAGTCATCAATAGAACAAAGAATATGCTTTACCAATAACTTTGACATGAAAAATATGGGTGAAGCAGATGTAATTCTAGGAATGAAGATATTTAGAACATCAAATGGAATATTCTTGTCTCAAACCCATTATGTTGATAAAATAATTGAGAGGTTTAAGACTTAATAATATTAAAGAAACGAGTAATCCATTTCTTTCTCATATAGTTCTTCACAAGAATAGTAGAAATGGAAAACAACAGTTAGAATATTCCCAAATTGTTGGTAGTATAATGTACTTATAGAATTGTACAAGACTTAATATATCTTACTCGGTAAGTAAGCTCAGTCGTTACACAAGTAACCCAAGTAATCAACATTGGGATGCATTACTTAGAGTTTTGTGATACTTGAAATGGACAAGAGAGTATTCATTATGTTATAGAAAATATCCTCCAGTAATTGAAAGATATAGTGATGCCAATTGGATATCAGATACAGATGAGTTTAAGTCTACCAGTGGCTTTGTATTTACTCTCAATGGTGGCGCTATATCATGAAAATCTTCTAAGCAAACGTATATAACTCGATCTAGTATGGAATTTGAGTTTATTGCTTAAGATAAAGCGAGAGAAGAAATAGAATAGTTAAGACATTTCGTAGAAGATATTCCTATATGGCCAAAGCATGTACTGGCTATTTGTATTCATTGCGATAACCAGACAACAATAGCCAGGGTTGAAAATTTTGTATATAACGATAAGTCGAGACATATACGTCGTAGACATAACACCGCTCGGCAGTTATTTTCAAATAGAACAATATCAATTGATTTTGTTAAGTCAAAAGAAAATCTAGCGAATCCGTTTACTAAAGGGTTATCTAGAGAGCGTATAGACTGCGCTTCGAGGGAAATAGGTTTAAAGCCTAAAAAACAATGAGTCATCTTAGTGGAAACCTGACCTAGCAACTGGAGATCCCACGAACTAGGTTCAATAGGAAAACTAATTATGAATGACTCGATAAGAGCACTTAGGAGTTTAACTCCTTCCCATTTCTATGATACAATAAGTCCTGACTATGAAGTTTATTAAGGATAAGCTTTTGCTTTTAATGATGATTATAAATAGTACTAGTGATTACCGTAGGGTATTCTTTGTAGAACATTACCTATGTAAGTACGAACTTTGTCGGTTCTTTGAGAATTTACTTAAGCAAAGTTTCTAAAGCATTCGCAGAACGCAAGTAGTTCAGGGCCGAAATAATGATCACGATAGATAACCAAGTTTGATATAAGAGATAATGTGTTTGGTCTATTGTTTGAGCTTGTAATAACGGCTGAAAGCTACCTATCTTACTAAAGAAGATTCAAAGCGAAAGCTACCTATCTTAATGCATTATCTTTCAAATAGTACTCTTCTTTTATTTTTCTTGATTTGAGTCGATTTCTTCCATTCATGTGGGGGATTGTTGAAATTAATTGATTTTATCGAGTTAAATCATTAAATGTTATATTTAATGATGTGTGACATTACAATTAATTTGGGTGAATTGGAAAAGTCTCCAATATATAGGCCCATAAGTTGATAAACTCATTTTAAGTGTCTTATATATGGTAAGGAATCTTACATCGAAAGTTTACAAGAAAAAAAACTTGTTTATATAGTGAGATATGTGTATAAGTTATAATTTAATAAGTGACATACAGCTTGGCTACTTTTGGCTAGCCAAAGGCTAGTAAACTAGCCCTGGCCCCAGCCCGTGCATGTCGCAAAGTTCACATTGGGCATTTTAGATGTGCACTTTGCACGTACGCATCATCGCAAAGAACTGTGGAGTTTTATAGTTTTCAGAATGCACTCATGGTTCGATGACATAGCAACGGAGGCTCGATGAGTTAGCATCCTAGGTGGCACACACGTAGAATGTTGTGTCACTTTGTCCTGTGTGGAAGTTGATTTAGTTGAACGTACGCGTGGCATCCGCATGGCTGGTGACTATTCAAAAATTGGTAAAAAGGCATGATGAATGAACATTACACTTCATAGTTTAATATAGACCGTCAGATCATGAAATAGTGTAATCCAATTAGCTAAGACGAATCACGCCAAGTGGTGTACCAGTTTATGAAATGTCACACACACATCCAATGAGACACTTCAATCTCTATAAATAGAGAACTCCAGTTTCGTTTTTTGTACACCAAATCAATTAAATTCTATTTATTTCTAAATCTTCTCTCTCCATTATATATATATATATATATATTCCATTCGAGTACAATCATTTTTTGGTTCAATCGACAAAGTTGGTATTGTGTTGTATAGACTTCGGAAGGAGTGTTGTGATGAGTGATATTTTACTCATGATATCAATGCCATTAAACTTGTTATTTGGTTAATTCTTATGATTTGTTGATGTTTTAATGCATGATTTTGATGTTGTGATGTAGGTCGGTGAAATTAAAGAAAATAAGCAAAAGTTGACAAAATTGGAGAAATGGGCTAAATTGTAAGAAATTCAAAGTTCGAGGACTAAAGTGCAAAATCCAAAAGTTACGTCGAACCTCATGATGAAGATTTGATAGTGTTAATGGTCAATTGGATGAAAAAAGATGTCAAATGGATCAAATATACTCAAAGAGTGATCACACATTAAATTCCAACCGAAAAGGTTTTGCTCCGAATCTTTGACATAGTTGTTGACGTTCAAAATTGTATGAACAAGATTAAGGCCAACTAAGAGCGCAGAAAGTAGTCTAAAGGATACGATGAAGAAGAATGTTAGATTGTCTCTGAAACAATTACTTCTTTTTTACAGATAGTCTAGAATATTCGAAGGGTTCACTGGGGTTTTTCTCCTTAGTGTATTCCTTTGGATTTTCTGTCTGCCTCCCTTTGCCCTGTCTTCACTCTGAGCCTTTTATAGTAGAAGTATAATAACGTCTAATTCTCCTGTCTTATCAACCTAGAGGCCGAGCTGGGCTGACTTGTGCGTTGTCCTAACGGGATTGGCGCTCGAGCTCAATGTTGTACTGTTGACTGAGGATGATGGGACTTGTTGATCCCGGTAGTAAATGCATTGCCTATTAAAGCAAGCTAAGGCTTCTGATTGGAGGAATAGGTGGGCGCTGACACATGACCTTTCCACGTGTATCCCTCTTGTTTGGTACTCAAAGATCTTGTCAGTGATCCGTAATCATTAGCCACTGTAGCGTCTTGAAAGACTACAATGGCGTGTTGGGAAAGCTACGCTCCTGCCGATCTGACCTCGCACAACCGAACTCCAATTTCGTTATCCTCATCGGGATATGGCAATCCGAGCTCAACGACCTCGGAGGTCGGTGTCAACAGTTACCCCTCAGGTCAGGTCTAATTTTAAATGAGAGTCTGACCTTATTGAAATGACATGGCACAAGTACCAAATCGTATAATAATTACCCCTATAACCGTCAGGTACACCTGTCGCCGAGAGGGTGGCTGGACGTTTCATCTCTTTTTAGGCATTGATTGACAGCCGTTTTGCATTTATTGCCATTCATGACGGTTCATATCCTGCCTTTTGCCCTTCCTTAACGTTCCCTCCCATCTTTTCCTAGCCTTTTATCTAATTTCAACCTTCCTTGTCCCGAAATCTATAGATTCTTCGGTCCTTTTCCTTTCCCTGAGTTTCCGACCAAGATAATTGCCCAGGTATTCTCCTGCCATTTTTAGGATACCTTTTCTTTTGCGCATTACTTACTCTTTAACACGCTTACATGAGCTCGGACGAATCCCGTGTGCAGTCCTGGGGAAATCAGCAAGAAGAATTTGCACCATCTTCGTCCACTCAGTCATTTAGTGCATCGTCCGCTAGTTCCGATTGCCAGGAAGTATTCACACCCACCCCCTATCGCGTCATTTTATCCTCCTCCGCCCCCTCCTAACCCAACATCAAATTCACCTAGGAGTATGGAGCATAGGCGTAAGTTAAGGGAAGAGAGGGCACGCGAGGAGAGCAGTAGTGGGGGTGACACTTGGGGAGCGAGTAGCCTCGGGTCGGTGGTGACGGATGGTTCATTAGCTGCAGTTAGGGCTAAGTATGGCATCCCCCCTCCGTAGAGCTAGTTGTGCCAACTTCTTCCGACCGAGCTAACAGCCCCCCTGAAGGATGTGTGGCCCTTAACGGTGCCATTCTGCAGGCTGGTTTAAGGCTGCCCTTTCCAAAGATCGTTAGGTCATTCTTTTCTTCCTGGAGAATAGCCCCTACCCAGTTGTGTCCAAACGGGTGGAGGACCTTGATAGCGACCTTGATTTTGTGGAAGCATTTAGGATACCCGGAGATGGACGTCTCCCAGTTCAACTCCCTCTTTACCTTCTGGTTGTAGTATTTCGCATTGCGTTGTTTGTATACCGCATTTCTGACTTCAGCAACATCCCTTCTTTCTTCTATCAAATCCAATTCTTCTCGTAATGTTTGCTCGTTCCTGTCTTCTTGATACATCAGAGTTCTGATAGATGGAATTTCAACCTCAAGAGGAATCACGGCCTCTACCCCGAAGGCTAGGGAGAAAGGAGTTTCTCCAGTGTTGCTTCTAGCAGTAGTGCGATAAGACCATAATACGCTGGGGAGTTCTTCTGCCCATCCTCCCTTAAGAGTGTCGAGCTTTGTTTTCAACGTACGCTTGATAATCTTATTGATGGCCTCAACTTGTCCGTTAGCCTGGGGTGATTCGGCGTGGAGAAATGTTTCTGTATTCCCAATTCCTCGCAGAAACTTGCAAAGCGAGTGTTGTCGAACTGTTTTCCGTTATCCGTCACTATGGAGTGAGGTATTCCAAACCTGCATATGATTGACTTCCATATGAACTCAGTGGTTTTGTGCTCGGTGATTTTCGCCATAGGTTCAGCCTCAGCCCACTTGGTGAAATAGTCAACAGCCACAATTGCAAACTTCGTCCCCCCTTTTCCCGTAGGCATGGGACCGATAAGATCGACCCCCCATTTTGCGAAAGGCCACGGTGCCATTACATAGTTCAGTTCTCCAGGGGGGAGCTTGATGTTAGGTGCGAACCGTTGGCATCTGTCGCACTTCATGGTGAATTCCAGCGTATCCTTTTTCATGGTCGGCCAGAAGTATCCTTGGCGCATGATTTTGTGTGACAATGACCGTCCTCCTGCGTGATTTCCGCATATCCCCTCGTGTATTTCTTTCATAGCGCGGAGGGCTTCTTCCTCATCCAGGCACCTTAACAGTGGCGCAGCATATCCTCGCTTATATAAGATGCCGTCGATCAATGTGTACCTTGCTGACCTTACCCTCAGCTTCCTTGCCAAGGTGGGATCCTCTGGGCATATACCCGTTTGGAGGTACGTAACGAGTTCTTCCATCCATGAGTGTCTGGGCTCCGTCGCCATGTGGATTTTCTCGGCTTCTTCAATCGCAGGGCGGTGGATTCTCCCAACAGGTATGCTATCAAACCTCTCAATTCCTTCACTGGTTGCCAACCGAGCTAGTGCATCAGCATGCCCGTTCTGAGTTCGTGGGACCTGTCTGACACGGACATCTTTAAACTTCTGGAGTTCGCTTCTGACGATCTGGAGATATTTGCCCATTCTTTCCTCTTTGGCTTGATAGGTTTCGTTGACTTGGTTTACTATCAGTTGGGAGTCACTGTACGCCATCAGTCAATCAACTTTCATTTCGCTTGCCATCCGGAGGCCGGCTATCAGGGCCTCGTACTCAGCTTCGTTGTTAGAAGCGCTGAAGTCGAAAGGTAATGCTTCGCAGAACAGTTGTTGGTTTGGGCTTATTAGAACTATCCCAGCTCCTGCTCTTTCATCCGTGGAGGATCCGTCAACGAACAGTTTCCAAGGGGCATGGGGAGGTGATTGTCCCATAGGGTCTGAGCTGAACTCAAGAATGAAATCGGCTAGCGCTTGAGATTTTATTGAGGTGCGTGGTTTGTACCTTACATCGAATTGGCCGAGCTCAATTGACCATTTTACGAATCTCCCTGAAGTATCCGGTTTCTGCAGTACCTGCCTCAAAGGTTGATTCGTCAGGATCTCAATGGAATGTTCCAAGAAGTATGGCCTCAGTTTTCGAGCAGCGATTATCACAGCATAGGCCAACTTCTCCAGTGGGGAGTAGCGAACTTCAACGTCGTGCAGGGCCTTAGAAACATAGTAAACTGGGTGTTGTACTCCGTCCTCCTCCCTGGCCAACACCGCGCTGACGGCATGCTCCGAGACTGCCAAGTATAGCATGAGCGTTTCTCCTTCTCTAGGTTTGGACAGCATAGGTGGTTGTGATAGGTGTGATTTTAGTTGGTTGAAAGCGACCTGACATTCCGGCATCCATTCAAACTTCTTTCCTCCTCTCAGCACGTCAAAGAAGGGCTTACACTTGTCTGTTGATTTCGACATGAATCTGCTGAGGGCGGCTATCCGTCCTGTTAAGCTTTGAACTTCCTTAGGTCTGGATGGAGGACGCATCTCAATGATGGCCCTTATCTTATCTGGGTTAGCTTCAATTCCTCTGCGGTTTACTAGATATCCCAGAAATTTCCCTGAGCTTACTCCAAATGCACATTTACGGGGGTTTAGCTTCATCCCGTATGTTCTTAGGATCTCGAACATTTCGGCGAGATGTTGCCGATGTTCCCAAGCCTCTGCACTTTTAACCAACATGTCATCCACGTAGACCTCCATGGTTTTCCCAATTTGTTTGGCAAACATGGAGTTGACCAGACGTTGGTAGGTCGCTCCTGCATTCTTGAGACCAAACGACATAACTTTATAGCAGTACAGACCTCTGTCGGTGACGAATGCCGTGTGTTCTTGGTCCGGTTCATGCATGGGAATCTGATTGTAGCCTGAATATGTGTCCATGAAGCTGAGCAAATCGTGCCCAGCAGTGGCGTCCACCATTTGGTCAATCCTTGGCAGGGGGAATCCGTCTTTAGGGCATGCTTTATTCAGGTCGGTGAAATCTATGCATACCCTCCAATCCCCATTGCTCTTCTTCACTAGTACAGGATTAGCGATCCATTTTGGATATTTTGCTTCGCGAATGAATCCGTTCTCGAGCAGCTTTTGCACTTCCTTATTGAGGGCCTCATATCGTTCTGGGTTAAGAGGCCTCCTTCGTTGCTGTTTTGGCCGTGCTGAGGGATCAACTCCTAACTTGTGGCACATGACTTTTGGGTTGATTCCCTTCATGTCCGCGTGTTCCCAGGCAAATACATCGAGGTTTTCCTGGAGGAAACTGATAATTTGGTCCCTCACTGGAGGCTGGAGGTCATGACCTATTTTCAGCTCCTTGGGCGGGACGCCTAGATCAACTTGGATGACGTCCAGCTCTTCCACAGGTTCCTCACCCCGTGTTTTTACTCTTGGATCCAACGTGTCTGGGAGGAGCTCTCTTGTGCATGTCATACCGACCTCGTTTAGTTCGGTTATCATTGGATCCCCGTGTTCCGATGTCTCAGCTTGTTGGCAGCTCCGGTCATCCAGCATTCCAACCAGGGGCTTAGGTAAGTCTACGTTGCAGGCTCTCGCTTCAACTTGGTTCCCACGTATTACTCCTGGTCCGTTCGGAGTGGGGAACTTTAGACAGTAATGATACATTGAGGTTGCCGCTTGCAGCTCGTGCAATAAAGGTCTCCCCAATATAGCATTGTAGTTTGAAGGGATATCGACCACGACAAAATCCGCCAGGATTTTTCTGTAGCATGGGGGTTCGCCGAACTCGACACTGAGTACAATCTGTCCCCGAGCTTCGACCGGATTGCCGGAAAATCCTTGAAGTTTTCGGGGGTACGGTTGAAGGTATTGATCCTGTATGGCCATTTGCCTCAACGTTTGGTAGTAAAGCACATTGACCGAGCTCCCGTTGTCTACTAGAGTTCGGTGTATTCGGACTCCTGTCACATCCATTGCGATAACCAGCGCATCACTTTGGTCTTGCAGAACTCCTTGTGCATCTTTCTCTGAAAACCCGAACCACTCGGGGCCCGAATAAGCAGCGGGTTCCGATGCAGGGTATCTTACACTAAAGTTTTGGTGTACGTGAGCATCACGCGCCAGCTTGCGCCTAGTTCTTCTTGAACCCTCTAAATATTGGTTTCCGCTTACCAACATTCGAATCTCAGCACGGGGCTGGGGGTCGCGAGCTGGGGGTTCGGGCCGTGCTGGTTGGTTTTCTCCCCGCTGGTCAGGCTGTTGAAGCCTGGATGGACCTGCTATTCTTGGCCTTGCTACGAACTCCCGTAAATGGCCTCTCTGAATGAGGGCTTCTACCTCTTCCTTTAGGTCTCGACAGTTGTCAGTGTCATGTCCCACTGTCTTATGATATCGGCAGTACTTTGCTTGGTTCTTCACAGCTGTTTCTTTGCCTCCAGGCGGAGGTCGGCGAAAAGACTTCTTTGCTTCGGTTTGAAGAAAGACCTCCTTCAGACTAGCATCCAAAGGGTGGTAGCCGCGGAATTTATCGGGATACGGTCTAGAGCGGCTTTGATCCCTTCTATCTTTCCTCTTCTCCTGACCTCCGTCTCTTTCCGTTTGTTTCCCCTTTGCTTGCCGCGAGGAACGGGGGTTCTGTTTAACATCCTCGTGATCCGAAGTGGCCTCTTCTGCACTGATGTACTTCTCAGCTCAGCCTAAGAGTCACGTTTGCGGGCCATCTTCATGGACTGACCACCAGAATCGTGTCTTGGGCCTCAGTCCTGACAAAACTGCCATGAGCGCAGCGTCGTCAGAAATTTTCTCAACTTCCATGGATTGTTTGTTGAATCTGTCCAGGTAGCTTTTAAGGGATTCCGTTTTCCCTTGCTTTATGCTTACCAACCTTTCTTTGGGAGTGGTCCTTGCCTTTGAACCCATGAACTGGGCGAGGAATGCTGTGGCAAGATCGTCCCAGCATTTTATAGATCTTTGGTGTAATCTTCTGAACCATCTTTGAGCCTTGTCTCCCAATGTTAAGGGGAAGGCACGGCACATGATGGCTTCTCCGGCTCCCTGAAGCTCCATCCAAGAAGAGTATTTGTCAAGGTGACTGAGGGGGTCTCCTTCTCCGTCATATCCGGCCAGCTGAGGCATTTTCATCTTTTCGGATAATGGTTCTGCTAGGATATCTTCGGTAAATGGTGAGTGGCGTTTGGTGAAATATTCATCCGGGCTCCCCTTGCTTTTTGCCTCCAGATCCGCAATGCGCTTCTTTAGGGCGTTCACTTCGTTTTCTGGTCGTTCTCCAGGATGGTTTCTTTGGCGTTCAGCTTGCTTCCTGGCGGGAGTTGAGGGCGCCGAGGGCCCAACTTGTCGAATGCACTGTTCGTCCTCCTAGTTTTCGATTTAGTCGCCACAGGGGAGCTTCCAACTTCCTCAGTTCGGTCCCTGGAAGATCCTTCGTCTGAAAAATGCAGGGTCCGCCTAGTGGGGAGTCGTTCGGTCCTTTCCTGGCGAAGGGATTCCCCTCTGTTTTCCCGCGGCAGGTATTGGGCTTGGTTTTGTTCCAACCTACTGACAATATTCGTTAGTTTCTCAATGGCTTCCCTCATCGTCGCCATTTGTGGGTCAGCGGTTTCGTCCCGACCCCCTTTTTCCGAGTTCATGGGATTACGGCTTCGCCCAGGGTGGGTATGGCCCGCGTGGGACTGGTTCCCTGATGCTGACAATTCGTCCATGGGGTTATTTTTATGAATCGTGTGTGGAGATGGGGCTGCTATCAAGTAGGGGGCCCTCCTTCTAGCGCCAAACTGTTGACGTTCAAAATTGTATGAACAAGATTAAGGCCAACTAAGAGCGCAGAAAGTAGTCTAAAGGATACGATGAAGAAGAATGTTAGATTGTCTCTGAAACAATTACTTCTTTTTTACAGATAGTCTAGAATATTCGAAGGGTTCACTGGGGTTTTTCTCCTTAGTGTATTCCTTTAGATTTTCTGTCTGCCTCCCTTTGCCCTGTCTTCACTCTGAGCCTTTTATAGTAGAAGTATAATAACGTCTAATTCTCCTGTCTTATCAACCTAGAGGCCGAGCTGGGCTGACTTGTGCGTTGTCCTAACGGGATTGGCGCTCGAGCTCAATGTTGTACTGTTGACTGAGGATGATGGGACTTGTTGATCCCGGTAGTAAATGCATTGCCTATTAAAGCAAGCTAAGGCTTCTGATTGGAGGAATATGTGGGCGCTGACACAGGACCTTTCCACGTGTATCCCTCTTGTTTGGTACTCAAAGATCTTGTCAGTGATCTGTAATCATTAGCCACTGTAGCGTCTTGAAAGACTACAATGGCGTGTTGAGAAAGCTACGCTCCTGCCGATCTGATCTCGCACAACCGAACTCCAATTTCGTTATCCTCATCGGGATATGGCAATCCGAGCTCAACGACCTCGGAGGTCGGTGTCAACAATAGTAAATTGGAGGATTATGTCTGAAGAAAGGTTGTATCCCTTTGAGTTATTTTTCTAATGCATCTTGAATCACCTCAATCGGACATTGAGAGAAATTATGATACAAACACAGAAAGACGCGCAGTGCAGTTTTCTCCACCAAAGGCGGGCGCCCTAGCGTCGATTTTGGGTGCCAAGGCGCCCACGTTGCTGAAAATCAGCAAAGGTAGCGGCACCAAGGCGCCACCATGCGAGAAAACGGGTTTTAATATTTTTAAAATATTTTCTTGGCCTAATTGAACCCTAATTTGTCTCAAAATTCTAAAATACTATAAATACAAGTGAGAAGACTTAATTTGGGAGGTGGGAAGAAAGAGAAAAAGATACAAAAATGTTGAATCTCCAAGGATGTTGAATCTCCAAGGACAACAACAAGAAGGAATTGAAGAAATGGTGGAAATCATAAAAGGGACTTCGACTAGCACTTCAAAAGGGTTCTTTCTTACATTTTCTTTTATGTTTTCAATTATAAATTGTATGGATTTCATGAGCTACACAATTTAGTTAGAGTTTGATATAGCCAACGTGATATTATGGTTTGATGAATACATGAATTATTTCTTTTGGAATTTCCCACTTATATTTAATTGTGTTATGATTATAATGCTTTCAAGTACCTGATCAATAATTGAATGAATAGATGATAGTCAATTTCGGCACTCGAGATAGAGGAATTCAGGCGTGATCATAAGATTGACAGAAAGTAGGTTTATGGATTTCGAGAGAAAGTGAAAAATCTATTAAAACTTACTCCACAAAATAATCGGAACTTTGATAAATTCTAGACTTTAATTTGGAATAGAGATATTGAGATTGAATTCTAGAATTAATTTCTAGCCGGCACTCGAGAGAGGGGAGAGATACAATTGGATTCTTACTTTTAAATATGGGAAAACTAATTGGAATAATTCTATGTCATTGAATCATAATTGAAAGTTGGTGAAATCATTCCCTAGGCTTTCTCATTTTGATAATTTATATTGTCCAATTTTGTCGTAGCATTTTAGCTTTGATTAGTTTAAAACAATCAATCAACCATTCATCAATTGTCTAGATAAAATAGAAGTTACATAATTATAGTACTTGAAATTAAATTACAATTCATGTGGGTTCGACACTCTAACTCTACTACTATATTACAAAACTTGACGTCGTACACTTGCGACATAAATTTACGTTGCAGAAAACGCGTGACACGTTGTATCTTGGGAGGCAGACGTCCATAATCTCGTTTGCACAATGTTGGGTGCGAAATCTGTTTTAAGAAGATTTTCTTTAGCATACCTCGCTTCATTTACAGCTTTTATTTTCTGTTATTTTTATTTATTCTTTCGATTGCGTTAGTCGAATTTTCGACAACATCAAACATTTTTGTAATAAATGTTAAATCAATTGAGTATTCAAGTTTTTAAAATCTTTACAAGAAAGAAATTAATGCACACAGAGAAGAAGTCGTATACAATGAAAATGCTATCACAACATGGGGATGGATTTTTCTTTATTTAATTAACGTAACCAGAAAATTATTTATTCCATCCGACTAAGTTCCAAGTTCAAATCTTGGCAACCTAGTGTCATATCAAAATCATACGTATAGGAATTCTCTTCTTGCAATCCATCATATTCATTTACAAAATATTTGAATATATGTAGATAGTTATTTGATTAAACAGCCATATTATGTTACAGAAAAATGCTGACAAAATTTTGCTAGAATACACTTGGTAATTTTTTATTCGATAATGGAAAAAAAAATAGATCAACCAGATGCTAATGTCCAGATGCTGCCACATCAGCATCTGGTGAAATTCTAGTGACTCTGCTTCTGTACAAGCAGAGAAATCATTTGATTAAACTGGTTGAAAAGAACATATAAGTTATGTTATTGTCATGTCCTTGAACTGGTTAGAGCTCCATGCGAGTGCTAGCATGGCAATGATCGCTATGTAGCGCCTCACCTGTAGGGCAGTTGGCAGCACACATTTTTCGCCACCATGTCAAGTGAAGGCTACTACACATTTGCCTCCATCCCTACCTATGATGTTATTCATCTGGTCTTTGTGCAACACCATTTTTCAGTCGAACTAGTGATGACCAATGGCCTTGGGCAAAGTAGGCTTCATAGTCTTATCCATTGTAAGGAATGAAGTCTTTAACAAGGGAATTAAACAAAAAAAATTGAAATGAGGAAAGTGTCCATGTTATTATCATAAACATAGGGAATTATTCCAGTATTTTTAAAAAATGGATAATTTTTCCACCTCAACAAAAGAAAACAAAATGAACTAAAATATATGCCCATAAGTTCCTATTTTTCAAAAACATGAAAAAGGAAAAGAGGAAAAAAGGGTTCTTAGTCGAATTAAAATGAATGTAACAAATTGCCAGTATTAATTTTACAAATGCATTACGATTGTTATAAAAGAAAATATTTATCACTAAAAAGGAACATTGAGAAAAATAGTAAATAATTTCTACTTATTTCTTAGCATTTTAGTTTAATAAACTATGCAATAAATTAAATTACATTCACAAAATAACTAAAATGCAATAAGTTAAATTACATCCGCAAAATATGAACTTGTCATCACTCATAATTAGGAAGTTTCGAGTAAAATTATTGTAAGGGAAAATTGCAACCAAGATATCAAACATTTTATTTAATATCAGACTTGATCCAAACATTTCATTTAGTAGCACCTTAAGTATCAAACATTAATAAATTTTTTTTTAAAAAAACTCATGGGTGAAGTCCAAATTGACCCTAAAAATGAAAAAAATTATAATTTTGACCAAATAAAATAAGGGCATTTAAGTTGAAACACATTTTCTCTTTTAAAAATCAAAAACCCAAAAATCAAATGAAAATGAAAATTATCTTCTTCTAGCCAACACCCCCACCCTACCCAAAACTAAATTCAGAGAGTCTCCCGCCATCGCCACCATCACCCAATACTTAATCTTCTTCCCCAACGAGACATAACAAGAAATTTTTGCAAATAAGCTCATTTACACCCAAACATTTCTGCAAATCAACACCAGAAATTTCACCCATACACCAGAAATATGTAACCCATCTCCCCCAATCCTTATTCTTTTGTACCCTATCCCTGTGCAAGCGAAATGAGAGGTTATTCATAGACCCACAACCAACCAATGTTCACCTTACCTCTAAGCAACTAAAAGAACTCTTATTGTGATAATTTTCTAGAATGAATTCTTAGTAAACGTTTATTTACTTAAAAACAATAAATATACTTGAAGGAGAAGCACGTGCGCGAGGGAAATTGAACTTCTGGGAATTGGGAGTCAACAGAAGCCCATTAGAATTATTGTTGGGAAGAAAATTATATTAGAATCTATTTGATCTATCATGTGTAGGTAAACAAACAACATATAGATCAAACAAAAAAAAATGAACAAGAACTAACCTCCAACTATTAATATTTAAATTTCACAATTTCAGATTGTGTTTGATGTTTCTTAAGCTTTCAAGAACTCTCTGAGATGGTGTATTTACGTGAAAGAGAGCTCAGAGACCTAGGGACCAATACCGCACTTTCTTTTTTAAACTTCTTCCCATCAAAGAAGTTATCTGAAGTCTACCATTCCATAAGTTTGAGAAGTGGGGCGGTTGAGAGAATGTAGTTAACTTCCCATAAATAAGGGAAATATTGGGCCATTTTAAACTTTCAAGATATTAACATTCTTCCATTTGGTCCATACATTTCACTTGATATGATATACAAAATCCATCAATTCTCATTCTCAATAAACAAAAATACACGATCCATGGCAATAGATTCTCTAATAACGAATATTATCTTCCATCTATGACATTGTATTACATTTCTCAAATATTACCTCATGTGTGGTAACACTAATTGATGAATAAACCTTATATTTATTTTAGGTCCAACATTAATGATTTTTTTCAAAATTAATTAATGTGCACACAAATATGAGAAATCATCACAAACAAATAAGAGTTCCATTGAACAACATTTGTCCTTACAAAAATTACATAATGGAACATAGTCCCATTCTAACTACATGTTCCTTAAATCTCGATGGTGACATGCTTTTTGTCAAATGATCGGCAATTATCAATTCAGTACTAACATGTTTGATAACCACTTTCTTCTCTTTTAACACATTTCCTTATGGCTAAATATTTTAAGTCGGTGTGTTTACTTCGACTACCACGCTTGTGGTTTTTAGCCATAAAAACAACTGTTGAATTGTCGCAATACATCTTCGATGGCCTAGAAATTGAATCTACAATTTTTAAGCCATGATATGAAACTTTTCATCCATACACCATGCGAAATAGCCTCAAAACAAGAAATGAATTCAACCTCCCATAGTGGAAATGGCAGTCAATGTTTGATTTGCACTCCTCCAAAATACAGCTCCATTGGCAAACATAAAAACATATTCAGTTATTGATTTACTTGAATCAACACAACCAACAAAGTCTGAATCCGAATAGCCAATTATCTCCAAATTTTCGATCCTTCTATACTTAAGCATGTAATCATTGGTGCCTTGAAGGTACCTCATCACTTTTTTGCAGCTCTTCAGTGGTCTATAACTGGATTACTGTAATATCTTTCTAATATTCCCACAATAAATGCAATGTCCGGTCTTGTGCAAACCTGGGCATACAGTAGGCTTCCAACAGCAGAAGCATATGGAATGTTTTTCATCTGTTCTCTTTCAAGGTCATTTTTAAAACATTGGTTCAAATTGAACTTGTCACCCTTCACAATGGAAGCTACATTTGGTGAACAATCTGCATCCGAAATCTTTCTAATAACTTTATTAATATAGGTCTTTTGAGACAAACCCAAAATACATTGAGATCTGCCCTTTGGATCTTAATACCAATGAGATAAAATGCATCATCCATATCTTTCATTTCAAGATTTTTAGAGAGAAATTATTTCACATCTTGTAGCAAACCCTTATAATTAATTTCAAGCAAAATATCATCCACGTATAAAACAAGAAAACAAATCTTACTCTCACTAAAATTTTGGTATATATACATTGATCCATGATATTCTCTTCAAATTCAAATGAAGAGATGACATCATGGAATTTTAAATACCATTGATGAGAGCTTGTTTTAATACATATATGGATTTCACGAGCTTGTACACCAAATGCTTACCATCACTAGAGGATAATATTTCAAGTTGTTTCATGTAAACCTCCTCTTATAGATCCCCATCGAGAAAAAGCTATTTTCACATCCATTTGTTGTAGTTTCAAATCAAAATGAGCAACTAATACCAAAATGACAAGAAGTGAATATTTCTTATATACATGTAAAAATGTCTCTGTGTAATCGATTCATTCCTTTTGAGTGAATTCTTTGGAAATTAGTCTTGTTTTATACCTCTCAGTGCTATCCAATGAGTCCTTATTTGTCTTAAAGACCCATTTGCATCATTTGGCTTTCGCATTATTAGGCAACTCAACAAGGTCTTAGACTTTATTAGATGTCATAGAACTCATCTTTTCCTTCATGGCATTATACAACAAACCTGATTCTTTGCAATGTATGGCTTGTAAAACTGTTTTAGGATCATTTTTTACTCCAATGTTATAGACAGATTCTAATAGATATACAATACAATAACTAGGAATCATTGATTTAGTAATTCTAGTAGATTTTCTTAATGTTGTACCAACATCCTCACGAGGAATATGTGGTTCAACCGGTTGCTCATTAGTCTCTAGCAATTCTTGAACAACCTGATCAACAGCTTGTGAAATTTCAGTGATTGTTTACTCAACACCCGTTTGAACTTGAAGGGTGTTGTGAATGACAATTAATCTATTACTTGAGGTGGAAGGTTGAAAAATAGAATGATCTTTTTCAAAAATTAAGTTTCTCGATTGATCGCTCCCATTGATTAAGTATTCTCAAGAAACTTTGTATTTCTTGATTCTACAATCCTAGTATTATAAGATGGACACTAAAATTGTATCATTTAGACCTTTCAAAATATCCCACGAAATACCCACTAATGGTCCTTGGATATAATTTTTTTTTCTTGTGGATTGTAAATTCTCACTTCAGAAGGGCATCCCCAAATGCTTATATGTTGTAAACTCGGTTCCTAACATTTTCATAATTCAAATGGCATATTTGAAATAGCCTTGGTTGGAACTCGATTCAATATATACATGTCATTTTAAAAGCTTTAGTCCACAAGGATTTAGGAAGTTTAGAGATGGTAAACATACTTCATACCTTATCTAATAATGTTCGGTATCTTCTTTCTTCTATACATTCTGGTTTGGCGAACGACATAGTATATTGGGCAAGTATCCCATGTTCTTGAAAAAACTTCACAAATAGACCAAGTGCTTGTCTATCCTCGATGTATCTACTATAATATTCCCTACATCTATCCGTTCTCACAATTTTAGTTTACTTCCTGCATTGTTTCTCTACTTCAGCTTTAAATGTCTTAAAACATCTAATGCTTCATTCTTATTATGAAGTATGTAAACATACATGTATCGTGAATAATCATCTAATAAAGAGATGAAATATTTCTAACTATATGAGTTCATGTCTGAACAACAAATATCTGAATGTATGATCTCTAATACGTCTGAGCTACTTTCTTTGACTTGTTTGTCTGCTTTCCCTTTATGTAGTCCACGCAAATTCCAAAATCGGTAATATCCAAAGTATTAAGCCCATGTTTGGTACACATTAAATTTTTCACTCTCATTTTTCTACTCATTCTCAATCACACATTCTTCAATAAAATAATATTTGTCATCACATCAATAACTTTTCTTTCTTTTTCAACCACGCATTCTCCAGCAATCTATTTTTCCAGAATACATTCTTCCAAAATAATGTGGCTCAAACACACCCTAAATATTCCATCATTTACTAATCTCCTAATTCTTTTCATGGAGATATGTCACAATCTCTGATGCCACAACATAGAGGAATCTTCATTTATTATACGTTGTTCTTGACCAGCGTGAACATGCATTGCAATATAAGAGGCATTGTTTTGTAATTAATGCAACAAAGGCCATCAGGCAATGTACCATTCCCAACAAGATCGGATTTATAAAATAAATTAAAAGAGGTGTCTGCAAAATTAAAGGAATAACCAAATGGTACAAGTCTTGAAATTGAAATCAAATTTCTAGAGAAACTTGGAATGTAAAATGTCTTTTCTAAATTCAAAATAAAACCACTACTTAAAACTAAACTGCATGTTTCAATTATCTCCACATGTGAACGCCTTTTGTTTATTGAATATATGCACTTTTCACTTCTCACTGACTTCCTTAGGTTTTGTTAACCCTGTAAGGAATTTGAAATATGGATTGTAGAACTAAAATCAATCCACCATGTGTTATGAGTAACATCAACCATATTAGATTCATAACAAACAAATTAGATTCCTTACCTTTCTTTTTAAGCAATTTCTGAAATTTTGCACAATCATTCTTCATGTGTCTCTTGAGCTTGTAGAAATAGCACTTGGATTCCCTCTTAATATCAGCTTGGAAAGGCATTTTACCTTTTCCCTTTTGCTTGGCTTGGACTTTGTTCTTTTCTTCAGTTGCCATATATGCACTTTTTCCTAATTCCATTACCAGACCCCTTCTTCTTGGACATACATGGCCACGAGTTCATTAATTGACCATTTACTTTATGTGTGTGTTATAAGATATTTTGAAGGGTCCATAATATGGTGGAAGAGCATTCAATATGTAGTGCACAAGGAAAGATTCAAACATCTCAACCTCAATAGTTTTCAGTTGAGCTGCAATGTCCCTCATCTACATGATGTGATCACGCACACCTCTAACATTGGTGAGCCTCAAAGATGAAAATGTTGTACTTTTGGATTCATGCTCACAAACCTGCTAAAAATGCTCATCTTAGGTTGATTTGTTGGAGTGGGTAAATGATTTGGAGTTATTCATACTGAAAGGCTATGGTAATTCAGTCCATATTTGAGCCACATTATTTTTCATTCTCATTCTTCTATTCATTTTCAATCACATATTTTTCAATAAAATAATATATTTCATCACATCAATAACTTTTTATTCTTTTTCAACCACATATTCCTCATCACATCAAACAAAAAAATGTATGCTTGTGGAAATAATGTGGCTCAAATAGGGACTCACTAAACTACCGAATGGGGTGCCATTGCTTGAAGATGTCATCCAGTCGATGGAGCAAGCTATTAATGCTAGAGAGTGTTGGCAAGTGCTTTATCTCAATTCTCAAACTACTCATCAATAACCTTCAGTAATGCCTGAACTTTGTCATGCAAATCAACTTGACCATGAATACCAGTAGAGATTTTGGTTTATATGAACATCACACTAAGGTGATTAGATCACTCCCAACATTCATAAAGAGCAATTTCATTAGGATTGCTATTTTCACTAATTGTACATGGCTTATCTTTCCGAATAGCATAATCAATGTCCATCCACCCAAATGAAAAAGAATTATTTCTTTCTATACTTTATAGTTATCACATTCTAAGGGGTCTAAATGGCTTAAGGAGAACCATCTAGGCATTCTTTTGGCTTTTATGTACTATATGGAACGCCAAAGATGAGGATGAGAGTACCTCGGGCTGTGAAATATGGGTCACCTCCGAGAATCTTGCATCCTCCTACTGGTTGGGTAACTAGAGGAGCAGCATTAGAAGAAGGTAATGAAGGTGTCAATGAAACAAAAAATCAAGATAAAGTATTACACGTGGACTTGTCGTACGGAAATAAAGTAGTAGATGATAAACATGAAGTAGAAATAGGTACAACTGAGAAAGTTATCTTCAAGAGACCAGCTATGAAGTTGACCAAGCATTTGAGGTCATTGTATGTGAAGGCCTTTGTTAATAGCATACCAATAGTGAAAGTGCTCATTGATAATGGAGCAGTCATCAACACCATTCCATCTAGGATGATGAGGAAATTCGCAAAGGGAGACATTGACATGATCCCAATAGAGGTTATTCTTACCAGCTTCAATGGAGGATTTATTATTTTTTTATATTTTTTTTTTGTTAGTTTATTTTTATTTATTATTTCTTTTTATTATTTGATTATTTTATATAATTGAATATTTAATATTATTTTTTAATTTTATCAATTTATTTTGAGATTTTTAATTATTAATTTTTTTTTTTAATTCAAATTTAAATTATTTTTTTTTTTTTTTATTTTTTTTATAAATATAAATTTTTATATTTTTAATTTTATTAAATTTAATTAAAAAAAAAAAATTTTGATTTTATATTTTTTTTTTAAATATTTAATTTCTATATTTTTGTTTTATTTAATCTTTTTATTTTAATATTTTTATTAAAAATTATATTATATAAATTCATTTTTATTTTTTTATAATTTTCTTTATTTTTTTTTTAATTTTTTTTTTTTTATTTAATTTTATTAATAATATTATATTTATTATTAATTTATAATGTTTTTTTTTATAAAATTTTTATGTTAAAATTTATCATTTTCTTTTTTTTTATTTTTTATTATTTATTTTTATTTTTTTTTATTTGTTTTTCATATTATATTTTTTTTTTTTTTTCATTAAATTATATTAAAATTGTTTATTTATAATTTTTTATTATTTTTTATTAATTTTTTATATTTTTTGTTTTTTAATTTTTATTATTATAATTTCTAAATTTATTTAAAATATATTTTATTAAATTAATTATAATTTTTATATTTTATAAATTTTTTTATTATTTTTTAATTAAATTCACTTTATTTATTTTTTAATATTATTTCATTATATTTTATAATTTATTTATTTTTTTATTTTTTATATTTAATTATTACAAATTTTTATTTATATTTTCATTTTTATTATTATTTTTTTAAGTTTGTTATAATAATTAAATTTTATTTAATTAATTTTTTTATTTTTTGTTTATTTAAATAATATTTTATTATAACATATTTTATTAAATTTTAATTTTATTTTTTTTCAATTTTTCATTATTATTTTAGTATGCATTAAATTCATATTTTTTTATAATTTATTTTTTTATTTCATTATATTATTTTTTAAATTTTAATTAAATTATATAAATTTTTTTAATACATTTTTTTTTTTTTTTTTTATAAAATATTTCAAATTTTATTTTTTTATTCTTATAAAAATTTGTCAATTTTATATTATATACTCAATTTTATATAATATATTACAATATTTTTTAATTTATTTTTCATAATTATTTTTACATGTATTATTATTTGTTTTTTTAAACATATTTAATTTGATTAATATTTAATATAATATTATTTATAAATTATTTTATTTATAATAATGATTTTATTTTTTAATTTGTATTAAAATTTTATTTCATATTTATTTTTTTTATTTTATATTTTATTAATCAATTTTATTTAAATTTATATATTTGTAATTCAAATATTTATTTTATTTATGATTTATTTATTTTTTTAATATTTAAAAAATATATTTTTTTTTTTTTTTTTTTTTTTTATTAATTATTTTTCTTATTTTTTTATTTATTTTATTTTCTTTTTCTTTTAAATCATTTTTTGTTTAATTTTATTATTTTTTTATTTTTTAAATTATATGTTTTTAATATTAATTGTTTTAAAAATATTTATATATATGATATATATATTATATATAAAATTTTTTTGTTTAATGCTTTTTTATTTTTTATTTTTAACATTAATTTTTTTTTTTTTATATATTTTTATACAATTTGTTATTATTTTCATAATTTATGTTATTATATAATTTTTTTTAAATTTCATGTTATTTTAATAATATGTTATTTTTAAATTTACAATTTTAATTTTATATATTATAATTTATTATTTTTTTTTTTAACTTTTTCTATTCGATTTCTTCATACAATTTTTACACATTTCTTTTTTATTGAAGTTATATATTTTTTTATTTTTATTCAATATATAATTTTTCCACATTTTGTGTTTTTTAACAAATTTCACTATTCTAATTCTTTAATTAGTTATTCATTTGAATATTATATATTTTACACATATATTTTTTACTAAAAATTTTATAATCATATTATATTAAAATTTAACAATCATTTACATATTGTTAAAGAAATTATTAATTTAAAATTTTATTTTTTTATGTTTTTTTTTTATTTTTTTATATTTTATCTTTAAAAAAAAAAAAAAAACTTATATATTTTTTTTTTTTATAAAAATTTTGTTACATATAAAAATATTTTATTTTTTCATTACATTTTTTTAATTTCAAAGTTTTTTTTTTTTGAAATTTTTTTTTTTGTTTTGTAAAATTTTTTATTAAAATAAATTTATTTTTTTTATTTTATTAATTTTTAAAAAATTTTTCATTAAATGTATTTTATTTTTTAAATTTATAATATTAAATTGGTTTTTTTATTTTTATTTTGTTATAGTTTATTTTGATTTTCTTTTTTAATTTTTTTTTTTTTTTTTATAATTTCATTTTTAATTTTATTTGATTTTTAATAAATAATTTTATATATTAATTTTTTTCAAAATTCATTTTTATTTATTTTTTTTATTTTTATATATATTTTTTTTTTATTTTTTTTTTTTTATTTTATCATTTATTATTATTATTTTATTTTATATAATATTTATATTTTTTTCATTTTTTATTTAATTTTTTATTATAATTATATTTATATTTTTTAATTGTAATATTTTTATTTTTTTTTATTTTATTTTTTTCTTTTTATCATTTCAGTTTTTTAAAATAATTTATTTTTATTATTCATATTTTTAAATTTGTTATTTTTTTTTTTTTTTTATTTTTTATTTAAATTAAATTTTTTTATCTTAAATTATATTTTTAAATTTTATTATATTCATAATTATTATTTTAATTTAAATTTATTTAAAATTTTAAATAATTAGTTTTTAATAATTTTATTTATTTTTTAATCACAAATTTGTTTTTCATTTAATTTATTTTTATTTTTTAATTTTTTTTTATATTTTATATATTATTCTCTTTTACATTTATTTTATTTATAAATTTTTTTTTTTTTATTTTTTTTTTATAATAAATTTTTTAATTACATTTATTTTAATAATATATTTTAGTATAATTTTTTTATTTTTTTGTATGTTTTAAATAATTAAAATATTTTATTTTTTTTTATTTTTAATTTTTTATTTATTTAATTTATTTACTTTTTTATGTTTAAATCATTTATTATTTATTATTTTTAATTTTTATTTTTTTATTTTTTAAGTTTATTGATTAATTGATTTTTTTAAATTTTTTGATTATAAAAATTTTTTTTTTTATTTTTTTATTTTTAATATAAATTTTATTATATTATAATTATATTATTTATATTTTTTAATAAAATTTTTTTTTATTTTTTTTATTATTTTTGTTTTTGTTTAAATTTATTATTTTTTTTTTTTTTTTTATAATTTTTTTTTTGGTATTATTTATATTAATTTTCTTATAAAATTTATTTTAATATTTTTTATTTAATTATTTAAAATATACTTTTATATTTTCTATTTAAACACTTACAAAAATATAATTTTTTTTTTTATATATATATTATATTGTTATTTATTTTTTATACTTTTTTTTTTTCATTATTTTTTGTATATATATCTTTTTTATTTTTTTTTTATTATAAAATTTATTATAGCAAATTTAAATACATTTTTTTTTTTTTATATTATTTTACGTATCAATTATACTAATTTATTTTTTTATTTTTCTTTTTTATCATTATGTCAAATATTTTTTATTTATATTTTCATTTTTTAATATTATTTTTTTAATATTAAATATTTTTTTGAAAAAAAAAAAAAAATGTTTTCATATATTTTTTTTTTTATTTATTTTTTTTTTTTTGTAATAAATTTTACTATTTTTAATTATTTTTTTTATTATTAAATCTTTAAACTTTTTTTTTTTATAACAATATACTAATTATTTTATATTATTAAAAATTTTTATTTTCTCCTATTTACTATGCAGAAAGTGATTTCACTTTTTAACATTTAAAATATTTTCTTTATAATTAAATATTTATTGTAATATAAACTTTATTTGCATTTTTTTATTTATCATTTTTTCATATATTTATTTTAATTTATTTTAATTTATTATTTAATTTTTAATATTTATTTTGCATTTCAATATTTCATAATTAATTTATTTTTAATTTTTATTTTTTTTTATTTTTTTTATCATTAAAATAACTATTAAATTAATTTATTTTGCATCTTTTTTTTTTTTTTATATTTTAATATTTTTTTTATTTTTTAAAATTTATTATTTATTTAATAATAATTTTAGTCATTTATTTCTTATAATATTTTTTCATTTTTTTATTTTTGGCCTCTACCCCGAAGGCTAGGGAGAAAGGAGTTTCTCCAGTGTTGCTTCTAGCAGTAGTGCGATAAGACCATAATACGCTGGGGAGTTCTTCTGCCCATCCTCCCTTAAGAGTGTCGAGCTTTGTTTTCAACGTATACTTGATAATCTTATTGATGGCCTCAACTTGTCCGTTAGCCTGGGGGTGATTCGGCGTGGAGAAATGTTTCTGTATTCCCAATTCCTCGCAGAAACTTGCAAAGCGAGTGTTGTCGAACTGTTTTCCGTTATCCGTCACTATGGAATGAGGTATTCCAAACCTGCATATGATTGACTTCCATATGAACTCAGTGGTTTTGTGCTCGGTGATTTTCGCCATAGGTTCAGCCTCAGCCCACTTGGTGAAATAGTCAACAGCCACAATTGCAAACTTCGTCCCCCCTTTTCTCGTAGGCATGGGACCGATAAGATCGACCCCCATTTTGCGAAGGGCCACGGTGCCATTACATAGTTCAGTTCTCCAGGGGGGAGTTTGATGTTAGGTGCGAACCGTTGGCATCTGTCGCACTTCATGGTGAATTCCAGCGTATCATTTTTCATGGTCGGCCAGAAGTATCCTTGGCGCATGATTTTATGTGACAATGACCGTCCTCCTGCGTGATTTCCGCATATCCCCTCGTGTATTTCTTTCATAGCGCGAAGGGCTTCTTCCTCATCCAGGCACCTTAACAGTGGCGCAGCATATCCTGCAGCTTTAGATAATAGCCTCATCAATGATTACCTTCTACCTACCCCCTCTAGCTTTTCTGCCAAGCGGATCCCCTCTGCAATCCTGTTTGGTACGTAACGAGTTCTTCCATCCATGAGTGTCTGGGCTCCGTCGCCATGTGGATTTTCTCAGCTTCTTCAATCGCAGGGCGGTGGATTCTCCCAACAGGTATGCTATCAAACCTCTCAATTCCTTCACTGGTTGCCAACCGCGCTAGTGCATCAGCGTGCCCGTTCTGAGTTCGTGGGACCTGTCTGATACGGACATCTTTAAACTTCTGGAGTTCGATTCTGACGATCTGGAGATATTTGCCCATTCTTTCCTCTGTGCTGATAGTTTCGTTACATTGTTACTAGCAGTTGATTCACTGGACGCATCAGCCAATCAAATTTTCTATTTCGCTTTTCCTCCCTAGCCCTATCAGGGCCTCTACTCGGCTTCGTGTTAAAAAAGCGCTGAAGTCGAAAGGTAACGCTTCGCAGAACAGTTGTTGGTTTGGGCTTATTAGAATTATCCCAGCTCCTGCTCTTTCATCCGTGGAGGATCCGTCAACGAACAGTTTCCAAGGGGCATGGGGAGGTGATTGTCCCATAGGGTCTGAGTTGAACTCAAGAATGAAATCGGCTAGCGCTTGAGATTTTATTGAGGTGCGTGGTTTGTACCTTACATCGAATTGGCCGAGCTCAATTGACCATTTTACGAATCTCCCTGAAGTATCCGGTTTCTGCAGTACCTGCCTCAAAGGTTGATTCGTCAGGATCTCAATGGAATGTTCCAAGAAGTATGGCCTCAGTTTTCGAGCAGCGATTATCACAGCATAGGCCAACTTCTCCAGTGGGGAGTAGCGAACTTCAGCGTCGTGCAGGGCCTTAGAAACATAGTAAACTGGGTGTTGTACTCCGTCCTCCTCCCTGGCCAACACCGCGCTGACGGCATGCTCCGAGACTGCCAAGTATAGCATGAGCGTTTCTCCTTCTCTAGGTTTGGACAGCATAGGTGGTTGTGATAGGTGTGATTTTAGTTGGTTGAAAGCGACCTGACATTCCGGCATCCATTCAAACTTCTTTCCTCCTCTCAGCACGTCAAAGAAGGGCTTACACTTGTCTGTTGATTTCGACATGAATCTGCTGAGGGCGGCTATCCGTCCTGTTAAGCTTTGAACTTCCTTAGGTCTGGATGGAGGACGCATCTCAATGATGGCCCTTATCTTATCTGGGTTAGCTTCAATTCCTCTGCGGTTTACTAGATATCCCAGAAATTTCCCTGAGCTTACTCCAAATGCACATTTACGGGGGTTTAGCTTCATCCCGTATGTTCTTAGGATCTCGAACATTTCGGCGAGATGTTGCCGATGTTCCCAAGCCTCTGCACTTTTAACCAACATGTCATCCACGTAGACCTCCATGGTTTTCCCAATTTGTTTGGCAAACATGGAGTTGACCAGATGTTGGTAGGTCGCTCCTGCATTCTTGAGACCAAACGACATAACTTTATAGCAGTACAGACCTCTGTCGGTGACGAATGCCGTGTGTTCTTGGTCCGGTTCATGCATGGGAATCTGATTGTAGCCTGAATATGTGTCCATGAAGCTGAGCAAATCGTGCCCAGCAGTGGCGTCCACCATTTGGTCAATCCTTGGCAGGGGGAATCCGTCTTTAGGGCATGCTTTATTCAGGTCGGTGAAATCTATGCATACCCTCCAATCCCCATTGCTCTTCTTCACTAGTACAGGATTAGCGATCCATTTTGGATATTTTGCTTCGCGAATGAATCCGTTCTCGAGCAGCTTTTGCACTTCCTTATTGAGGGCCTCATATCGTTCTGGGTTAAGAGGCCTCCTTCGTTGCTGTTTTGGCCGTGCTGAGGGATCAACTCCTAACTTGTGGCACATGACTTTTGGGTTGATTCCCTTCATGTCCGCGTGTTCCCAGGCAAATACATCGAGGTTTTCCTGGAGGAAACTGATAATTTGGTCCCTCACTGGAGGCTGGAGGTCATGACCTATTTTCAGCTCCTTGGGCGGGACGCCTAGATCAACTTGGATGACGTCCAGCTCTTCCACAGGTTCCTCACCCCGTGTTTTTACTCTTGGATCCAACGTGTCTGGGAGGAGCTCTCTTGTGCATGTCATACCGACCTCGTTTAGTTCGGTTATCATTGGATCCCCGTGTTCCGATGTCTCAGCTTGTTGGCAGCTCCGGTCATCCAGCATTCCAACCAGGGGCTTAGGTAAGTCTACGTTGCAGGCTCTCGCTTCAACTTGGTTCCCACGTATTACTCCTGGTCCGTTCGGAGTGGGGAACTTTAGACAGTAATGATACATTGAGGTTGCCGCTTGCAGCTCGTGCAATAAAGGTCTCCCCAATATAGCATTGTAGTTTGAAGGGATATCGACCACGACAAAATCCGCCAGGATTTTTCTGTAGCATGGGGGTTCGCCGAACTCGACACTGAGTACAATCTGTCCCCGAGCTTCGACCGGATTGCCGGAAAATCCTTGAAGTTTTCGGGGGTACGGTTGAAGGTATTGATCCTGTATGGCCATTTGCCTCAACGTTTGGTAGTAAAGCACATTGACCGAGCTCCCGTTGTCTACTAGAGTTCGGTGTATTCGGACTCCTGTCACATCCATTGCGATAACCAGCGCATCACTTTGGTCTTGCAGAACTCCTTGTGCATCTTTCTCTGAAAACCCGAACCACTCGGGGCCCGAATAAGCAGCGGGTTCCGATGCAGGGTATCTTACACTAAAGTTTTGGTGTACGTGAGCATCACGCGCCAGCTTGCGCCTAGTTCTTCTTGAACCCTCTAAATATTGGTTTCCGCTTACCAACATTCGAATATCAGCACGGGGCTGGGGGTCGCGAGCTGGGGGTTCGGGCCGTGCTGGTTGGTTTTCTCCCCGCTGGTCAGGCTGTTGAAGCCTGGATGGACCTGCTATTCTTGGCCTTGCTACGAACTCCCGTAAATGGCCTCTCTGAATGAGGGCTTCTACCTCTTCCTTTAGGTCTCGACAGTTGTCAGTGTCATGTCCCACTGTCTTATGATATCGGCAGTACTTTGCTTGGTTCTTCCCAGCTGTTTCTTTGCCTCCAGGCAGAGGTCGGCGAAAAGACTTCTTTGCTTCGGTTTGAAGAAAGACCTCCTTCAGACTAGCATCCAAAGGGTGGTAGCCGCGGAATTTATCGGGATACGGTCTAGAGCGGCTTTGATCCCTTCTATCTTTCATTTTCTCCTGACCTCCGTCTCTTTCCGTTTGTTTCCCCTTTGCTTGCTGCGGGGAGCGGGGGTTCTGTTTAACATCCTCGTGATCCGAAGTGGCCTCTTCTGCACTGATGTACTTCTCAGCTCTGCCTAAGAGTCCATGGTACGTTTGCGGGCCATCTTCATGGACTGACCACCAGAATCGTGTCTTGGGCCTCAGTCCTGACAAAACTGCCATGAGCGCAGCATCGTCAGAAATTTTCTCAACTTCCATGGATTGTTTGTTGAATCTGTCCAGGTAGCTTTTAAGGGATTCCGTTTTCCCTTGCTTTATGCTAACCAACCTTTCTTTGGGAGTGGTCCTTGCCTTTGAACCCATGAACTGGGCGAGGAATGCTGTGGCAAAATCGTCCCAGCATTTTATAGATCTTTGGTGTAATCTTCTGAACCATCTTTGAGCCTTGTCTCCCAATGTTAAGGGGAAGGCACGGCACATGATGGCTTCTCCGGCTCCCTGAAGCTCCATCCAAGAAGAGTATTTGTCAAGGTGACTGAGGGGGTCTCCTTCTCCGTCATATCCGGCCAGCTGAGGCATTTTCATCTTTTCGGATAATGGTTCTGCTAGGATATCTTCGGTAAATGGTGAGTGGCGTTTGGTGAAATATTCATCCGGGCTCCCCTTGCTTTTTGCCTCCAGATCCGCAATGCGCTTCTTTAGGGCGTTCACTTCGTTTTCTGGTCGTTCTCCAGGATGGTTTCTTTGGCGTTCGGCTTGCTTCCTGGCGGGAGTTGAGGGACGCCGAGGGCCCAACTTGTCGAATGCACTGTTCGTCCTCCTAGTTTTCGATTTAGTCGCCACAGGGGAGCTTCCAACTTCCTCAGTTCGGTCCCTGGAAGATCCTTCGTCTGAAAAATGCAGGGTCCGCCTAGTGGGGAGTCGTTTGGTCCTTTCCTGGCGAAGGGATTCCCCTCTGTTTTCCCGCGGCAGGTATTGGGCTTGGTTTTGTTCCAACCTACTGACAATATTCGTTAGTTTCTCAATGGCTTCCCTCATCGTCGCCATTTGTGGGTCAGCGGTTTCATCCCGACCCCCTTTTTTCCGAGTTCATGGGATTACTGCTTCGCCCAGGGTGGGTATGGCCCGCGTGGGACTGGTTCCCTGATGCTGACAATTCGTCCATGGGGTTATTTTTATGAATCGTGTGTGGAGATGGGGCTGCTATCAAGTAGGGGGCCCTCCTTCTAGCGCCAAACTGTTGACGTTCAAAATTGTATGACAAGATTAAGGCCAACTAAGAGCGCAGAAAGTAGTCTAAAGGATACGATGAAGAAGAATGTTAGATTGTCTCTGAAACAATTACTTCTTTTTTACAGATAGTCTAGAATATTCGAAGGGTTCACTGGGGTTTTTCTCCTTAGTGTATTCCTTTGGATTTTCTGTCTGCCTCCCTTTGCCCTGTCTTCACTCTGAGCCTTTTATAGTAGAAGTATAATAACGTCTAATTCTCCTGTCTTATCAACCTAGAGGCCGAGCTGGGCTGACTTGTGCGTTGTCCTAACGGGATTGGCGCTCGAGCTCAATGTTGTACTGTTGACTGAGGATGATGGGACTTGTTGATCCCGGTAGTAAATGCATTGCCTATTAAAGCAAGCTAAGGCTTCTGATTGGAGGAATATGTGGGCGCTGACACAGGACCTTTCCACGTGTATCCCTCTTGTTTGGTACTCAAAGATCTTGTCAGTGATCTGTAATCATTAGCCACTGTAGCGTCTTGAAAGACTACAATGGCGTGTTGGGAAAGCTACGCTCCTGCCGATCTGATCTCGCACAACCGAACTCCAATTTCGTTATCCTCATCGGGATATGGCAATCCGAGCTCAACGACCTCGGAGGTCGGTGTCAACAATAGTAAACGATCGAATTGGAGGATTATGTCTGAAGAAAGGTTGTATCCCTTTGAGTTATTTTTCTAATGCATCTTGAATCACCTCAATCGGACATTGAGAGAAATTATGATACAAACACAGAAAGACGCGCAGTGCAGTTTTCTCCACCAAAGGCGGGCGCCCTAGCGTCGATTTTGGGTGCCAAGGCGCCCACGTTGCTGAAAATCAGCAAAGGTAGCGGCACCAAGGCGCCACCATGCGAGAAAACGGGTTTTAATATTTTTAAAATATTTTCTTGGCCTAATTGAACCCTAATTTGTCTCAAAATTCTAAAATACTATAAATACAAGTGAGAAGACTTAATTTGGGAGGTGGGAAGAAAGAGAAAAAGATACAAAAATGTTGAATCTCCAAGGATGTTGAATCTCCAAGGACAACAACAAGAAGGAATTGAAGAAATGGTGGAAATCATAAAAGGGACTTCGACTAGCACTTCAAAAGGGTTCTTTCTTACATTTTCTTTTATGTTTTCAATTATAAATTGTATGGATTTCATGAGCTACACAATTTAGTTAGAGTTTGATATAGCCAACGTGATATTATGGTTTGATGAATACATGAATTATTTCTTTTGGAATTTCCCACTTATATTTAATTGTGTTATGATTATAATGCTTTCAAGTACCTGATCAATAATTGAATGAATAGATGATAGTCAATTTCGGCACTCGAGATAGAGGAATTCAGGCGTGATCATAAGATTGACAGAAAGTAGGTTTATGGATTTCGAGAGAAAGTGAAAAATCTATTAAAACTTACTCCACAAAATAATCGGAACTTTGATAAATTCTAGACTTTAATTTGGAATAGAGATATTGAGATTGAATTCTAGAATTAATTTCTAGCCGGCACTCGAGAGAGGGGAGAGATACAATTGGATTCTTACTTTTAAATATGGGAAAACTAATTGGAATAATTCTATGTCATTGAATCATAATTGAAAGTTGGTGAAATCATTCCCTAGGCTTTCTCATTTTGATAATTTATATTGTCCAATTTTGTCGTAGCATTTTAGCTTTGATTAGTTTAAAACAATCAATCAACCATTCATCAATTGTCTAGATAAAATAGAAGTTACATAATTATAGTACTTGAAATTAAATTACAATTCATGTGGGTTCGACACTCTAACTCTACTACTATATTACAAAACTTGACGTCGTACACTTGCGACATAAATTTACGTTGCAGAAAACGCGTGACACGTTGTATCTTGGGAGGCAGACGTCCATAATCTCGTTTGCACAATGTTGGGTGCGAAATCTGTTTTAAGAAGATTTTCTTTAGCATACCTCGCTTCATTTACAGCTTTTATTTTCTGTTATTTTTATTTATTCTTTCGATTGCGTTAGTCGAATTTTCGACAACATCAAACATTTTTGTAATAAATGTTAAATCAATTGAGTATTCAAGTTTTTAAAATCTTTACAAGAAAGAAATTAATGCACACATAGAAGAAGTCGTATACAATGAAAATGCTATCACAACATGGGGATGGATTTTTCTTTATTTAATTAACGTAACCAGAAAATTATTTATTCCATCCGACTAAGTTCCAAGTTCAAATCTTGGCAACCTAGTGTCATATCAAAATCATACGTATAGGAATTCTCTTCTTGCAATCCATCATATTCATTTACAAAATATTTGAATATATGTAGATAGTTATTTGATTAAACAGCCATATTATGTTACAGAAAAATGCTGACAAAATTTTGCTAGAATACACTTGGTAATTTTTTATTCGATAATGGAAAAAAAAATAGATCAACCAGATGCTAATGTCCAGATGCTGCCACATCAGCATCTGGTGAAATTCTAGTGACTCTGCTTCTGTACAAGCAGAGAAATCATTTGATTAAACTGGTTGAAAAGAACATATAAGTTATGTTATTGTCACGTCCTTGAACTGGTTAGAGCTCCATGCGAGTGCTAGCATGGCAATGATCGATATGTAGCGCCTCACCTGTAGGGCAGTTGGCAGCACACATTTTTCGCCACCATGTCAAGTGAAGGCTACTACACATTTGCCTCCATCCCTACCTATGATGTTATTCATCTGGTCTTTGTGCAACACCATTTTTCAGTCGAACTAGTGATGACCAATGGCCTTGGGCAAAGTAGGCTTCATAGTCTTATCCATTGTAAGGAATGAAGTCTTTAACAAGGGAATTAAACAAAAAAAATTGAAATGAGGAAAGTGTCCATGTTATTATCATAAACATAGGGAATTATTCCAGTATTTTTAAAAAATGGATAATTTTTCCACCTCAACAAAAGAAAACAAAATGAACTAAAATATATGCCCATAAGTTCCTACTTTTCAAAAACATGAAAAAGGAAAAGAGGAAAAAAGGGTTCTTAGTCGAATTAAAATGAATGTAACAAATTGCCAGTATTAATTTTACAAATGCATTACGATTGTTATAAAAGAAAATATTTATCACTAAAAAGGAACATTGAGAAAAATAGTAAATAATTTCTACTTATTTCTTAGCATTTTAGTTTAATAAACTATGCAATAAATTAAATTACATTCACAAAATAACTAAAATGCAATAAGTTAAATTACATCCGCAAAATATGAACTTGTCATCACTCATAATTAGGAAGTTTCGAGTAAAATTATTGTAAGGGAAAATTGCAACCAAGATATCAAACATTTTATTTAATATCAGACTTGATCCAAACATTTCATTTAGTAGCACCTTAAGTATCAAACATTAATAAATTTTTTTTAAAAAAAACTCATGGGTGAAGTCCAAATTGACCCTAAAAATGAAAAAAATTATAATTTTGACCAAATAAAATAAGGGCATTTAAGTTGAAACACATTTTCTCTTTTAAAAATCAAAAACCCAAAAATCAAATGAAAATGAAAATTATCTTCTTCTAGCCAACACCCCCACCCTACCCAAAACTAAATTCAGAGAGTCTCCCGCCATCGCCACCATCACCCAATACTTAATCTTCTTCCCCAACGAGACATAACAAGAAATTTTTGCAAATAAGCTCATTTACACCCAAACATTTCTGCAAATCAACACCAGAAATTTCACCCATACACCAGAAATATGTAACCCATCTCCCCCAATCCTTATTCTTTTGTACCCTATCCCTGTGCAAGCGAAATGAGAGGTTATTCATAGACCCACAACCAACCAATGTTCACCTTACCTCTAAGCAACTAAAAGAACTCTTATTGTGATAATTTTCTAGAATGAATTCTTAGTAAACGTTTATTTACTTAAAAACAATAAATATACTTGAAGGAGAAGCACGTGCGCGAGGGAAATTGAACTTCTGGGAATTGGGAGTCAACAGAAGCCCATTAGAATTATTGTTGGGAAGAAAATTATATTAGAATCTATTTGATCTATCATGTGTAGGTAAACAAACAACATATAGATCAAACAAAAAAAAATGAACAAGAACTAACCTCCAACTATTAATATTTAAATTTCACAATTTCAGATTGTGTTTGATGTTTCTTAAGCTTTCAAGAACTCTCTGAGATGGTGTATTTACGTGAAAGAGAGCTCAGAGACCTAGGGACCAATACCGCACTTTCTTTTTTAAACTTCTTCCCATCAAAGAAGTTATCTGAAGTCTACCATTCCATAAGTTTGAGAAGTGGGGCGGTTGAGAGAATGTAGTTAACTTCCCATAAATAAGGGAAATATTGGGCCATTTTAAACTTTCAAGATATTAACATTCTTCCATTTGGTCCATACATTTCACTTGATATGATATACAAAATCCATCAATTCTCATTCTCAATAAACAAAAATACACGATCCATGGCAATAGATTCTCTAATAACGAATATTATCTTCCATCTATGACATTGTATTACATTTCTCAAATATTACCTCATGTGTGGTAACACTAATTGATGAATAAACCTTATATTTATTTTAGGTCCAACATTAATGATTTTTTTCAAAATTAATTAATGTGCACACAAATATGAGAAATCATCACAAACAAATAAGAGTTCCATTGAACAACATTTGTCCTTACAAAAATTACATAATGGAACATAGTCCCATTCTAACTACATGTTCCTTAAATCTCGATGGTGACATGCTTTTTGTCAAATGATCGGCAATTATCAATTCAGTACTAACATGTTTGATAACCACTTTCTTCTCTTTTAACACATTTCCTTATGGCTAAATATTTTAAGTCGGTGTGTTTACTTCGACTACCACGCTTGTGGTTTTTAGCCATAAAAACAACTGTTGAATTGTCGCAATACATCTTCGATGGCCTAGAAATTGAATCTACAATTTTTAAGCCATGATATGAAACTTTTCATCCATACACCATGCGAAATAGCCTCAAAACAAGAAATGAATTCAACCTCCCATAGTGGAAATGGCAGTCAATGTTTGATTTGCACTCCTCCAAAATACAGCTCCATTGGCAAACATAAAAACATATTCAGTTATTGATTTACTTGAATCAACACAACCAACAAAGTCTGAATCCGAATAGCCAATTATCTCCAAATTTTCGATCCTTCTATACTTAAGCATGTAATCATTGGTGCCTTGAAGGTACCTCATCACTTTTTTGCAGCTCTTCAGTGGTCTATAACTGGATTACTGTAATATCTTTCTAATATTCCCACAATAAATGCAATGTCCGGTCTTGTGCAAACCTGGGCATACAGTAGGCTTCCAACAGCAGAAGCATATGGAATGTTTTTCATCTGTTCTCTTTCAAGGTCATTTTTAAAACATTGGTTCAAATTGAACTTGTCACCCTTCACAATGGAAGCTACATTTGGTGAACAATCTGCATCCGAAATCTTTCTAATAACTTTATTAATATAGGTCTTTTGAGACAAACCCAAAATACATTGAGATCTGCCCTTTGGATCTTAATACCAATGAGATAAAATGCATCATCCATATCTTTCATTTCAAGATTTTTAGAGAGAAATTATTTCACATCTTGTAGCAAACCCTTATAATTAATTTCAAGCAAAATATCATCCACGTATAAAACAAGAAAACAAATCTTACTCTCACTAAAATTTTGGTATATATACATTGATCCATGATATTCTCTTCAAATTCAAATGAAGAGATGACATCATGGAATTTTAAATACCATTGATGAGAGCTTGTTTTAATACATATATGGATTTCACGAGCTTGTACACCAAATGCTTACCATCACTAGAGGATAATATTTCAAGTTGTTTCATGTAAACCTCCTCTTATAGATCCCCATCGAGAAAAAGCTATTTTCACATCCATTTGTTGTAGTTTCAAATCAAAATGAGCAACTAATACCAAAATGACAAGAAGTGAATATTTCTTATATACATGTAAAAATGTCTCTGTGTAATCGATTCATTCCTTTTGAGTGAATTCTTTGGAAATTAGTCTTGTTTTATACCTCTCAGTGCTATCCAATGAGTCCTTATTTGTCTTAAAGACCCATTTGCATCATTTGGCTTTCGCATTATTAGGCAACTCAACAAGGTCTTAGACTTTATTAGATGTCATAGAACTCATCTTTTCCTTCATGGCATTATACAACAAACCTGATTCTTTGCAATGTATGGCTTGTAAAACTGTTTTAGGATCATTTTTTACTCCAATGTTATAGACAGATTCTAATAGATATACAATACAATAACTAGGAATCATTGATTTAGTAATTCTAGTAGATTTTCTTAATGTTGTACCAACATCCTCACGAGGAATATGTGGTTCAACCGGTTGCTCATTAGTCTCTAGCAATTCTTGAACAACCTGATCAACAGCTTGTGAAATTTCAGTGATTGTTTACTCAACACCCGTTTGAACTTGAAGGGTGTTGTGAATGACAATTAATCTATTACTTGAGGTGGAAGGTTGAAAAATAGAATGATCTTTTTCAAAAATTAAGTTTCTCGATTGATCGCTCCCATTGATTAAGTATTCTCAAGAAACTTTGTATTTCTTGATTCTACAATCCTAGTATTATAAGATGGACACTAAAATTGTATCATTTAGACCTTTCAAAATATCCCACGAAATACCCACTAATGGTCCTTGGATATAATTTTTTTTTCTTGTGGATTGTAAATTCTCACTTCAGAAGGGCATCCCCAAATGCTTATATGTTGTAAACTCGGTTCCTAACATTTCCATAATTCAAATGGCATATTTGAAATAGCCTTGGTTGGAACTCGATTCAATATATACATGTCATTTTAAAAGCTTTAGTCCACAAGGATTTAGGAAGTTTAGAGATGGTAAACATACTTCATACCTTATCTAATAATGTTCGGTATCTTCTTTCTTCTATACATTCTGGTTTGGCGAACGACATAGTATATTGGGCAAGTATCCCATGTTCTTGAAAAAACTTCACAAATAGACCAAGTGCTTGTCTATCCTCGATGTATCTACTATAATATTCCCTACATCTATCCGTTCTCACAATTTTAGTTTACTTCCTGCATTGTTTCTCTACTTCAGCTTTAAATGTCTTAAAAACATCTAATGCTTCATTCTTATTATGAAGTATGTAAACATACATGTATCGTGAATAATCATCTAATAAAGAGATGAAATATTTCTAACTATATGAGTTCATGTCTGAACAACAAATATCTGAATGTATGATCTCTAATACGTCTGAGCTACTTTCTTTGACTTGTTTGTCTGCTTTCCCTTTATGTAGTCCACGCAAATTCCAAAATCGGTAATATCCAAAGTATTAAGCCCATGTTTGGTACACATTAAATTTTTCACTCTCATTTTTCTACTCATTCTCAATCACACATTCTTCAATAAAATAATATTTGTCATCACATCAATAACTTTTCTTTCTTTTTCAACCACGCATTCTCCAGCAATCTATTTTTCCAGAATACATTCTTCCAAAATAATGTGGCTCAAACACACCCTAAATATTCCATCATTTACTAATCTCCTAATTCTTTTCATGGAGATATGTCACAATCTCTGATGCCACAACATAGAGGAATCTTCATTTATTATACGTTGTTCTTGACCAGCGTGAACATGCATTGCAATATAAGAGGCATTGTTTTGTAATTAATGCAACAAAGGCCATCAGGCAATGTACCATTCCCAACAAGATCGGATTTATAAAATAAATTAAAAGAGGTGTCTGCAAAATTAAAGGAATAACCAAATGGTACAAGTCTTGAAATTGAAATCAAATTTCTAGAGAAACTTGGAATGTAAAATGTCTTTTCTAAATTCAAAATAAAACCACTACTTAAAACTAAACTGCATGTTTCAATTATCTCCACATGTGAACGCCTTTTGTTTATTGAATATATGCACTTTTCACTTCTCACTGACTTCCTTAGGTTTTGTTAACCCTGTAAGGAATTTGAAATATGGATTGTAGAACTAAAATCAATCCACCATGTGTTATGAGTAACATCAACCATATTAGATTCATAACAAACAAATTAGATTCCTTACCTTTCTTTTTAAGCAATTTCTGAAATTTTGCACAATCATTCTTCATGTGTCTCTTGAGCTTGTAGAAATAGCACTTGGATTCCCTCTTAATATCAGCTTGGAAAGGCATTTTACCTTTTCCCTTTTGCTTGGCTTGGACTTTGTTCTTTTCTTCAGTTGCCATATATGCACTTTTTCCTAATTCCATTACCAGACCCCTTCTTCTTGGACATACATGGCCACGAGTTCATTAATTGACCATTTACTTTATGTGTGTGTTATAAGATATTTTGAAGGGTCCATAATATGGTGGAAGAGCATTCAATATGTAGTGCACAAGGAAAGATTCAAACATCTCAACCTCAATAGTTTTCAGTTGAGCTGCAATGTCCCTCATCTACATGATGTGATCACGCACACCTCTAACATTGGTGAGCCTCAAAGATGAAAATGTTGTACTTTTGGATTCATGCTCACAAACCTGCTAAAAATGCTCATCTTAGGTTGATTTGTTGGAGTGGGTAAATGATTTGGAGTTATTCATACTGAAAGGCTATGGTAATTCAGTCCATATTTGAGCCACATTATTTTTCATTCTCATTCTTCTATTCATTTTCAATCACATATTTTTCAATAAAATAATATATTTCATCACATCAATAACTTTTTATTCTTTTTCAACCACATATTCCTCATCACATCAAACAAAAAAATGTATGCTTGTGGAAATAATGTGGCTCAAATAGGGACTCACTAAACTACCGAATGGGGTGCCATTGCTTGAAGATGTCATCCAGTCGATGGAGCAAGCTATTAATGCTAGAGAGTGTTGGCAAGTGCTTTATCTCAATTCTCAAACTACTCATCAATAACCTTCAGTAATGCCTGAACTTTGTCATGCAAATCAACTTGACCATGAATACCAGTAGAGATTTTGGTTTATATGAACATCACACTAAGGTGATTAGATCACTCCCAACATTCATAAAGAGCAATTTCATTAGGATTGCTATTTTCACTAATTGTACATGGCTTATCTTTCCGAATAGCATAATCAATGTCCATCCACCCAAATGAAAAAGAATTATTTCTTTCTATACTTTATAGTTATCACATTCTAAGGGGTCTAAATGGCTTAAGGAGAACCATCTAGGCATTCTTTTGGCTTTTATGTACTATATGGAACGCCAAAGATGAGGATGAGAGTACCTCGGGCTGTGAAATATGGGTCACCTCCGAGAATCTTGCATCCTCCTACTGGTTGGGTAACTAGAGGAGCAGCATTAGAAGAAGGTAATGAAGGTGTCAATGAAACAAAAAATCAAGATAAAGTATTACACGTGGACTTGTCGTACGGAAATAAAGTAGTAGATGATAAACATGAAGTAGAAATAGGTACAACTGAGAAAGTTATCTTCAAGAGACCAGCTATGAAGTTGACCAAGCATTTGAGGTCATTGTATGTGAAGGCCTTTGTTAATAGCATACCAATAGTGAAAGTGCTCATTGATAATGGAGCAGTCATCAACACCATTCCATCTAGGATGATGAGGAAATTCGCAAAGGGAGACATTGACATGATCCCAATAGAGGTTATTCTTACCAGCTTCAATGGAGGATCAACTTTAGCCAAATGAGTCATGCCATTAGATATAACTGTGGGAACAACTACTAGGACCACAGTCTTCTTCGAGATCGATGGTCCAACCAGTTACAATGTGTTGCTGGGAAGATATTGGGTTCATGGAAGTCGTTGCATACATTTCTCACTCCATCAATGTTTTATTTTCTGGAACAATAAAGGCCAAGCTGAAATGGTATAAGCGAACTACAGACCTTTTGTTGCAGAAGCAAATTCAGTGGAAAGGTTCATGTACGAAGGAAATTATGGACTTGTAAGAGTAGTTCAAGATGGAGAAGAGACTCAGATTGTCGCACAGAGTGAGAAGCCATTTTCAGTATATGCACTTACTAAAATCTTCATTCAAATGAGGCCAAACATAGTGGCCCTTAAGGAGCCAATAATTGGCAAAAGGATAACCAAAGAAGTCAAATGAATTGTCATTGGCAAAAGGATATGGCCGATATTCTAGCCTTCAAAGCCAAATTAATGGCTTTTAATAAAGAGTGTAAGGAAATAACAAAAGAAGAAGCAGCAATGGAGACATTAAGGAACAAAATAACAGTGTTCGAGTTGGAGCAAAACATTGGCCGAGAAGTCAATAAGGTGGATTGTTTGGAGGATGAATCATCTCTAAAGAACTCAAACGAAGAGGTGATTGGAATTGCGAAGCCTGGACATGCTTAAGCACAAGATCATTTGGTAAAGGTGAACAATGGCAATGAAGAGGAAGATCGTCCAACATTCGTCAGCCAGATGCTCGATCAAAAGGTAAGTACCAAGTTAATAACTTTATTTAAAGAATATAAAGATTGTCGTGCTTAGGAATATGAACACATGTCGAGTTTAGATAGAAGTTTGGTTGAACATAGGTTACCAACTAAGCCAAGCTTTAAACCTTATAAACAACCTCCTAGACGTTTTGCCCCTAATGTGTTGCCGGAAGTAAAGAAAGAGATAGAATGATTGCTAAAAGCATATTTTATTAGAACCGCCAGTATGTTGAATGGTTGTCTAACATTGTGCCTGTGTTAAAAAAGAATGGCAAGATTAGAGTGTGTATAGATTTCAGAAACCTAAACTTAGCAATGCCCGAAGATAAGTATCCAATGCCTTTGGTAGATTCTTTAGTAGACTCAATTGTCGGGCATGTTATGTATTCGTTCATGGATGGATACTCGGGTTATAATCAAATATACATATCTGAGGAAGATATACATAAAACTGCCTTTAGGTGTCCTGGATCTTTAGGATGTTTCGAATGGCTAGTTATGCCCTTTGGCCTGAAGAATGCAGGGGCAACTTATCAAAGAGCAATGAACTTGGTTTTTCATGACATGATAGGTCAATTTGTCGAAGTATATATAGATGATATAGTGGTTAAATCTGTTAAAGATGAAGATCATTTTGAACAACTAAGGCGCTCATTTGAGCGAATGAAGGAACACAAGCTGAGACTGAATCCTTTAAAATGTGCATTTAGTGTGAATGTAGGGAATTTCCTTGGATTTTTAGTGCACAAAAGAGGGATCGAACTCGATAAAAACAAAGCAAAGGTCATTCTAGAGGCTAAACAACCTAGTAATAAAAAAGAATTGCAAAGGTTCTTAGGCCAAATAAATTTCTTAAGACGTTTTATTTCCAACTGTGCAGGGCGAATAAAAGCTTTTTCGCTTCTCTTAAAGCTGAAAAACAGGATGAGTTCGTCTAGAAGGAAGAACATTAAAAGGTTTTTGATAGCCTGAAGTTATATATGTCAAGTTCTCCAGTGTTGGTATCACCTATTCAAGGACGGCCAATAAAAGTGTGCATATCGGCTGAACAAGAATCAATAGCCGGAATGGTCGCGCAGGAAGATCAGTTTGGTGAAGAAGGGGTCTATTATTTTAGTAGACAGTTAACAAAATGTGATTGTAATTATTCTAACATTGAAAAATTATGTTTGGCTTTGTACTTCACATGTATAAAACCGATGTCCTATTTACAGCCTGTAACTGTTTACTTAATTTCTAATATTAATCTAATTAAGTATATATTTTCTTGCCCTATTTTACACCAAAGGATAGACCTTTGGACTTTGGTATTATCAGAATTTGAAATACAACACATACCACAAAAGACAGTTAAAAATCAAGCATTGGCTAACTTTTTGGCCAATCATCTATGCCTGGATATGTCCAAAGAAGTTGAACTGGAAGTAAATTCATTCGAGTTAAGACCTTGGGTATTATACTTTGATGGATCAAAAACTTCCGGAGGGGCAGGGGTATGAATTGTTTCAATAAATCCTTTAGGGGTTAATTATAAATTTGATTTTATGTTGGATAAAATGTGCACCAATAATCAGGCTGAGTATGAAGCTCTGATCATGGGATTGGAATTGCTACTAGAATTAGGAGTAAAGAATGTAATCGTTATAGGTGATTCCCAGTTGGTAATTTACCAATTAATTGGTTATTTTAAATGCCAAAGTGGCTCTATCATAAATCAGTACGAAATCGCCTAAGAGTTATTAGAGGAATTTGATCAAGTGGAGCTTCAATATGTTAGTAGGATATATAATGATTTAGCAAACGAGTAAGCCCAAATGGCTTCATGTTACTTAACAATGCTAAATGTAGAATCCACTTGCGGTATCTTGCATGTAGCACAATGAAGGACGAGGAAGATCAATATTCATTGCATAGAAGATGGTGATGTGAAAGATTGAAGGCAAGAAATAAGAATGTTTTAAAAAAACCCAACAAGGAAGAAAATAGGAAAATGAAACTACGTTCATTGAATTACACAATAATAGACGAGGAATTATTTAAGAAACGTCTAGACGGTGTGTTGCTAAAATGTGTAAGTCTACAAGAAGCCAAAGTAAACATAGCTGAAGTGCATGAAGGGATATGTGGAGCCTATCAGGCTGGCCAAAGAATGAGGTGGTTGATCATTATGAGTAGATATTTTCAGCCCAAGATGGGAGAATCATGTGTTCAGTACACAAAGAGTTATTTAGCATGCTAAAGGCATGACCCAATACAGAGAGCGCCAGCAAGAGAAATAACACTTATTATTAAGCATTGGATGTTGAAAGGCTGGGCGATAGATTTGATAGGGAAGATTTATCCCCCATTGTCCAAGCAACATACATTCATAATAGTTGCAACATATTTTTTCACTAAGTGGGTGGAAGATATACCTTTAAGAGAGATCTCTCAGAAGAGTATTATAGACTTTATTCGTGATCATATCATATATATGTTTGGGATATCGCAAACTTTAATGATGGATCATGGAACTTTTTTAAATGGAGATCAAGTGAAGGAATTCTTGAGCGAATTTGGAGTCAAATTAGTAAATTTCATGCCTTATTACGCTCAATCAAACGGACATGCAGAGTCTTCCAATAACATTCTGAAAAATATTATAAGAAAGATGATAGATGAAAACACCAGAAGTTGGCATGAATGCTTAAATAAAGCTTTGTGGGTTTATAGGACGTAACACCTTTTCAACTTACCTATGGACAAGAAGTAGTATTGCCTATAGAAATCAATGTGCAGTCAATTAGAGTAAGTTTGCAAAGTAATTTAAGTGATGGTGATTATGCAGAATCATTAAACCAAAGTCTGTTAGAGTTGGACGAATTGAGATTGGACGTCCTAGATAGACTGCAGGTCCAAAACCGAAAGATGACTAAGTTTTATAACTAAAAAGTCATAGCCAAGTCCTTTAGCCTAAACGATTTGGTGTGGAAAACAATACTCCCTTTGGATAATAAAGATCTGAAGTATGGCAAGTGGTCGCCCAATTCGGAGAGACCATATAGGGTAAAAAGCGTATTGTTTAATGGAGCATGCCACTTGGAGGATTTAGACGGTACGAAGCATGTAAAATTCATTAATGGTAAGTACTTAAAAAAGTATGTTCCTTCCATATGGGAAAGTGAACAAATATAGGCACGCACCATAAAACTAAAGTGGATGATTACGTTCAAATAAACAAGAGCGAAATACATTCGAATAAAATCTCTTATTATCAAATGTTTCTTACAAATCAAAAGAGACAAAATAAGTAAAAATATTACATAAGCCGCAATTTAAAGCAGGCTATCATTATTTTTCTATCAACTAGAACATGAAAAGGTAAATCGGCCTTCATCGCACTCCTAGACGCTTCGTTACAATGTTTCTTACAAATCCAAAGAGACAAAATAGTCAAAATACGATTAGCTGCAACTGGAAGCTGGCTATAGTCGTTTCACTGTCCACTACAACAGAAAGAAAGAAATCGATCTTCCTCGCCTTCTTAAATGCATTGCTGCAGTGATGGCAGAGAGGCTAATAAGCACTCTTAACAAGCAATTGAGGCAAAAAAAAATGTCATCAGTGCAGGCCATTGTTTTCACATCCAGATCTTCCACTGGAGATCAAAAATGAAAAAGGCGCTGAGAAGTTATTCATTGACCAGAGAACATTTCCTATATCTCCTACACCAAAGAACATATCAACAACATATAGCAAACTCAAAAAAAGAGAGAGTTATCTCAAAAGAAAACAGTCGATCTCTTGGATATAGAAGATCCATCATTATGGGTATTGTGGAGAATAGCAGGAGAGTGATTGCTGGAGAATAAAAGCAAAGATGGTGAACACATAACAAATACACAGTTTTATAGAAGTCTGAATGCGAAGAGGTAGAATACGAATAGCCAGATGTGCAGTAATCAAAATTGAAAGAAGACAAATTTCAAAGAGTGCCAGAAAGTCAAGAGTCTTACTCTACATAAAAGTGCACTAAAAGAAATGCACGAAGATGGGGTACGAGGTTAGTGATTAAAATGTGAGGAATACCAACGGTTATAGAATATGTTGATTGTACAATCTATAGGAAAACATGGCATGAAAATGAGTAAAAGCTACTTCATTAATGCTGTCAGCCACGAATTAAAAGGACAAATTTCAGGACGACATCGTCCTAGAAAAGAATATTTGAAAACAAGCGTCCTAATCACAACTTTCCACACATAGAGTGCATATGTTCTCTAAGCTTTCCCCACTCATCGCCATGTTTATTAGAGGCGTTGGACATCGCAATTACATAATCCTCATCAACCTTCAGCTTGGTATAATGCTTAAGCAAGGGCTTGTGTCGCTCAATCTCTTAAGTAGCAGCACGCTTCTTCGCAGCCAGCCTGGCCTTGCAGTCATCCATTCTGGCTTGAAGCTCATTCATCTTTGTGGCCAACTTTGTCATCAAGGAATCTTCAATCATTACCTTAGAAAGGAGTTCGTTCAAATGGACCTTGTTCTTCTCAAGCTCTTAGAACATAAATTCATTTTCATTAGAAGCACGAAGATACTGAACTTGTTCAGCTTGCAATTCGACATTTTTAGCCATCAAAGTGCTAATTTCTGAATGAGTAATCTTCAATGCCAGTCTTAAATCAGCCGAAATAGTGGACGAAGGAAGCTCAAGCGCGTGAGCCATTTTGGCACTCAACTGCTCAAAGTTATCCTTCTGGCCAGAAGCACTTGCTCTGTGGACATCCATGTCCATGAAGGCAACATATTTAAGTAAGAATTACCTAATAGCCTCCATGTTTTCTTCTGAAGAGATAGCAGGATAGCTAGCTGAAGAGGAGCAAGAAGTCACGCTTGTTTTCGCTTGCTCCAAGAGGTAAGCACGTCTTAAATATAGCGTAAAATGGAGTCAACTTTCTTGGAAAATAAAGATCATGTGAAGGTAGGGCCTTCAAAGGAGAATCAGCACTTTTCTGCAAAGTCCAAACAACACATTAACCTACAAAGGATCTTTACGAGTGAATAAGCTTTACATGAAGACACAAAATCAAATACCTTTCTTTTGACTAAGGAGAACATTATCATCATCATTATCATCAAAAAAACTTGGCTAAGCAGAAGCTGGCCTTTTACGATTGGAGGTATCCTTGGTAGTGTCAGTTGGAATAGAAGAAGAACCAGATGGAGTAGGATTGGTTGCAGAATGTTTAATGAGAACATGAGAAGATCGTGAGGAAGAAATTGAATTCTTGGAAGGTGGAAGAATAACAAGAACAGGAGAAACGGAAGAGGCTCTAGGACTCTCCACCAAGTCGAAAACGCGATTAACATTAGCTGCAAACAACCTGTATTTCATAACCGGCCAAAGTCGAGCAAACAGGGGATGGGTGGCAGAAGTAGGATTAAAATGAGCCATAGAAAAACCTTAGGTAAAGCAACATTGCGAGCATCAATGACCTATGCCTCCATTTTTGTAATATGAAAACGGTCTGTCAAACTCTTAGAGAAGCATAAAGGAACATGTCAAGTTTGGCCAAAACCCAACTGGCTAGCAAACAAATGGGGAGCATATATTTCAATCTCAGCATTGGCATTGGTGCCAGTCAAGATATCATGGAAGAGTTCCCTTCCAATTAGAAATTGAACCCAAACAGACAAAAAACACTCGCATTGGTCATGGTAGAGGAATGATGTACGTAAATAGGAATTTGATGAACATAGAAATGGAAGAAAGAAGGAATGGAGTTTAAGGTATAAAAGAGTGTGAAGACATCCCTACTGTGAAGACCTTCCTACTGGACAATCGCACAACGCTCACTTGATTGATAAATAGTCCATAGCAGCTAACTGATCTAGGAGGAGTTTGGAAGACACTAAGTTGTGGAAGATATGCTCTCAACCACAATTGAGCAAGCCAGAGAGGCCCACTACCAGTAGGAGACGCACAATTTCGTAGCTGAGATTGAAGGGAAGTCATGCCTTTATAAAAGGCAGCTAGGAAAAGCAAACAAAGGTTCAGGGGCCTACCACGAGCTAATTTGTGTGCTATGGGTAAGTAAGACATAGAAGGCTTCATGTTGGGCACACACGGGACATATTTATATAGCTAAACTTGAAGGAAGACTGCACGCTCAGCATGAGTGGGTCCAGTAGTAGTGTTCTTATAAATTTCCTGCATGGTCGAAGAAGAATCAGTGAGTCTTTTGTCAAATTTTGGGGCAGCACCAGTGACCGTAATATTAGGAGAGATGGTGTCGTCCAAAGGTGGAAGGTTAACTAAAGCCCTAACATCTCTTAAAGTAATGTACATTGGGCCAAGAGGAAAAATGAAAGCATTATACTCAGAAGACCAGAAGCACAAAGCAATGGAGAAAAGCACAGAGTCAAAAGTTGGAGGGTGAAGTGCGATTTCTAACAAATCAGAAATTTTAGTGCGGTAAAAAATTGCTTTGGTGGGTCCCTCCTTTATCATACATGCATGCCAAAAATAAAAAGTAGCATCAGATTTGGGCCAAGTACGAATACCTTTCTCCCTGATTAGCTTTAATGGAAAGGGATTCAGAAAATGGGGATCTTGAGTGTAGGGAAAAAACTGGCCCACCGCGGCTTGCCCTACAGAATCAGTATCATTGAATGATGGGCCCAAATAAAACTCATTAAGATCAGAGTTTGATGATGACAGGAATGTTGGAGTTATGTAAGGTTTGGTGAGAAATTCTCGATAATCTTCGAAACTAAAAGAGCTCTCCGACGTCGCCATTTATCGCAAGTTTCTTAAAGATGTTAGAATGCAAGTGCATGAGGAAAGAAGCAAAGAGATGAACAGTAATCTCACAAAGGAGCAAAAATATAGAATGTAGATGTAATGGCGCGAAGAAATTGCATATCCTTGATTTATAAGAATTGCATTATATTCTACTTATTGGAATATATAAGGACACCGCCAAACAAAATTATGACTAGGATTCTTCCCATTTTCTTTAGGAATTTAAGTATCGTGTGAAGGTACAAGGAATGAATATGACATAAAATTAATAATCGATATTAATCCTACCATATTGGGGGGTAATTGTTGATGACATAAAAATGCGGTCCAATTAAATGGCCCAAGAATTGAAGCCTCAAATAGGAGATCTGAAGGATAGGCCTAAGGAAAATTATGTAAAAGGCTCAAGATAGAGTTGTGCAATAGAGGCTCATCATCGCCCAAGCCTATAAGATTCCCAAACTCTGGGCGAGTACCGCATTTTATTGATACTCAAGGCGACGGCATTATTATCGGCTAGGCTTATGAAACGCCCAAAATTCATACACATGGGTATTTCAAGTAACGGTTACCAAGACAGTTAAAGGTCAGTCTCATCATGCCCCACGATCCAAGAAACCCCGGTTATCAGCAGTTCAAAGGTAGATGTGACATCAATTAGAAACGAAAGTTCGACGACAAGTCGCCAGATGAAGAACGTGGATAGTTACATGACGACCAATAGTTTCAGGCGGTTCTACAACAACTGTCCGAGGAGTATAAAAAAAAGAGGACGTAGAAGAAAGGACCCCGAATCAAACACTCTCGAACAGAGACTTTGTCTCAAGAGATATGTTCCTAACACAATCATCTGAGTTTTTCTTTAATTGTTAGCGAGGCCCGACTTTCTGCGCGAAACAACCACACTTTTCTTTTTAAACTTCTTCTCATTAAAGAAGTTATCTGAAGTCAATGATTGGTTACCACAAGGTTGAGAAGTGAGGCAGTTAAGAAAATATGGTTAACCTCCTTTAAATAAGGGAAATGTTAAGACCATTTTAAACTTTCAAAATATTAACATAAATTCCGACTTAAAAAAACAAGCTCGAAGATTTCTAACCTACACCCAAATTGTAATAATCGTACTGTTGAACACCAAAAATGCAAGTCAGTAGCAAGAATTATACTCATTTAACAAATCACACACATACACACATAGAGCTAACCTAGTTGTTGTGGATAGTCTCTCTATTCTTGGTATTCGACCTCTTCATTTACAATTGAGCTTTGCTTTGTTAGGCCACCAGGTTATCTTTACTCTGTTGGAACACGTTTATTGGAAACGCGTTTTATGCTTTAATTGGTTTGGTTGATCTTGGCCTTACACTTGGCATACTCATAACCGCTGGATGAGATACTTTGAGGGTGGTTTTTTATAATCTCCTTCTCGACTCTTCATTGTATTGTATTGTGTATTCTAGGGTTTTCTTCGTCTTCTCTCTCTGAGTGTTTTAGTTCTCTTCATTCTTGTGGTTTTTTGGTTTTTGATCTCTGTAATATCTTAGTAGTATTTTGATTGTATTTGGTGTACAATTTAGAGATTGTGAGAAGATATTTGTGAGAGATGCGAAATAAAACTTATTTCTTCACACATTTTCTATATTGTTCATTGTGATTCATAGTGGATTCGAGTATAATCTACTTTGTAGATACTCAACGGGTGAGTAGACCTTTGGCTGAACATCCGGGTCCTAAGGGGCAAAAAATATGTGTTCTTTCATTAAATTGTTATTTTACCTTATTGCAACGTTTTGGTATACAAATCTTGATTCTGATACCAACACTAGTTAATGAATAAAAGCTCATTTTGGGAGGGGACGAGATTTTGTGATTCTCTCTCTATATATCTTCTCCCATTTCTTCTTTTGCTTCTCTCTCAGTTTTTGGGTGAGTGAATCAAAATAATGTGGAGGGTGGCAATGGTGGGTAAGACTAAATTTGGTTATGGGTGGGGTGGGGGTGGTTTTTGATTTTTTATTTTTAAAAGGAAAAATGGTTTTTGATTGAAATGTCCTTACTTTATTTGATCAAAATTATATATGTGTGTGTGTTATTTTTTTTTTTCATTTTTAGGGTCAACGACAGTCTCACTACGGTTTTCGTTAGTTTGGACTTCACTTGTGAGTTTTTAAAGGTTTTGGACTTGAATGGCGCAAATGAAATGTGATATCTTGATTGCAATTTTCTCTTATTATAATTAGGAAGTCTTCTAATATTTTTAGAAAGACTTATATTAGATCCATGATCAATAAATGATTTGTGTTTTTGAATGGGATGATAAAAATAATATTTAACTTGAATTGAATAAAAAGGTAATTTTACAAGCATAGGATTTATTAAACTTGCCGACTTAGACTATATTTTCGGCCTAAAGGAGAGAACAGACACGAGTATCCCATTGCTTGGTTGGATGGACCCCACATGACTTGAGCGCCACGTTGCGATTTCTTTAGCCGTCTCATGCAGATATTGATGCTTTTGTGACGTAAATAAAAAAAAAAAAGGCTTATTTATATATTTTTACCGTTAAAACTTAAAACACCGCCACTGCACCAATGCCGCCTCAACCCTTTGCAGGCCGGTCATAGTCCTAGGGGAAAATTAAAATTACACGTTTCAGCCATTTTTGGCCAAAAATGCATTTTAAAATAGTAATCGATTTTGATAAAAGATGAAATATGTTATTGAAAAGTTGTTAATTCCATTAAATATGCTATTAAAACTCGTTAATTTTGACTTAGATTAAAATTTGAATTTTAATCAATCTAGATTTTAATCAATATCAAACCACAACCTAATATAGCATCTATATTCCCGACCCAGACCCACCCTTTCACCAACGCCCTAACCCTCGACCACCTATTATATATATTTATAGTGCTTATATCTAATACTTTCTATCAAACATTTTAGTTTTCCTCCACAAAGGAAATGTTACAATTCTCAAGTCTCTTTTTTGACACCTATCGCTCCAAGGTTCATCCAGATCCATGAAAGATGTAAACTTTAGACGAACTTCCATTGTTGAAATTTAAAAATTTACAAGTTCGAGCACATTTCAGACAAGCGGAAGCCATCTTTAGAGCCGTCATTGATGTACAGCCCCCGAAGCTCAATCATGAAAAGCTCTATAAGCTTAACAGTGCAGCGTTCAGGCAAATAAAATAAATAGTAACGCTGCGTCTTCCAAAAACTCCAAACTAAAATCGCGATAATACAAGCATAGAAAAGGCCGCTCAGCAGCCCTTACCTCCTGACTAGGGGCATTGAGGCTCAACTTATAAAAGAAAAAGGACGACGAACAAAGTGTCCCAGGAGAAGAAGAAAGATAGAAAAATAATTAGGGAGGTCGACAGAATTTACACTAGTCTTAAAATCAGACTAAAAGATGATTATAAAACATGGGAAAACAACAGAGGTTGAAAGATTTGCCCAGAACAACATAACTACAATGATGTACCTTAAAGTTTCTCTTTTCCAGTCTGTTTCTTGGGTACTGGAATTATGCCCACGTATTAGCCTTCCAGTTAAAAAAGTTACAGTGTACAATCAAGGGCTGCTCTTTCTTTTAAGCTACCTGTATTCATTTTGGAGGAAAAGTACAGCAGGGACAACATTAGAATAGCATCATCAAGTAGTACCAGCTTCTGTCGGGGTGGTGCAAGGCGCAAGGGTATTGTGTGGAATATTGATACCACCCCCTTTCACAGATACATTAGGACTCCGAACTGTACTAGCCCTGCTCACAAGATGTGAGTCGAGAAACACCACGATAACTGTGATGTCATCGTGAAAATGACGACGAACTCCTCGATCAATTTTCTTCAAGTCCGAGTACCTCATCTCTCTCTTCTTTGCCGCTTCTTGCAATGCTGCTTTCACTAATCTTCTAGCAATCCCCTGCAAAAAGAAAAACATTAAGGATAACATTTATAGAGAGATTATCTCAACAAAAAAAAAAGGTTATTCCTCGTTTGCCTTTTTCTAATTCAAAAACCAACAAAGCAGAAAAGGTCTCTTTATGAGCTTGAATGTCCACTATACACCTATTGAGTTGATCAGCAGTCAAGGTGATAAGTGAACATTCAAAGCACTCCAACAAAGTACACGTGCTATTGCAGCAACTTCACCACCAAAGTGTGCTTCTATGTTCATAATTAGCACCCCAGCTGACCCTCACAAATTTATGAGAACTACAAAAATGACCTACAAACACGATCAGCGCCAAGCACCAAAAAGCAGTCTGACAGTCACTATTCATAATTATGGCCTTGACCATGTTGCATGTCACTCTTCAAAATTAGAAAGATGATTGCATTTAAAGCGTCAAGTATCTTACATTGCGTGGATGATTTTGGACAAGATCAACAGCTTCCTGGTCGGTAAAGTGCTCCCATAGGCCATCTGATGCAAATATAACAAACTGATCATGAGGTAGCAATTGGTGCACAGAAATTGATGGTTCTGCGCTCAAAATTGGTCTTTTGAAAGGTTCACGAAGTCGAAACTTTGCATATAATGGCTCCCTGTTGAATTCAGCCTTTTTCAAGTACACATCACCAATAGATCTTGAAATCTGTAAGACAAAATATCAGACTAATACAAACATAAATCACACTTGAGATGTCTCATATCTCACATATTGAAATTACACAGAACATTATCCATAGATGAAGTTATCAAGTACACGACGAAGTTTGGGAGGGAGATGTCTAATCTACATCTGAACTTCAAAGTCTTCCAAACACGCATCACCCACAAGAAGCATACTTTTCAGTTAAATATTTCTACCAAATTAAGAATTTTAAAGTTTTTATGCCTTGAATATCATATTTAAATTAGAGGAAGATCTGGGAAAAGAGTTTCTGCACAATCCCCACCCCCCACAACCCCTCAAGAAGATGAAAACTCTCTTTTTTTAAGGGAACGTCTCTCGTTAATTCTTCTACACAAATTAAATGTGACTAATTATTTATTTATTTATTTTACTTCAACAATATTTTTTACCAAAGTAGGATTTTTAGCAACTACGGAACACAGGCAGAAAGCAAAAACCTAAAGTTCCTAGTTTCAATCCAATCAAGGTTAAAAATAAACTGTTGCACCATACTGCCATAGCATCAGCCATTCTGTGAATAGAAAAGATCAGTATCAAAATGATACCGTAAGAAATGTTGGAACTAACCTGTATGAGGCCCTTCACTCGCCACACATTATGCTTTAGTACTACGATTTGTGAGTCGTCAGGGTGCAGTGAATGCAGCTCCTGTCTCACAGACTCAATACTTGCATTGTGCTCGGCCGAGAGTCGAATGGACAATACGTCCCCTGTTGCCTTGACTAGTCTTCCTAAAACAGCACGGGAATCACCAAGGTTGGCAATATATAGAGTTCCGCCGCAAATGACTCCGACAAGGCAGCACGAGCCAACTGCTGCTATCTGTGGTTTCATGGGCCATTGTCTGCTGACAAGTGAGAAAAAACCATCTTCCGTTGCTTGAAATGCCTTCCGTATCACCTCCACTGACATAGATTGATGCTCTGAAGTGAACCCTGCACAATAGGAAAATTAGCAGTTGAACACAAGACCTATAATTATAGGAAATTAATCTACCTGTCATATTCACTGCTAGTATTGAGCCATTATATTTTGAAATATATGTAACAACGAATGTTGGCAAACTAAAAACTTGTTTGTATCATACTTTGAACTTCAGAACTCACAAATCATCAAACGCTGCAATAATTATAATTTATAATAACAATGGATTTATAGAACTTACTCTTGAGATGTCGGAAGAGGTGCTCGTTGATAAACCGAGAAGTCTCAGGGCCGCCATGTCCATCGTAAACCCCCACAAAAGTACCATAGGGTCCAGAATCATGAGAGCTCAAACAACCAGATTCAAGTTGGCTCTGATCCTCAAGTAAATTATTAGCTTGAACTACAGCCATAGAATACTCCCCATTGGAATGATGCCCTGTATCCTTATACCAAAGAAGACCATCTTGACGGCCATTGGCATCTGAACCCGTGTGAACATATCGTTCTGCCTTTGGCCGAAAACAGGCCCTTAAGAGGTTCATTAACCCAGATAACATACCTCATCTCATCCAAACCACCCTCCAAATTATCCACATTTAATGAGAACTAATGATTATTCTGGCCCGAATAAACCTCAATGGATATTTTTACAAATATCTCCTCCAGAAATAGTAATTGTTTGCACTATGCACACAAAGTCTAGAATAGCATCAAGAATAAACATAAAAACAATAAAAATTAGAACTTGAATCACAGAAACTCAACAAATTAAATACAACAGCTTTGATTTCAGCTAAGAATTCTATGAAGCTAAAGGGACAAGATTATTTAATGCGAAATAGATCTCATGTTTCTTATGGGAACAGAACATCATGAAACCAACCCGCCGCAAAAAAATGAGAAAATTCGGCAACGAGGAAAAGGGGAGGAGGGGCCTTGAAAACAAGAGTGGTCAAAATTCACTTTTTTCTTTCAGGCGCAGCCAGTTCAAATTCCAGAAAGTCCAACTCTCAGAAAAACGAATAACAAATAAAAGAAAAGAAAAATCCAAATTCTTGAAATAGTGAAATCACGAAAAATATCTAGTCGCAGTACTCTACATTATACAAATATCTTTAGACTTTTACCTTATGAGCTGAGAGGAAGATCTGAAAGCGAAACAGATTTAGATCTGTAGATCCTTCAAAGTGAACATAAAATCAAAGTGGATTTGAATTTATTCCTTTCTCTCGTCACTTTGAACAGTAATCAGATGATGAAGTAACAGAAGAAGAAGAAAAATACACTACACAGAGAGAAGTGGAAAAGAATTATAGAGAGAGAGTGGTATGCTGTATTTGATTGGGCAACCGAAACTAGTCTCTCTCAGCAGACAAACCCCATTAAAAACCAACAATGGAGAGCTTGAATCCAGCAAAGCAGAGGACCAGTTTGGGCTCCACACATTTCAGGTAGAGAAAATCTAGAGCGAGAAACTGAACGGAAGCTTTGTTGTAGTTTGAGAAGAAAATCAATAACTAGAGAGAGAAACTAAGAAAAACTGTAAATAAAGAGAGAGATTTGTGAAAAAGAGAGGAGGAAACACGCCAATTGGGAGTCAATGAAGTTGGATAAAGATAGAGCGAAACGCGTTTAAATGGTTTTTTCTATGTTAGTGGATTCTTTTGGTGACACGTGGAGATCAAATGTATAATACGTTAAATATTATTTTGTCAAAATTTATCAACAAGAAGTATTAAGGAACATTGCACCATTTAGTCATCGACCTAGTGCTTAAATAGAAAGTTGGTCACCCATCTTTCATATAGTTGCATAATTAGTCTCAATTTTAGAAACTTCTTGTCATTTGAATCATGAATTGCAAGATAACCATCAAAGTTGAGAATCAAAACCTAATTTATTAGATATGTCAAGATTACCAAATGTGTGAGTTTTCAAGAACTCTTTACACTTCGCATAAAAACCTCGAGCCTAAATATCCTCGACTTAGATAAAGTTCGCCATAAATAAATAAAATAAGGTAGTTATTAACTTATTGTCATTACAGATTCTGATAAAGTTAGCATTACAAATGAATCGTGAATATTTTAAATAGGTACAGATACTCTAAAACAAAATTCACTCGACTGTTTGAAAAGAGAAGTATTGGAATATTATCCTAAATCATTTCATAAGCATCTAAGTAACATATTATTTTTACTTATTTTCAACCACATTTTTCAATAAAATAATATTTTTCATCACGTTAATATTTTTTCTTTCTTTTTCAACCACACATCATTTATCAATCTATTATTTCAGAATACATTCTTCCAAAATAATGTGGCTCAAACACACCCTGAACTTCATATATCGAAAATTAGTTTATATTTAAACAAGAATATCTTTAAATCCAATAATGAGGAATTGTTCATTTCTATAAATTGGACATATTTAACCAAAGAAGGGAGCGAACAGGAAATTTAGGATCTTATTTCTACAAATCCAACATTAAAGATAATGTTGTTTAATCTTTGTCTAGATTAAGAGGACGAAGTTGAGAAATAGCATATTATTCAATTGATTTGCACATGGCAACATAGCAAGTCAAGCGTATAGAATCTAGAAAGGTAAAGTATTCAACAATTTATAGTCGTCATAATGGTAAAAAGATAATTGATGAATATGTTAAATTTTTAATTAATGGAATGAGATTTTGCTCATCCCATTTTGCAATTATAGGTTAATTTTGACAAATTGAAGACACTTTTTTTTTAATGGAAGAAATAATTAGATTCTATAATATCTAATGATGGAGTCGAGACTCGAATTCATTATGGATTTAGCCCATATTCGGTACACATTAAAATTTTCATTTTCATTCTTCTACTTATTTTCAACCACACATTTTCAATAAAATAATATTTTATATCACATCAATAACTTTTTTTTCTTTTTCAACCACACATTCTCCATTATTCTACTATTCCAGAATACATTCTTCCAAAATAATATGGCTCAAACACACCCTTAATTTAACACGAAGAAAATTTCAAACACAAAATGTAATAATATTCAAAATAAAAATTAATAGTTTTTTTTTTTTTTTTTCAAATCTCAGTGGGGACCCTGACTCCCACCTCCCTCCACCATTGTCTACAAATATATTTTGTCAAAGATTATAATTGATCAAAATTTATTTTTATTTACAATTTTGTAGAACTCCAAATTTTTACCTACCTTTAACTTCACATGCTATAAATATTACGTTGCGAGTCTAAAGTGAATATGTGAAAGGTTCTAGAATTAACTAGTATGAGAAGAGGTTTGCCATAATCAAATTTCAATAAGAACTGGTATTCTAAAAGGCACGTCACCGCCTAGACGTAATGCGTGGCGAAAACGTCAAGTCAAGTGGCTTGATGCCTTATTTGGTGATCAATGGCAATCACTGACCGCTAATACGCGCTTATTACTTTTTTAAAAAAAAGTTACAATTTTTTTAAGTTAAAACTCGAAGGTTGTTTTACATTTTCAACTTATCTTTTTGTTGGAAACTTTTTTACGCATATGTCTTGCCTAAGCTCACCTACTCCATAGCTCGGTCTCCACGCATCGCTTTGCATTACACATTTTAGAACATTGATAAGAACCAAACGAGGTATCAATAATAATTCTGTATGCAAAATCCAGTTCGATTCTTTTGATGTTTCATAAAGAAAATATGAAAAGTGTAAATTGTTATTTAATCTTTATGAAAATATTAATTATTTTGAATGTGTATCATTTATCAATTAGAGTCAATTCATATAAATAAGCTAGATTAAAAATAATAATAATATGAAACCGATTTAAGATTTGATTTTATACGTAGAACTAACATTAACTAATTTGGTCTAACATTTGTTAGATTCACGTGTTCATAGAAAAATTGTCGACATATTTGAAAGCGACCTTTTTTTTATATATATAAATTTAAATATACAATAGAAAGTCATAAAATTACTACAGAAAATCATGTTATAAAATTCTGAGTTTCAATTCAAAGTGCATCATGCCTAAATACAGATGAATACTTCACCAAGAAGAAAAGCATGCATGGACAAGTACTAATGGAAAGTGAGACAAAACTAAAGGTGTACTAAGTGGAAGTAAGGCCTCTTTGAGCTACATTATTTTTTTTTTTTATTCTCGTTCTTTTACTAATTTTTAACCACACATTCTTTAATAAAATAATATTTTTCATCACATCAATAACTTTTCCTTCTTTTTCAGCCACATATTCTCTATCACATCAAACAAAAAAAATGCATTCTTGTGGAAATAATATGGCTCAAACAGGTATGGACCTCGACATAACTTGGTTAACAAGGAAATAAAGAGAGGAATAAAATTCTCTTGCGAATAAAATAATTGAAAATAAGTTATTTGTCATAAATTACATCTTAACTTTCTTCTCCAATTAGACAATTTATAGTTAGCGACTTGCGAGCGCTTGAATAGTCGATGGGCTATCGATCTTGGCAAATAAATGTTTCAACTAGACGTGTGTGTGTATATATGTATGTATGTATGTATGTATATAGTGGGAAACTAAATGTAAATAATAAATGAATATAAAGAAAAGCTTCATTTGTTTCGGATTAAAATCAGATTTTAATCTAAGTCAAAGTCAAATAATCAATATTAATCACATCTTACATGGGTCCCACAACTTTTTAACCACGTATTTCAATTTTTTTTATCACAATCTATTAAAAATCTAATTTTAATCCCCACCAAACATCCTAAGATTCCATGGCGATTTCAATAGAGATTTGAACAATTTGAGTTTATTGATGGCTGCATGGGGTCTGCATGGGGTCTGCCTAATAATACAATGCTTTCAACATGTATATAGGCCCGGCCCTACACCCATAATATAAATCTTGATTTTATTTATGATCGACGTGCGATACATGCGACGATAAATATTCATATCTCTATTATGTAGACTATTTAAATTTACACGGAAAATTTACGAAACACTTTTTTTTTTTTTTTACCAATTAACAAACATAATTATCAAGACAAAAAATTTGAGAGGATTGGTGGGACCAGATCGACCAAATTTTGAACGTTGCTATAGAAGCCTAGTTATCAACATCCAGTAGATAACATAATGTATTGTAGAAGAAAAGAAAAGGCAGTTATCAGCCTATGAAATGGGCAATTATTAATAGGCAGCATTTGATATGAGCAGTCATTTTCATTTTTTGGATGAAGGGTTTAGGCACTCTGTATCTATGTTTAATCCACTTCAAAGCTAAATAAAAAAAGATTAAATGTAATTTTATTATGTGATATGATCATATTCAGTATTGCACATTGATATTATATGGGAAGGTCAATGTAGTCTTACCCAAATAAACACAATCAGACTCGCGAAGTTAGAGCATTAATCGACCACCTTCAAAAGGGGTCGACTGACCACTCCAAGGGCCAGTCGAATCTCCATGTAGTTTAATATCTTATATGTAGCCCCACATTTCGGTCTCTCTCAATAATGGAAAGGCAAATAATCATCCTACTCATCGAGATTTTCAGAATGATGGAACGTGACTCTCAAACTCTCGGATCAAGAGCCACGGGGACGGCAATTGGCTGCTATAAGCACACTCCCATAGGCATTTGGTTTGCAGAGTATCACGTGGTTTCCATCATCGAGGATAGATCGCGAAACTAAAACGAAGAGCTAATCATCAACTTTCACCTTTTTGTCGGCTAAAAATCAACTTGCTACTCGAGCCTTATGATCCTAAAAAGCCATCATTGATAGAGGGTAACGTGTCACTATCCAAAGAGTAGATACTAGCTGGCTCATGTGGAGACACCGCCTCTTGTACACAGTCCAAAAATAATTGAGCAAAGTACCAAACCTCACTGCTATGTTGCCTTAGATATGCACCTTGGTGACCACATTTTTCTTGCCCATCATCGAAAAATTGCTCTAAATTTATTTCACTTGATGGATATGGATGAATCCAAGGCAGAGGGGGACCGAAAAATGAGCTTGCACAGATGGAATTAAATCTAGATATAGTAAACATTGCTTTCGTTTTCAAATGCAACCCATGCTTCATTCGGGTGTAATGAGCGGGAGATTGCGACTCGTTCAAAATATATTTATAAAAAAAAAAAAAAAATATTTGCTCTCTTGAATTTTAGTTCTTAGACGAGACAGATCAATATAATATTGAAATAAATATGATTTTTTTTTTTTTTAATTCAATAATCGCCCTCGCCCATCATGTATTATTTGCTATAAAAAGAATGAAAAAGTTTCAGCTCCCCATCCGGAGCAATTGGGATCCGATTCAATTTTTTTTTTTTTTTTTGCGTTAAGAAAATCCCTGCACTTTTATTTTAGTGCAAAAAAAAAATAATAATAATAAAAAAAAAAAAAAAAAAAAACCCATATACAGGATCAGATGTGAGAGAGAGTTATAAGTTATTCGATTAAGCTAAGCTCGTGTTTGGCTCCTATTTTTTAAAATTTATTTTCAATCACACATTCTCGTAATAAAATAATTTTACACGTGAAATCATACTTTTTTTTTTTTTTTTTTTTTATCATTACTTCTTCAAAGAAGCATTTTTTACAAAAAAAATAAAATAAAAAAATCTGCCAAACATGGCTGAATCCGAAACATACGTGTTGACCTTGTTGGAAGCGTCGAACAGATGAACTGAATTCCATCCAAATCCCAATGACTTCTCAAAACTTTGACAAAAAGGGCTTCAAATTTTAATTTTATTTATTGTGGATGGATTGATTCAACAATAATGGATAACATAATTGTTTAGGTATTATCCGTGCGTGTAAGGGTGGGACAGGGTAGAGAAATAAAGGTGGATAAAAGCAAGAAAGATGTGCACCCTTACCTAACAATACAAGTGTTTTGAGTGAGTCAAAAAGGACAGTCTCCATTTTCTTATTGGATTGATTCCCGTTTTGTTCATATTTATTTATTAGACTTAGGCCCTCAAGTAGACAATTGAAAATGAGGTTCATTGGTACACTACACCCTCGTCTTATAGGAGTAGAACTCTCCCCCTCCCCTCCCCACCTCCCCCGCCCCCGTCGTCGAATAATTTTAGAGGCACTTTCTTTTGTCGTCCCAATCGTAAAAGTTTGCATAGACAGTACTAAACAATACAACATAAAATGAATATCGATCGAACTAACTAGTTTAGTAAAAGTTAATGTTGTCTACTCATGACCCTGAATTCACCATAATAATTTAAAGAGGAGGCTCTTTTGTTTGTCATCTCGGTCATAAAATTTTGTCTAGACGGTATTGAGAGAATAACAGACTACCTTCTTGACTCACTGAGCAACTTTAGGGAAAGTCGAGTTGGTTCATTTTTATGAAATAAGAGTACATTATACACAACACATTGACAATTGAACTAACTAGATTTTAACCGTACGGTTATTGTAAAGAGATAAAAGAGTCTCTCTCTTTTTTTTTTCTTTTTTTTTTTCATTTTCCTAGTAGGCAGCACACGATATCTTTACTCTAAAAGATCGTCTTATGTCGACATCATCTTTCAGTTAGTCTTTTACACCAAATTTAAATAGACTAATATATACGAAAATAAAAAAAAAATACACAATCACGTATTTGATAAAGATTATTGAATATGAGAATAATAAAAAATAATTTAAAATATTTTCCATAGTATTTTATAGTCGTGTTGGAATAGTTATTGCATCAACTTCTAGAGAGATAATTTAAAAGTCAGCAAAAATTCAAAATGCAAAATTCAAAAGACAGTGAAAAAGAAGGATAATTTTATTTATTTTTAATTGGGACGGTGAAGAAAATATTTTTTAATATCTTGTATAAAAGTTATTAGTGTATCCATTTTTTATTATTAAAAAATGAATATAAAATTTGGAAGAATATATGCTTGTGTGAAAGTGATTATTTGAGACTCGTTTTTTTTCTTTTTTTTTTCTAAACTCATTTTCAACTCGTATTCTCTAAATTTTTCATTTTTCAAATATTCACTTTCAAATAAGCATTAAATATTTGTGAACGGTAGACGTAAATTACACTTGGAGACACAACAACTAATTTTATAGTTGATTTTAAATTTATCGAAAAAAAAAGCACTTATTATTGTTATTCAAATTACTTATCTTATAAACAGTGAACATGGTCCTCGGAGGATTCGGGTTGAATCTGGTCAGGGTCCCACCCGTCTAATAAAAGTCAACAATAATGACTATATTTTCAATTTTAATCTGATTTTAATCTTTACCACACACCCTCATAATTTTCTTTTCCTTATCCTCTTATCGTAACCACCAGGTATTAATTCAAGTGACAATGTTGTTGTACATTTAAGACTTTAAAAAAAAAAAAAAAATCAAACCGTAATCGTCTCGGTGTACTTTTTGGGCTCCACCAAGACAGGACGAAGGAGGTTAAAAGTTTCGACCATGATATAATGGAACGTAAATTGATATAATGAAGTGACATAAACTTGACCTCCAATAAAATTAATAAATGACGTAAAAAGTAAATGAAAAGATACCATTGAGAAACATTCACATACGCTTTGACGAGCGAATGATCTTTTATTAAATAAAATGTACTTTTTAACAGTTTAAACTTTAGTGATCGCATATGTACACTTCACCCGAACAAATTTGAACCGAGAATTGAATCCGCCAATTGTAATTCCGTAACAATGGGTGGAAAATTGAGAGAAGCCAACCTTAGGTAAACCCTACCCAAGAATAAATTAAATGAGACATTGATTCTTCGCGGTCAACTAGCAAAATTGCAGGCTGAATGTGTATAATAATTTACACAATATAAATAGAAATTTAACAAATTACACAGGAAGTTCCTAATTGTTGCAGAAATCTACAATTTGCCATCATTTTCCTATATTACATCATACCGTTGATATGGAAGATGTCGACTTTTTTGGTCAAAATTCTCCAATCGTCTGATTTTATTTATTCATTAGATAGCTACCCTTCGAGCCAAGTTTCATTTTCACACTTTTAAATTATTCATAAAATTAAAATAAGAATTAAAAAATAAATTTTAATCGTTCTTACATTGATATCTATAGAGAATGGTTTTAAATCTAAGTATTTGTGTGAAAGTGGTTGTTTGAAAGAAAAGAAAAAATTATATATATTTGGAGAATGAGAGGTTAAAAAGTAGAAAAAAAATTATTAAGAAATGTGAAAATTGATTTTTTTTTTTTTTAAATGTGGTTGAAAATAAATGTGAAAAAACAAAAATTTATTTTCAGATATTCACTTTCAAACAAGGATTAAATTTTTAATTAATCCTGATAGAGCATCGTCTTTTTTGAAATTAAAAATTATATTCTACATAAAAAGATGTATATGTGACATTTTTGCAACTTGGAACATGTGAAAGTTATTTTATGGGGAGGGATTATGCGATGGTTTCTCCAATTTTCAATTCCTATTCTATTCATTTGATAGTTACCCTTTGAGTCAAGTTCTATCTTATCACACTTGTAAAATTCAAAATAAAAAATTTTAAAACTAGTTTGGTACACATTAAAATTTTCATTTTCATTTTTCTACTCATTTTCAACCACACATTCTTCAATAAAATAATATTTTCATTATATCAATAATTTTTCCTTCTTTTTCAACCACACATTCTCCATCAATTTACTATTTCAGAATATATTCTTTCAAAATAATATGGCTCAAACACACCAAGATTTAGTCTTCTCTATTTGAAGTATCTCTAGATAATCTCGAGTCCACAATAAAAAAATCATATTTATGAAAACATGTATCGTGTTATACTGAATGATGCACTCTATGACCATTTAGCAAGTTTTGTGATATTTGGAGGTTTTTGTGAGGGAGGATTATGCAATGAATTCAAAGAAACACTCAATAATTTTGTTGAATATAGGATACTATGAATCTAAAAGTGGGCCCCTTGACAAATTATAAGTCATTGCTTCTCTAAGCATCACAAATTTAAAATCAATTTTCTCTCTTTCCCCGAGATTTTGTGAAGTGATCAAAATTTGAAAAATACTGAAAATGATTGATTGTTAATTCAATTATTAGTTTATAGCTTAAGCTTGGAAAATGGATATATTGATGTCTATTGTTGCGCTAGCAAGGATGGACATGGAACTTAAAATAGATGATTTGACGTGGCGTGAAAAAGGAATTCAAACGAATACTTTAAGAACACAAAATATGAATAAAGATAAACTCATGAATTTTTTATTAATTGAAAGACGATAAAAAACGATGAATCAACCATTTATTTATAAGGGTCTACATAAAAACCAAGTTAAAACAAACTAAAATTATAAAGAATTCAAAATAAACTAAAGAACAAGAATAGCACTAAAACTTAAAAATGTCGGCATTGTTGTTAATCTGATTAAGCCCCTGTTTGAAACCCATTTTGAGAGAAATAGAAATTTTGGAATAGTGATTGATGTGAGATATGTGGTGGAAAAGTGATGAATTGTTTTTGATTTGTATGTAATATTATTTTATTTGGAGAATCTGTGGTTGAAATAAAGAATGAGAAAGAGAAAGAGAAATTAATGGGTGTCAAACAGGGGCTAAGTACTTTGAAAGACTCATACTTTCTCAGTTTCAACGTGAAATCTTTCCTTTCTCAGAAACACCATCACTGAGTCTCATTCCTAGAATTGTTTATCCAGTCCATGCGAATTTGATGTTATCTTATATTTTGCATTAGTCTTCTTCGACTTCTGTTTTACTTTATCACAGACTGTTAGCACCTTTTGTGCCAGATGTTCAGTAGCAACACTCTTACTATTGCCCTTACGCAACTTCACCAAATTCACAACATGATAAAGAACCTCTATATACACAATAGCAAACGGGACCTACCTGTAGCGCTATAAACTGCGTTGTTGTATGCAAACTCGACTTGAGGAAATGTAATGGCCTACTATTTGAGCTTATCTCCACAAATATCTCGAATCATATTTCCAAGTGTACGATTAGTAATTTCGATTTTTCCATCAGTCTAGGGATGGACAGTGCTGCTTTGATTCAAACTTGTCCCAAACAACTTCCACAATATAATCCAAAAGTGTCCTATAAACTTTGTATCCCGGTTTGATGTGATAGACTTAGGAACTCCATGCAATCGAATAACCTCCCTGAAAAACAGTTTGACAATATTTGATGCATTATGAAGTGAGCAATCTTAGATAACATATCAACCATCACAAAAATAGAATATCTAATGAATCTTTTTCTCAACAGCTCCTCAATATGTTCCCTCAGAATCTCATTCAACTTTAGACTCATTTGGTAATGTGTCAAATTAGGAAGGCTAGCCCCAGGTACCAAATCAATTCGGTGCAGAATATTCCTCATAGGAGGTAACTTATTCGACAATTCATCAGAGACCAAATCTTGAAATTCTGTCAATATTTTTTGTACCTTGATGGAACACTCTTTTCTTCTTTATTTGCAATAAAAAGCCCCTTAACCACCACTGGATAAAATCAATCAAATTCCCTTACAGAATCTACATTCTCCTTCTCATTATTTGTAAGGGTAAGGAAACTCTTTTTTCGTTGTAGGGTAGACTTCTCCGACTGTTTAAGAGGAACCATAGCGATCTTATGATTGGCCCATAAAAAGAGTACCACATTTTCACGCCATTTGAGAGTTGAATCCACGTAAAATTGCTATGAACAACCCAGTAGGATATGACATCTATGTCTATGACACCACATATAATCTCATCATTATAAAGCTTACCAATGGAAACATGTACTTTGTTAATTTCAGCAACCTGAATAGAAGGACATTTCTTCACCCAACACATGGAATAAGGCTCAAGATGGTTCGTAGTAGGTAACTTCAACAAATTCACCAACCTCTTCGACACAAAATTCTCACATCTTCCGTGGAATCATGGGTGCCGTAGAGCTTCTCATAGAAATACAAAAATGTATTGACCACTTCCTACAATCCTACCTGAACCTTTGGGTAGACTCTGTAGGATCAAAGACAATAAATTCATGAAATACGGTAGAATTCCTTAGTACGGTCATTCGGGAAGTCCCTCCGAGGTTATCCATAATCATTTTACACACTTTATTCTTGACAAAATAAAGAGATCAAAAAAATAAAGTGACGCTGCCCTTCTTCATTAGGTGACAAAAAGATCCGCTGCAATACCCAAGTAAGCCTCTCTACACTTTCCTTAACAGCAAACTCAACTCCGCATACTCATCTTCCACCTTATATCCTCTTCCTCATCCACCGTCTCCGATTCCATCAAATTAACATGCTTTAATTTTGGACAATTATTGGAATGATGCCCAGGTTTGTGACATCTATAACAAATATCTCATGTGGGTCGAGCATACGGATTTACATTCTGAGGTGTGCATCGGGTTTGACCTCTATTTCCAAATCAACCATTGTTGTCAACATTACTCCTGTTAGAGTTGGTTGTAGAGGTGGCAAACGAGTCGGCTCGTCGGCTCACCGTCTAGGCTCATGTTAGACAAGCCTGAGTACAAGTCGAGCAGGCCGGCTCTTTTTTGGTGAGCCACTCGTGGGTGGCGAGCCACTAGCCGGCTCGCCGAAATTTTTTTTCCCTCTAAAAAGGCTTATCTTACCTTGGGCGAGCTCAGGCACGAGCCGAGCTCACCCAGCTACCCGCTCGGCTCGTTGGCCGGCGAGCCGAGCTCGCCCGAGTATGGGCCGAGCAGGCTCGGCTCGGCCTATTGACATCTCTAGTTGGTTGGGGTTTATAGTGGGGCCATTCTATTTGTCCTGAAAAAAGGACAATAATGATTTAGCAGGTGGGAGAACTTTCCTATAAATGGTCACCCTCTTATAAGATTCCATCATCTCAACATTCGTCGCCATGTTATTGGCTTCCTACAACATCTAAACATTCTGCAACCCATTCTATCCCAAACATCCACTTTCAAACCATTGGTATACTTGGCCATCCTTTGATTTTCGGATTCTAACAAATTCTTATACTCTACCAATCACATAAATTCGTTGGTGTAGTCTAAAATTGTGCAATTGCCTTGCATGCATCCCAGTTACGTATGATACAAAATATGTTCGTAATCTGCAGGTAGAACCGACCCATCATACATCACTTCATCTTTTTTCAAGTTTGACTCTGATTCTTTCCATGTTTCCTCCGAATATTCTGTAATTGATCTCACCATACCGTCGTCGTCGATTTCAAATGGAACTCCACCATCTTAACCATCATGTGCTCCGACACATCTATAATTTAGAAAAACCTTTAACCTCCATCAATCAATTCAAAAAGTCCTCAATCTTCATAATACCAAAGAACGGGGGAATATTTGCTTTCTCCGATAATCATCAAAGGTACTTCGATTTTGATAATTATACATCAGCGTTTTGAACTCTTTCTCCTACTCCGATTCACTTTTTTTTGTTGCACGACTCATATTATTTTATCCTCGAACTACAGGCTCAGCAATCTATTCATTGTTGTTTTCCTATTGTTCATTCTGCCATTTTTTCCAACGCTCCACAAAAAACAATTAACAAATCTCTTCGATCTGAGTAGGAAGATCGTCTAGCCATCAATTGGTTGCGTCCAAATATGCTCTAATAACCGGTACGTCACCCATGCTTATGAATCAAAGATATAGAAATGGGAAAGTTTGCTTTGATACCACTTGATGCAGCGCGAAAAAGGAATTCAAACAAAAACCTTAAGATCGCGAAATTTGTAATCCACCAAATAAAAAAAGATAAACTTGCGAATTTTTTATTAATTGAAAGATGATAAAAAAATGATGAACTAATCATTTATTTATAAGGGGTTACATTAAAACCTAGATAAAACAAATTAAAATTGTAAAATTCAAAATAAACTAGATGACAAAAATAGCACCAAAAACTTAAAAAACAGTTTTCGAGTCCTAATCGAATTCGGACGGCCAAAATCGGAGCTCAACTACCACATATGCACTTTTGCCAATTTTCCTTTTCGGTCCAATTCTTCTTTAATCCATTCAGTCATTTATTCTACATCACAATTAGTTGCAATTTTGTATTGATTTATGTTAGTTTTCCTTCGAAATTAATATTTTTCTTATTTTAGGTGACTATCTTAGCACGAAAATTAGTAATGAAATAAATAGAGTGACGAAACAAAACTCGTGTAGTTGATCTAAAGTTTATCGTTAATATTACTATGATATCACCTTTATGTTGAATTTAATAAGGGAAAATAAAGCTATCATGTTGTCCAACACTTATCAACCTCGACTCGATCATTATTCATGGAGTCCAATCTACATTTTTTTTGCTGGAGGAACAAAGGTAAGTGACAATGTTCGGTTCAAAGAAACTCTCCAATGTTGTACAAGCTTACTTCTATAAATAAACATTAACTAATTATTGAACAATAACAAACTATAACGACTAACGAGGACAATTTTCATTTATTAGTTTGTAAATGAAACTAATCTTTCACGTCTAATTCAATAAATGTATTGTTTATTTCAACCAAATAAGAAATGATTGATCAAGCACTTACCAATCAATTTCATTATGTTCATTGTTGAGCTCGGAAAATGGACTGGACACGTGATCAACAGAATAAGTTTTCACGTCAACTCCTCCTTGCACACGGTAACACATCATTACTCACTCGTGGTCTTTTTCGGTGGGGTTGGAAGCATCTAGGAGCATTCTGACGGTCAAGTCAGTTTTCAATCAGCCGAAATGTGGTCACCGACAGTTAAAGTAATCACCAGGACATGGTTGAGAGAGTGGGTGAGTGACAAAGTGTATGCATGTTTGTTAAGGAAAGGAGAACTTGCAACGCTTAAGGTTACCAATTTTATGGAATGGAATCGAATCCTTCTTATGGCACAACGTGGGGGTATTTATACTAAGGATGGAAAGAGGAGAGTTGTTGGATCAGGATACATGTGGCCCTAGGTCTTCAAGGATCGTTCCATCCTAGGTGTCAGCCATCAATACATAGGTTGGCGGGCATTGAATGTTCTGACAAAGACAGCTGAGTTGACCGTTTGTTCCCTGCTACATGTCCCATCAATTAGTCAGAGATTTGACTTTGAAAAGATCTTTGTAGGGGAGAGGCGTAGTAGGTTAATGTGGTCTTTGCATCCTCTGTGAGCTACAGATGAGTTCGGTTCTTCTGTCGAGACGGGTACTTCAGCTCGATATAGGTGTGATCAGTTTGCCATGCACCTCGTCCTAGGTGAAATCACATAGTTCACCAAGTGGCATGATGGGAATCAGTTCACCTGACACGTAGCGGATGAGGTGGTGGGTCTCTATGGGCCTGTAACAATAGTCCTACAAGTCCATATATGGATATTTATTTACTATAAGGACTTCAGTTTGTAGAGCAGAAGCTTGACGAGTGCCTTGGATGAAAGGTATAACAATGAGCGTCGGCAGTCTTGATGGGCGGTGTCGTGAAGTAAAACTATGCAATAGCCAAAGCTATAAAGGTTGGGACATCACAGTGCCTTCCCTCGGAGTTGATGAAGTGATTGGGGGTTGGGGATTCTAATGAAAGTCATTACAGCGCTGTCCTGATGCGGTCGAAGCGATAGGTGTTAGCAACTCTGAGGTGAGTCATCGCAACGTTAAGTTCTGATTTGGCCAAAATGATAGGAGTCAGCGACTCTAAGGAGAGATGTTGAAACGTTGAGTTTTCATTTGGCCGAAGTGATAGGTGTTGGCAACTCTGAGGAGATTTATTGCAACGTTTAGAATTGGATGAGGCAAAGCGATAGGTTCTAAAGAGGCAACTTTGGGCTTTGTGCCAATGATTTGAATCTTTCGCGTCTTCTCAAAGCAATCATAGGAGGCATTTACTTACTTCCAAGGCACGCCTCCATTTCCATAAATGGTAATGATGGTGACGTCCTCCTATCCCCAAGATGACGCGTTTGGGCTATGTGTGAAGTTCACCGCTTCATCAGGACTGTTGATTCAGGTAACCTTTGGTTTCAGTGGGGATCATGAGCTTTAGCTTTGAACGGTCTAGATGAAGCTTGGGATGATCCAACGGCTGGGGTAAATCTCAGAACACCTATATAAGGCCCATCACTTTCACTTTGTAGCCTTTTACCTTTACGAAATTATCAAAAACACTCTCAAAGCATTTTCTCATTTGCTGTTTGGTTTTCTTCTCCAGCGAGAAACCAGAACTCCGGCGAATACCTTGGGGATTCCGCCAAGTGACAAACTCAGTTTCGAACTTAGGTAACACTGTACTCTTTGTTTCTTTCCCTTTTTTTCTTTGAAAAAATCTTCCAAAAACTCTGGAATGACTGTTGAGTATTCTTCTAGTGTGATGGTGAGTAAACAGAGGCGAGGTAAGGAAGGTTCTGCCATGAGAGAACCCATTGCAATCACCCGAATGAATTAGGTGGAGCCATTAGAGCCAAATAGAACATTTAGAGGTGCCCAGCCTTCCCTGTAGACACTTCGATCCAATGGGAGGCTTCCAAATACCCTTTAAAAGCCACTTCGAAAACCTTAGAGAAATGTAGGATGGTTTTTAGGATACCAGATAACGTAGAGTTGATTTTTCTCAAACCAAATGAAAGGGCCTACTACCCAAGGTTGGGGTGTGTGGCAGTGAGTGAAAACCTATTCTGGGCTGGCCTTAGGCTTCTTTTCCACCATTTCTTTAGGCTATTACTTCGATCCTATGGGCTGGCCCTGACCCGGCTCAATCCGAATGCATGGTCCCAGATGGTGGGGACATGGATGCTGTGGCATCGGACCAGCCTAGGAGTGGTCATGCCCTTCAGTGTGTTCCACTTCTTTTACCTTCCTAAGAGTGTAGTCAGATGGGGAGGAAGAGTAAAAAGGCTGGTACTACTTAGCTCTGCGGGGGTCCCATTTTCCCGTTCGTGGTTGGGCTTTCCACCTCGATCAAAGGCTAGAAGAGCTCCTGGTTTTGGGCAGTTGGGAGGTAGGACACCATGGAGAATGACCTCATGGCGCTTCTTACCATCCCCACCTCTTACTCCACCAATAGTAAGTTCATTTCTCGAGTTGACTTTCCTTAAGTAATTTTTCTTATGGTTTTAATATTTTTTTTATTTGCAGGCTCCCCTCTAAGGTGTGAGATATCCGAGGAGGAGTGGGATATCATCAGCCAAATCTACCAAACGTCCCTTCCGGAGAGGAGTTATAACGAACTGATCGACAAGAACACCTCCTTCACACTTCACGGCTCAATGGCGAGTCAAGGTAGAGATTTCAATTCGGCTCTTCTTTGAACATTTCTTTTCTCTCAGAATACTTAAGTAATATTTTCCTTTGCGGGTGATTTTGAAAAGAAGAAACCTATAGGGCCGAACTTCGCCACTATTCGTCGGAGCGTTTCGGAGGCGAAGGTGCTCAAGACGAGCTTGAATGCTTACAATAAGCAGTTCGAGAGGCTGCTTTCCCTGAGCAAGGCTCAGCAGCCTGCTAAAGAGGATGAGGTGGATAAATGAGCCTCCCTCGTAAAAAGGAAATGGGTCGGCCCGGCAGGGGCCTCTACTTCCGCTTCCACTGTGAAGACTCATTATCCTCCTCTATCTACCAGGGTGACTGTTGCGGCCCCCTCTGCGATTCCAAAGGCCACGGTGCCCATTACTACTTACCTGACATAGGGACTGCCAAGAAGAGGCGTATAAAGACCCCAACTTGGGGCAAGGTGACTGGCTTTCTGGGGAATAAGGATGATGATCTCCCCAAGGTCGTAGTGAAAATGTTGCCCCTAGAAACCACTTTTGTCGCCATGGTCAATAGCAATTACTAGACTGAGGAATGGTTAAAGTACATCTCCTCATATTGAAGATCTGATGGCCACCAATAATACCTGCGAGGCTAGGGCGCTAAGCTAGGTACAGCGATGGAGGACTTGGTCCAAGGCCGCCGTAAGAAAAACGAAGGCTTGGATAAGAGGATGGAGGCCTCGTCCAACAGGGAGGCCAAAGTGGTAAGGGCCAGGAGAGAGGTTGAGGAGACTGAGAGGAGATGGGCTAAGGCCACTAAGAAACTGAACTCGGCTAAAATATAAGTAAATCAACTAAAGAATGAGCTACACGAGTCAGTTTCCCAAGTGGCTGTGTTAACGAAGAGAATAGACCAGTCCAATGAGCACCAGCGGATCGCCTCAGAGGCCTTGGTGGAGGCGAATAAATAGAAGGCTGAGCTTATGATACTTTCTGAAGCCTAGGGGGAGGAGATCGAATCTCTAAAGGCCGAAGCAAAGGCAGCTAGTGATGCGACGATTCAAGTGTATAAGGATAACTTCGAAACAACGAAGGAGTACGATGACTTAGCCAATTACTGGGCCTCATGGAGTGCCCGGGAGATGATAGCTTACCTAAAGAAAGTACGTCTTGAGCTCGACATTACCTTTATGGAGGAAGGGTTTGGTGGCCCCACTGGAGGCAGACTCGAAATAAAGGAGAGAGAGGGGGCCCCTCAAGAAGAAACCGGGGTCTGGGCGATTATAAATGTAGACTAGGTATTTTGTATTTTTCTTTTTATCTTGTAATGGCTTCAACCCCATTTGTACTTAATGAAATTTCTTCCTTTTTCCCAAGAATTGTCGCTTCGTTTCAATTGCACACAGTAATCGCTTTATCTAACAAACAATTCTTCTAAGCTAAACCATTTAAGAAAATGGAAGAGGCCATTAAACTACCAAATAAAATCACATCCACTAAACTTAGCCACTTAAGAAAACAGAATAAGCCAATGAAATGTCAAGTATAATCGCATCGGCTAAACTTAACCACTTAAGAAATGTAAGAAGCTAATGAACTTCCAAATATAATTGCATCGGCTAAACTTAACCACTTAAGAAAATGGAAGAAGCCAATGAACTCCCAAGTATAATCTCATCAGTTAAACTTAACCACTTAAGAAAATGGAAGAAGCCAAGGAACTACCAAGTATAATCGCATCGGCTAAACTTAACTACTTAAGAAAATAGAAGAAGCCAATAACTCCTAAGTATAATCGCATCGTCATCAAAGAAGGCACCCGCACCACTTTTGACTAAGCAAATTTCCTTGGTGGAGGTGACCCCTTGGGGATTCACACCTCAGTAAGGCTGTTTAATATGTGAGTATACGTTCTGTTTCATCAGAGATGGCACCCGCACCACTTTTAACTAAGTAGATTTCATTGGTGGAGATGACCCCTTAGGGGTTCTTAACTCGACAAGGCTGTTTAATGTGTGAGTATACGTTCTGTTTCATCAGAGATGGTACCCGTACCACTTCTGACTAAGCAGATTTCCTTGGTGGAGGTGACCCCTTGGGGTTCGTACCTCGGCAAAGCTATTTAATATGTGAGTATACGTTCTGTTACATTAGAGATGGCACCCGCACCACCTTTGACTATGCAGATTTCCTTGGTGGAGGTGACCCATTGGGGGTTCACACCTCGACAAGGCTGTTTAATATGTAAGTGTACGTTCTATTTCATCAGAGATGGCACCCACACCACTTTTGACTAAGGAGATTTCCTTGGTGGAGGTGACCCCTTGGGGATTCGCACCTCGGTAAAGCTGTTTAATGTGTAAGTATACGTTCTGTTTCATCAGAAATGGCACAGAAATGGCACCCGCACCACCTCTGACTAAGCAGATTTCCTTGTTGAGATGATTTTGTGCAAGGGCGAGGTGGAAATGGAAACTAGTTCATTCATTTGATTGCAATATTTACAATTAAGTTCCATACTGGTAGTACTTCTTTAGGTGCTCGATGTTCCACCGGTGAGGCATCACTTTCCCCTCGAGATTCTCAATTTTGTAAGTGCTAGGTCTTACCTCTTCGGTAATTCGATACAAACCTTCCCGATTCAACCCTAGCTTTTCTATGCTTGGATTTTTAGATGATGGGAAAACCTTTCGAAGTACTAGGTCGCCAATATGAAAAATCATCTTCTTCACTTTGGTGTTGTAATAGCGCATCATCTTACGTTGGTATGAAGCGAACCTCACTTGAGATTTATCTCTCTTCTCCTCAAGAAGCTCAAGCTCTAGCCTCTTCGGATCATCATTCGTTATCTCATTGAAATGTATACGTCGAGGAGAGGGGATGTCAACTTCCATATGGTTCATTGCTTCGGCCACGTAGGTCATAGAGAAAGGGGTTTCCCCAGTTGCCGTCTTGCAAGTTGTTCTTATGGCCCAGAGGACCTGAGGGAGCTCGTTAACCCAGGCTCCTTTCGAAGTATCTAACTTCTTTTTCAGGGTGAGCTTGATAGTTTTGTTGACCGTTTCGACTTGCTCATTATCTTGGGGGTGATGGGATGAGGAGAAATTCTTTCTGATTCCGAGTTCATCGCATAAATCCCCGATCTTTCTGTTGTCGAACTGTTTGCCATTATCTAAAACCAATGAATGAGGTATGCCGAACCTGCATATGATGTTCTTCCAGAGAAACTTTGAAATGTTTGCCTCGATGATTTTAGATAGTGGCTCCGCTTCAACCCATTTTGTAAAGTAATCAATGGCAAAGCGTAAACTTCCTTTTCCTTTAGGCAAAGGACCAATGAAATCAACTCCCCATTTGGCGAACTTCCAAAGGTTGGAGACAATAGTAAGCTCCTGAGAGGGTTGCCTCTGCACATTGGAGAAGCGCTAGCACTTAGTATCCCTCTCTGAGCACCTTGTGGGCTAATGCTAGTCCTCCAGAGTGATTTCCACAAACCCCTTCATAAACTTCTCTCAAGATGTAGTTCACCTCTTCTCCTTATGTTCATCTGAGAATGGGGATAAGAGTCCTCGTTTGTACAAGATATCATCCTGTAACATGAAGTAAGCAGCTCTTCTTCGAAGTCATCGAGCTTCAGTTTCATCGTTTGGCAAGGTCTACTCTTTCAGGTAGGCCATGATAGGTTGCATCCATGGCGGGGTGCTTCCTATCCACATCGGTTTTTTCCCTCTCTTGACAGAGGGTTCAACAAGGTGCTCAATTGGTATTACTTTAAGGAGCTTTGAATCCTTGTTACTTGCCAGTTTTAATAAAGCATCTGCATGGGAGTTCTCCTGACATGGCACTTGTATCAATTCGAATTTCTCGAAGCTAGGCATGAAGTCCATGACCAGCTTTAGATACGATGCCATGTATTTGTCTATGGCCACAAAATTTTCATTAACTTGATTCACCACCAACTGTGAGTCACTGTCGATAATTAACACTTTTACCTACAGCTCCTTCGCCAACCGAAGGCCAGCTAGGAGGGCTTCATACTTAACCATATTGTTGGAGGCTTTGATTCCGAGAATCACTAGACAATTGAGTTTATGCCTTTCCGGGCTCTCTAAGACAACTCCGGAACTAGTCTCTATAGAGGAGCCATCCACGAAGAAAATCCAGGTGGGAGGTTCTACTGGCTCCATGTTCACTTCAACTTCAGGGGCTTTGGCAAATTCTGCAACAAAATCAGCTAGGGCATGACCCTTAATTGCCGTCCGGGACGTATACGTTATGTCGAACTCACTTAGCTCCATGCCCATTTTAGTAGCCTCCCCGAGGCATCTGGCTTCTAAAGGACCTGCTTTAGTGGAAAATTTGTCAAAACATAGATATTATGGGCCTGAAAATATGGCCTCAGCTTTCGAGAAGCTATGACCAAATAAAGAGTCAGTTTCTCCATGTCCGTTTAGCAGGCAGCAAAGCCTTGCTTATGTAGTAGATTGGTAGCTGGTGTGTCTCTTCTTCTTTCAAAATAACTGAGCTGATTGAATCTTCGGCTACTACCAAGTAAAGTAGCAAAGACTCTCATTCCTTTGGGTTGCTCAGGAAAGACGTTCATCCCAAGTACTTTTTCAATCCATAAAACACCTCTTCACACTTGGGGTTCCATTGGAACTTTTTTCACCCTTTAAGAACTTTGAAGAAGGGCAAACTCTTTCAGTGGCCCTTAAGGTGAAGCAATTGAGTGCAGCTATTCTACCGGTAAGTCGCTGCACTTCTTTAGGTTTCTGCGATGATCTCATTTCAATTAAAGCCTTGATCTTTTCTGGATTGGCCTCGATTCCCCCTCTGATTCACAATATAGCCCAAGAATTTACTAGAAGCTACGCCAAAAACACATTTGAGAGGGTTCAGTCTCATCTAATATTTTTTTAGTATCTAGAAGGCCTCGTCCAAATGCTTTATATGCTCTTTGGCCCGGAGGCTCTTCACTAGCATATCATCCACATAAACTTTCATTGTCTTGCCGAGCTGATCAGCGAACATCTTGTTAACCAACCTTTGATAGGTGGCCCCTACATTCTTCAGGCCAAGGGGCATTACCTTGTAACAATATAGCCCTATGTCTATGATAAAGGAAGTGTTGTCCTCGTAGCCTGGATACATGGGGATCTGATTTTAGCCTCAGCAAGCATCCATGAAGCTAAGCAGTTAGTGCCCAGCAGTTGAAACTACCAAATGGTCTATTCGTGGAAGCGGAAAGCTATCTTTTGGTTGGACCTGATTAAGGTTGGAGAAGTCGATGCAGACCCTCCATTTGCCATTGTATTTTTTCACAAGTATGAGATTTGAAATCCATTTCGGATATATGACCTTTCTAATAAAGTCGTTGCCGATCAGCTTTTCCACTTCTTCTTTCAAGGTTTCATACCTTTCAACATTCAACGCTATCTTCTTTTGCCTATGAAGAGTGCAGCTCGGATCAACCTATAAATGATGGAAACTGAGCTTTGGGTCCATTCCAATCATATCCTCGTGCTTCCATGCAAATGCAGTCTTTCGAATGAAGTTTTTCAGTTCTTCCTTTATTTCTTCTTCCAGTTCTTTCCCGACCTGCAAGACCTTTAACATGTCTTAAGGGTCTACTCGAAAACTTTCCAATTTCTCCATTGGGCCAGTTTACGATTTCAATTCAATCATCCGAGGATCCAGATTGTCCAAGTATGTTTCAGGCCTGACTTCTACCATTTTAATGTCTTGAATCGGAGGTTGCCCTTCTTCAGGGGCCACCTCCATTTCTGCATCGAGGAGTACCATGTTGACTTTAAGCGGTTCAGCCTTTCTTAATGAATTAAGGTAACATTCTCTGCGGCCTATCTGATTGCCCTAGATAGTGGCTGCCTCGTCAGTAAGGAACTTTATGCATAGGTGATGTGTGGAGCTGATCGCCCATAATTCGTTCAGGGCTGGCCTTCCCAGCACTCAGTGGTACGCGAACTGGCGGTCAACAACTAAGAATTCCATAAAGTGATATGCCACTTGGGATGGGGCTCCCATTTCCACGGCCAAGGTAATTTTGCCTCTGGGAATAATGCTATCTCCGATGAATCCGTAAAGGGGTAAAGTAATGGGAGTGAGTTCGTGATCCACGTCTATCTTGTCATAAGTCGTTTCAAATAGAATGTTGATAGAACTCCCATTGTCCACCAGCATACGCTTCTGCCCATTACGGGCCACTACGACTCTTACCACCAAAGCCTCGCAGTGAGGGTAGTACACAATTGCTGCATCTTCATGAGTGAAAGTGATAGGTTCCATGACTCTACCTCTTTGAGATTAGCTTACTATGTAGCTAGACATATGTAGATCTCTGGCCTCTCTGGTGTAATTTCTTTAAGCATTTCTGGATTTTACTCCCACGTGGGGTCCTCCAATGATCGTGTCAATTTCGCGAATGGGTTGATGTTCATCCGAGGCGACAATGTCCCTTCTAGGGCATTGATGTCTCCTAGGCCTTTCCCTATTGTCACTTCTGTTTCTCCTCTCCTTGGAGAGCTTTGTCCCAGTGTATTGTCCTGGTCACGATTTTTCCTTGTGTTACGATGGTTACTTCTTGGCCCGTTAGCTTCTCTACATTCACTTATGTCATGGCCATAGAAGCGATTGAAAGTGCAATATGGTCGTGTCTCCTCCTAAGGCCTATCTCTGGGCCCATCGCCTTTTTCCCTACTTCTAGAGGTCGAGGGTCATCCAGTATTCTTGGCTAGGTTCTTAGTGCTAGACCCAACATTTTCATAAGCCAGTGTAGGCACGACATTCAGTATGGTAGTAGCCAACGCTTGTCCCGAAGTGGGAGCCACATCATGTCCAGCCTAAGTCCATTGCTGGCTCACTATCTGAGATGTGGGCCATTTGCCAATTTACCTTTGAAATGGTGGAAGCCCTGGGCTGCTCTGTTCATGTGGTCAATCATTTCTTCATTAACGATCTCAATTTTCATCATCTCTACCAATTCGTCATAAGTAGATGGATTTTTGCTATAGACATCTCTCCATAATAGTGTGTTCATATTCAATCCTCCTTTCAGAGCTGAGAGAGCCTCATTATCTGTCATTTGCTAACAGTAAGTAATCTTATTGGTAAAACGGGCAAGGTAGCTTTTTAAGGTCTCTCCCGCTGCTTACCTCATGTCTTGTAAGCGCTGGATTTGCGATTCTCCCTCTTTCCTGGATAGGTACTGGTTCAAAAAGGCCTTTTTTAGGTCTGGCTAGCTCCTTATGCTAAGTGGTGACAACATGTCGTTACCATATTTCAGTTACTCCACTAAGTGTTAAGTGGAACATCTTACATTTCAAGGCTGGAGAGGAACCTTGAAGACTCATTTGTGATTTGCATTTGTTTAGGTGTTTCTCTGGATCGCCTTTTTCCTCATACTTTAGAATCTTGGGAGGAATGAAGTTATGTGGCATGGGAAAGCTGCGGAGCTCTCTGGAGAAGGGAAGGTTGTCATCATCATCATCATCATCATCATCCTGCTCATAAGATCGACAAGGTCCATCAAAGTCGGTCCCACTTACTGTGGGATGAAGTGGATGTTCGGCAGTTTTATCCTGGTTTTCCCAATCTACCAGGTTTCGCCTCTCTCGCCTATTTCTAGGTAGAGAGGCATGTGCATCTGGCTTTGCGCACACTTTTCCTGATAAGTTGTTTGGTGGGATTGATCTCTATTTCTAGGTATCTGCTCGATTCGATCAAAAACACTTGTGGACCTCTGGGGCTGCTCTTCATAATTCGGAGGGATGTTATCCTCTCCGGCAAGGTTGTCATCAGTCGGGGCGGCTGTGTAATTGGAGGTATCCATCCCCATTTCTCTTTCAATAGGGGCTTCTCCCTAGGAGTTCAATTGAATTTTTCTACTGGATTCTGCCTCAGTCCGCCTTTAGGTTGAATGTTGAGGGTTTTGTGGGGCCTGCAAATCGCTCTAATTTTGCACTTACATGAGGAGCTCTTGCATGACTGCATTCTGGGCTGCTATGGTCCTCATGTGGCGACCATATGGGCTATTTCGATAGTTAATCGCGCGACAGTTCGACCACCTTTGCGATACCGGTTGTAGGGCCGTTGGTGTGTGACATTAGTTCAAATGACCTATTTTTCATAGACATCTCTTGCGATTCACCTCTTCGTTGCTGGAACTCATTGTTTGAAGTGGCAGGTTTCTTTCCAAGAACAAAGTTTTATTGTGCAGCTCTTAATTTTTTTCTCAAGAATCAATCCATTTTCAAGGGAGAATATCAACTGGATATTCAAACAAGCTTTTTCGTGGGAAGACTCGTGGTTAAAGTAAGTTTCCCACAGACGACGCCAATTTGTTGACCCCCGAAAAATGGACCAATACATGGTCAACAAAATAAGTCTTCACATCAACACATTTTCAATAAAATTTTCCAACTTTTGAGGAAAATAAATTCTTGATGTTTTGGCTGATAAATATTTTTTAGATTTTTTTTTGTTTTGTTTTGTTTTTTTTTTGTTTTTTTGTTTTGTTTTTTTTTTTTTTTGCAATTGGAAAACATTCTAAACATAATGGTAAAAAAATTTCACTTTTATTGACAATTTTCATGCAAAACAAAGCCAAACGAATGATATTCGGTATTGTTATTTTTTTCAATTTTTTTTGACAATCGGAACAAATTCTAGACCCAATAATAGAATATATTATCATCATAATGGACAATTTCCATAAAAAACGAAGACAAACGTATACCAAACTTTCAACATTTTTCATGAAAAATTATACCAATCAAACACAATTAATTACAATTTCTGGGTAAACAATTTCTAGATAAATCAATTCTCTGTAAAACATTTCTTTCCACACATTTTCCACATTTGCAATCAAACGGACCCTAAAAAAATTTAACGGGCCAGGACTGGGTCGGGCTGCCCTCCCCCTAAATCCGGTCCTAGTCCCCATCATTGATGAAGTCAGTTTATATATATATAATTTTTTTATTCTCAATTTCTGGTTTCAAAACTTTAATTTGTTTTACTTTTACGCTATTTCATTTTAATTTTGAAAATTTTATAAAATTGAATTCGTATATATGGTGTGTTTACACATTTGTATTTTTGAAATGTATACACTAAATTTTAGAGTATGGTAAAAAAAAACTTTTGCTAAGGGTTAATTTAGTAATGTCCCACAATGAGCCACTGGAGAATAACATATTGGCGGTGTCCATCCAATCCAATTTGTCAAAATCAATATGGGCCTATTTAGTTCAAAGCTAGTTGGGGAAATTACACAAAACCTTGTGTTTCAAGATCCAACTTCAAAAATCAGGGTGAAGATTTTTTTGTTCAAAACCCCGGTGTTTGATATTTTAAATATTAAATATTATATATACAAATTTCACCCTCAAACCCTAAAAATCAAATACCACTATCATTTCTCTCTTCCTGTCGCATCTCCCTTTCATCTCTCCCTCGTACGTGGCCACCGTCGACGAAGACCATAGTGGAGGGCAACGGCTCTCACGCGACGCCTTCGAGCATCGCTTGCAGTCGCCGATCTATGCGGTGGTCGACTGTACCCGTTCTCATCGGACTGAAACCCACCCCAATCGACGATGACAAGTGGCGACAACAGTAGCGTCGCCTCAGAATGCCCTTATTTGACTGCTGCAAGCGACAGCAACACCAGCAGACGCAATGGTGCTTACTGTTCGAAGCGGCGTAGCAATAGCGTTGCCTTAGAAACACCAGCAGAGCTCTATTGTGTGGTGGGTGCGATGGTCAACAGTGGTGATGGTGGTTCTCGTTGCGGGTGCTTTGCGTGTAAGATGGCACGGGGGATGTGATTTGGTTGTGGTTGTTGCAGATCAGATTCGAAGAAATGAACTGACGATTGTGATTGTTGGTGGCGGCTGCGACCGCGATGGTGGAGTAGGACGAACCATGTAGCAGCTACGGAGGTGGTGGATCTTGGTGATGGTGGTGTTTTGTGCAGCTACTATTTAACCGTGGTGGCTGATCTGATTGTTTTTTGTGGTGGTGGCTTTGGAAATGACGGTGACACTATTGGTTGTCGTGATGTTGGTCGTGGTGGTTGTCCTGGAGGCTGTGGCGATAGTGCAGAGGTGGTGGTGGATCTGATTTGTGTCTGAGGTGTTTTGTGTGGTGGCATCTGTGGTGGTGGATCAGCGTTTGGGGTGGTGGCCGTGCTTTGTTTCGTAGATGTGGGTGGTGGCAGTATTTTGTGTGGTAGTGGTGGCTGAAGTAGTGCTAGTGGTATGTGACCAAGTATTTAATTGTGACCTAAAAATTTGACAATATGTGACTGAAAAATAATATGTGACCAACAAACTTGAAAATATGTGACCAATGAAATTAACCATTTTTTTATCCGTGACCGTAAAAAAATTTGTGACCAATTAATTTGGAAATCTGTGACCAACGAATTAATTGTGATCTATAAAATTTTTGAACTGTAACCATAAATTGTAAATCTGTGACCAGAATAGTCGTCGGAATAATTATCGGAATCAGAGCAGTAGTCGAAACGGTCACCGGAGAAGAGTGGGGGTCGGAGGTCGCCGGAATAGTCACCAGAGCGGTATGGGTGGTGCATGTGGGATAAGTTAATTATATTATATTAGAATTAATTATTTAATAATAAATTGATTTAATAATTTATTATTTCATAAATTTTAAAAAAAAACCTGATTTTTGAATTTTCAAACTATAAACCTGATTTTTGAATTGGTGTAAAGTATACACCTTATTTATGAATTTTTCCCTTTCTAGTTTCGTAGAGAAAATATTAAAGTTTTGTACAGAGTAACGACTTTGGTCTTTCATCAAATAGCTTCACTTTGCTTAATAAGCCCAAACTGTACACGCAAATACTATACTATTAGGAGAAGGTTGAAGGTTCTACTTGGTCAATGAAATATAGGACCAATTTGACACCCATTAATCTATTTTGAAGTTTGCTACATAATTATTTTCAACAACACATTCACACAATAAAATATTCTATACATATACCAAGTTTTTTTTTATACTTCTAACCACACATTCTCCTAAAATGCAATTTAAAATTCATTTTTTTCCCAATTAATGGGAATCAAACATGCACATAAAAATATTAACTATTCATAATCCAACCAAAAGTGTCTAGGATGATATGAAAAAGGAGTAAGTTGTCCTTTTGCAGAAATATCCACATTAATAAGCGGTTGATTGTAGTAGAGACTTCACGTACTACGGTGACATGTGCACGTAGTACAAGGTCCATATATAACTTTGATTATCTAAGAAGCGACTCACAATTGAAGCTCCAATCACTAAAGAATACCAATTTTCTTCGCGCCACATTCGCACATTCTAACCAACCTGCAGTATCCTTCATCTTGCAATCTTACGGATCAATACACATTTGGGAAGCTTAGCAATTTGGAGGTAATGAAATATATTTTACTTACACCTCCGATTAGTTAAATGTCAAAGAATAAGTATTAAACTTTAGGTTGTCGATCGATATAAGTACGTGCGAGTTTTACATACTGACATTATTTTTCGCATTGTATTGTAAGTCATTTAATGAGTTGTTATAGGAAACAGTTAGATAAAAATTCACCCGCCAATCAACATAATCATTTTCTCAATGGAGGTTCTAATTCAATCTTTATTTGGGACCGAAATGCTTGGTCGTTACCATCTCACATTGTGCAACAACTAACCTTTTTAGATAGAATAGACTAGTTATGAAATGAATTCGTCTTCCTCCCTTTTAAGGAAATTCACTAATGGAATGTCTTACTATCTTCGACTTTTAGAAGCTTATAATTCTCATTTTCAAAGAGAAGCCCAGAGGGAACACGAAGTGATTATTATTATTATTGTTGTTGTTGTTGACCTAAAAAATGTGCCAACAGAATCTCTTCCACCTCCTTTCCACGTAGACATCACCTACACAGTGAAACACCAATTAGGAAGCAAAGGCCACCGGTGGAGAAAAATGTCCAGCGACCGTTTGCACTTGACGATCAAGTCAACTGTCGGATGAGGAAAAAAAAGAGTGCAAGAGAGGGAGATGGGATTTGGATAGGGTTAGAAATCATACCTTGTTTTGAATAAAACTCACATATATATAGGAAAATGTAAATATGCCACGTGAGTAATGGGCGAAGCCCAAGATACAAATTATTTAGTTTAATAAGCTCAATCCAATGAATGATGCCTTGTAATTTATAATTATAACAATAGTCCCACAAGTCTGGGTCATACATTTATGTGCAGGTTGAACTTTGAAATATTTGCTTCGAAAATATGCATTGATCCCAAATATGCGAAGACTTATGAATTGTCTCAAAAGTATTTGTACGAGCCTAAATAAGTGATGGCTTACATATTGCCTCAAAAGATGTCGTATATAATTTGTTAAAATTTCGGCAGCATCTCCTCGGTAATACAACATAATATCTCTATTGCACATATACAAAATAAATTTGGAGTCCATTTACCTCAAATTACTCATGGCAATAAAGTGAATAATGACATCAAATTTTTTCAAGATATAATATGTAGAGAGCCTACCATAACCTGCATGCTTGCACAACTTAGTGTAATAATAGTGTTATATTGAAGCAACATGTTGATAATATAGATAACTTGACATACGTACTGAAAGTAGTGAAAATAGTGTCATGACATGTTTACAATGATGTGACATGCGTACTTGGTAGCAATAATATGATGCATACGATAGCAATAATAATGTAATGATACAAAGATACTATTATCACAATAATCTCCCAAGTCCAAGTCGAATATTAATATGCTGGTCGGACTTGGAATATAAGCTACAATCGTCGCGCCTAGGCACTGCACCGTCAATTTTTAAGGTTTGTTGTTTGGATCGCGAGAAGCTCACAAAAAAACTCCAATTTGGCCAAGTACGTGGGGGAAACTATAAATAAACCTAAGGAGATATTGAAAAGGGGATTCCACACTTTGAAGAGATTGAGAGAAAAACACAAGATTGAAGCCAAATTCACGCGAAGAACTACATCAAGGATTCGAGATTAAATCTAGGGATTGGAAGCGGAAGAAGATCTTGGTGCAAGAACTAATTCTTTTCCAACTTTTGTATCATTTAAATCCGGTGATGCATTTAAATTTTGTTATTTATTTCATTGCTTTGATTATGAGTGGCTAATTTTATTATTAGGGCAAATAATGTAACTTATTGAGACCTTTAGTTATTTGATTCAATAATTTCTGAGTTTTATTATTTTATTTGTTGATTTTATTATGAGTGCAATGCTTAAAATTATTTGGTCAATAATTTGATGATCTATTGAGTTTCTTACGAATTGAGAGGTGAGTTTGAACTTAGAACGTGTAATAAAATTCGGTAATGAGGTATAACGTGTAGAGATACATATACTAAGTGTCGCGGTCGTTATATGAATTCTTAGTGCCTTGACTCGTTTAACTAAGGATAATTCGCATAGAGATATGAAATTGAATTAGTTGAATAGGCTCAATGAGAACTCGAGAGAGGTAAATTGAATACCGTAAGAGAATTTGACCGAACACTAAATTAGTCTAGAATCTTGAATCAGGAACTAAGGTGATCAATAAGTGAAATTGTTTTGCTCTAATACACTTTACAGACATGAAACTTTGATCCATTGTATTTGTCATACCATCATAATTTTCATTGCTTTAGTTGTCATCATTTTAGGCATTTAGTTTATTTAGGAAAATCTATTCTCACAACATTCGAAGTTCTTTATCTGTTATTTTTGTCAAATAGTAGTAGGAAAAATATATTCAGTATTAAATATAGTACTCGTGGGAACGATAATTCAAACTCTTAGGTTCACTATATTACTTGTTACGATATCATACACTTGCGATATAAAAAAGCACAACAAAGACGCATCGCGAGCAAGTCGAGAGGAAAAAATTACAAGATGAGGACCATGAAAGGAAAAAGGGTTATGTCTCATTACCAAGTGGTTCTGATTTACTACAGCAGAAAAGAAAAAAAAAAGGAGTGGGCCTCTAGAAAAGATATTCAACATGGCACAGACGGACACAGTTGATAAAGAGGCTGCCAGAATGTTCTTCGTTAGTGCATTGTCCTTCAATTTTGTAAAATCTCCTTACTTCAAACAGTTTTGTAGAATTTTGGCCAGTAGTAACTTGGCTGGTTATACCCCTCCAACTTATAATAGATTGCGTACAACATTGCTTGCACAAGATAAAGAGCATATCAATAGAAAACTTCAACATATTAGAGATTCATGGATGAAAATGGGAGTGTCTATTGTTTCTAATGGTTGGTCAGATAAACAAAGGAGGCCTATAATAAATATAATGGGAGCATTTGCAGGTGGAGTCGTGTTTATTAAAGTAATTGATGCAAGTGACAATATAAAAGATGGAGAATATGTGGCATCAACATTTATTGATGCAATCAAGCGAATTGGAAGCTCAAATGTTGTTCAAATCATAACAGACAATGCAGACAACTATAAAGCTGTTGTGTTAAGCATTCAAACAAAGTATCCTCATATTTTTTGGACTCCTTATGTGGTACATAGTCTAAATTTGGTTTTGAAAAGTATGTGTGATCCTTCTGAAAAATCACCACAATATGTATATTGTAAGTAGATTGCTTATTTGGTAGATGTGGAAAACATTCGTAATTTTATTGTTAATCATGGAATGACATTAGCTATATACAATAAATATTTTAAGTTGTGTTTGTTGAGGGTGGTTGATATAAGATTTGCATCTGCTATTGTAATGAATAAACGATTAAGAGAAGTTAGGCCAGCACTTGAAAAAATGGTAATGGATTCAAATTGGAGAATTTATATGGATGGAAATAATGAAGGCAATTCACAAGTGAAAACGTGTGTAGTCAATGATGTTTGGTGGGATAATTTGGATTATTTTTTATCTTTTACTGAGCCTATTCATAATATGTTACGAGTTGTTGATACCGATTCTCTAGTTTTACATTTAATATATGATATGTGAGACATAATGATTGAGCACGAAGAGATAGATATAGTTTTTGGGGCATTCAGATTTTTTTGATGCTATTAATCAAGTTTTGGAAAGTAGATGGACTAAGAGTAACGCTCCTTTGCATTGTATGGCACACTCTTTGGTTACTAAGTATTATAATGAATCTTGGCTTTAAGATGGAAGTAACGGAGTTTTGAGAATTACATCACATGAAGATCAAGAAGTTTCATTGAATAGAAGCAAATGCCTCGAATGATTGTTTGAAAATTTAGTTGATTTGAGGAAAGCATATGCTGAATTTGGGTCCTTTTTCTAGTGGATTGGAGTATTTCAATCAACCCCATGTTATTGACGCAAGAATGTACGAAGAGCCAATCTCTTGGTGGGCCAATCATGGTTCTTCAGTACTTTTGTTGCAATCTCTGGCATTTAAATTGCTCTCGCAACGGGCATCCTCTTCTTGTTGTGAACGAAATTGGAGCACGTATTTACTAATTCAGAGTATCAAGAGAAACAAACTAGTGAATAGTAGGCCGGGAGACTTGGTATTTGTTCATTGTAATCTTCAACTCCTGTTACGAAAAGAAGATGAGTACAAAAATGGGCCAACAAAATATTGGGATTTGTGTACGTATACGATATTCTTATATTCTTTGTTTTTTAGATATCTAATTTTTTTACATTAATATATATCTATATTTTTTGAAGGCGGAGATCAAATTGAATTAGATGGACAATGTAGCATTGAGATGGCGGAACTATCCCTCGATGAGCCAGAATTGGAGGCAATTACATTTGATGAAGAAGATAAGTAAAGCTTGATTGTGAATGCTTGTTTAGTTTGATTTCAAGTGGAAAACTTCTGTTTTTTATGTTATGACATTTTGGATGTTTAACTTTATTTTGAATTGTGTTTTGTTTGAATTTGGATTTTCTCATTAAATGAAACATTTGTATTACAGTAATTTGTTGTTTTGCTTTAATATTGTAGCTGTTTGCTTTAATTGAATCATTTTTTAGAAAATTAAAAAAAAAAATGTAAGACATGTCCCCATACCCTTATCCAAAATTCTGATCATTTTTAACCATATCCCTATATCTTAATTTTTAAAATGAGGAGGATCTAATTCTTGTATATGTAACCATATCCGACACCCGCATCCGAGTTCGAGCAAATGTCTCGTGTTCGAAACTTGGGGGAAGCGATAGAAATCCTAAGGGGCTAAGTGGGTAAAGGTCCAACCAAAGCGGACATTTGGTAAGTTAACGACTCGAGTATAGATGTTTTTTTTGTAACGACTCAAGTCTCTATATTCGAGGCTTTAACTTATGTGATGTCCTCTTTGGGTGGGCCTGTGCCCATTTACCTCCTCACGGTTTTATATCTCGTCTCCCAATATTCAAACTCAAGATCTTTGCCTAATGAGAGATTAAGTTGAATCTTGGTACTAATTAGGCACTTTGGTACAAAGGGCATGGTGCTGATATCCTCTAAAAGTGCTATTAGAAATTTAAGGTTAATTTCATGTTTACTATTAATGAAGTTGGTTACGATAAATCAGCTATCAATAATTATTATATTAATGTGGAAGAAAAAAAAATAGAGCAACATCGTGGTTGTCGAGTTGATTCAGATTTTTTGGGAGGAATTATCATGGCAAAGAATGGTGCAATCTTATCTTTTCTTATTCAAAAAAGAGTTGTTTTAGTGATCATTAAGCACAGCATGAATTGGATCAAAAAGGATATGTTTTGGTCTATTTGATTTAGCTAATGGCCAACCCACCTCATGACCTACTAAGTTCTTGTTTGAGCTCCATTTTAACGAGGTTTTGAAAAAAAAAATGTAATTTAAAATAATAATTCTTCAGAGAATTTGTGGTTAAAATTAAGGAAAAATTTTGAGTTTATGTTAAATTTTATTTTATTGAAAAATGTGTAATTGAAAACGAGTTTTGAAATAATATATTTTTGGTTTAGTCCCTATTTGTCATCTTTTAAAATTTTAAATTGTTTACTACAATACTATTTTACACCACACGTTCATACAATAAAATATTATACACACAAATCAATAAAGTTTTTTTACTTTTTAATCACGCATTCTCTGTCAATTCATTATTTTATAATACATTGCAAGAAATTAATGGCCCTCAAACATGGCCTTAATGGAGCCCAAACAAGGGCTAAGCATTTGCCTGAGTTTCATTAATTTTTTCTAAAATTTCAAGAAATGAGTGGTGAATAAGTGAAAGCACTTGTAAATCCTACAAAATGTGTGACTAAAATTAAAATTTGATTTTAAAGGACAATTTTTTTTTTTTTTTTAAATGAAACCCAAACAAAGGCTAATAGTGAAGTTGATTAATTTGAATAAAAATGGCGTGGAGCATGGTGTTTGCAATGTGTTGTTGATTCCTAACAACCTATGGCCGTTGGACCAAATGGTCCAATTGAAATAAAATGAAGGCCACTTTGGGTATATTGGAATCTAAAGAAATTAAAGCCAACTCTTTTGACCATTCATCAAATTTTAGATCATCAACGAATCCTTTTTAAGAAGGCAATGGAGGAGATTGTAATAACAAAATTGCAAGCATTAAGAGCTAATGAATGTCTACGACATAAGATATGTCATTTGAGGTCCTTGAGAGCGAATTGAGAGGTATTAGTTGTAAATTTTTGATATTCTACGTGAATCAGTGAATATTGATTTTGAGTTCTTCATTTGTTTACGCTTTGATTATATCAATGTTAGAAATTTATCTTCTATCAATGTAAATTTTAAATGAAATGACTTGACTTGATATAGAACTTGGTTAAAAACTTCATTTTAAATATTCGGAGTCTCTATTTTAATAAAAGAAATAGAGGAAATAGAGGCTCTGTTTAAGTCTATTTTTTTGAGAGAAATGAATTTTGTAATAATAGCTTTTTTTTTCAAGAATGTATAATTAAAATGTCAAAAAAATAATTTAATAGTGTATTTGAGTCACATTATTTTGGAAAAATGTATTTTGAAACAGTAGTTTGAAGGAGAATGTGTGGTTGAAAAAGAAAAAAAATTATTTATGTGATTAAAAATATTATTTTATTTAAGAATATGTGGTTGAAAATGGGTAAAAAAATGAAAATGAAAATTTTAATGTGTACCAGACCAGACATAAGTGTGAAATTGTTTTATTAAAATAATGTATGATTTAAGGAAAAATAAATTTTAACAATAAACAGCCTCGTCTTTCTTCTTTTTCATCGAACTGTATCAGTCGAAAAATATATATATACTCTCCCATTTTCGTACTTTGTTCGAGAAAAGGACTCCCAAAATTCTAAAAGCAAATCGGAGAGCCCAGCAATTTTAGGGTTTTTCTAATCTCAAAATCATCGAATCTCAGGTTCAATCCATCTTGCCCTTTTCCGGAATTTCTGTTTTATTTATGTTTTTAAACAAATTCAATATTATTCCCAAATCTGGCTTGCAGCCGACGAAAGTAATCGAAACCCTAGCTTCCAGATCAAATCTTATCTCAGTCGCTTTCTATATCAATTCCAGTTAAATTTTTTATACATTCATCAGTATGTCTTGCTCTTTTGCTTCTATGATGCTATTTATATTTTTGAAGAAAATGGACTTCCCGGTTTTTATATCAATTTTTTATATTTCAGTTATTTTTACGTTTATTTCTCAGATATTCGCAAAAATGACTCAAGATATTGAGATGAAAGAGCAACAACCTGCACTCTCTAACTCACTCTCCACAACTGCTCCCTCAACTTTTCAGAGTAAGTATAAGCACATGAATATGTTTTTTTTTTTTTTTTGGTAGGGGGGTGGAGGTGCCTTTTTTTAAATTTCAATTTCAATTTTGTGTTTTTGTTTTTTGTATGCTGTGTTGATTTATGGGAGTTTTTTTTAATAGATTTGAAGGAGATAGCGGCATTGATTGAGGTGGGAGCATATGCCCGCGAGGTGCGGAGGATTGTGAGGGCAATTCGGTGGACGATCCAGTTGAGGCGAAAGCTAAGGGCATCTGTCCTTTCTGCATTTCTCAATTATGTTCTGGTCCCTGGATCCGAGTTGCACTCTGGCTTGTATTCTTACCTTCCCAAGGTAAGAAGGTTATTTTTTCGTGAGGATCAGTTAATTATTAGTGGAAATGTAGTCTATGCATTGATTGGTGGTAAATGGTAGCTTAATCCTTGTTTGATCCTCAATTATTAGTGGAAATGTAGTCTATGCATTGATTGGTGGTAAATGGTAACTTAATCCGTGTTCATTAAGTTATTAATCATATACGAATTTGCTGTATGATCTATTTTATCATTTTGTTGTGTGAGAAGGTTTGCATCATGCATATTGTAGAGGAGATTATGGTCATTGTATTGCACATTCCATCACATTTATAAATCTTTGTGTTACTGTAATATTTTAGGCTTCTATTGGAAATGATAATACCAGCACATACACGTGGAAACTCTTAATAGTTTGTTGTCGTGTATGCTCATAACATAAATTAGGGTACGAAATAACACATTGCTCATGTGGATTATATCATTAATATGGTGCTGGAAAATTAGTAGGGTAAGTGACTAGGAAAATGACTTTAGGTTGCATTCCATGGAAAAATTTCTGTTTTTATCACGAGATAATAACACGGAACAATAGTTGACGTGTGAAAAAGATATGGGTAAGGAGATATGGTTGCCCTGTTTTACCAGATTTAGTGTTGCTTGTAGGAGGATGATCAGGATATGGAACTGGATACCGCAACATCCGCAACTCAAGCTCCTGCAAAGCACCCTTTACCAGAACTTGAGGTCTATTGCTGTTTGCTTGTTCTAATATTTCTGATTGATCAGAAGAGATACAGTGAGGTACGGAAATATGATTAGTTTTCTTGCATGCGCACACACACACACACACACACACACATATATATAATTTTTTTTTTTTAAAACCGTGGATGTCTGGGCAAGCTTACGCGCATTTCGACTAATTCCACGGGGCCCTAAAGTTTATGGCCGGATACTCGCCTCAGTTGCCCTGAGGGGACTCGAACGGGTGACCATTGGGAGCAAACGCAAGACCTGACCAATTGAACAACTCCTCGGGGTTAACTTTCTAATGATATTTGAATCGCTGCAAATTATCTTTCTGTTTTCTTCAGGCCAAGGCCTGTTCTTCGGCAAGCATTGCTCGTCTAAAGAACTTGAACAGGCGAACTGTTGATGTTCTAGCATCCAGGCTCTACTTTTACTACTCTCTGAGCTATGAACTTACTGGTGACCTTGCTGAAATTCGTGGGTATGTTATATACTTGTATTCATGTTGGTTCTTTCTATGACAACTATGCCCGAGGACGAAGCATGCTTACATAATGTTCTAAACAAACATGAGCAGACAGTGCAAGTGCAGTTGAATGTTGTTTCCCCCGATTTTTAGCAATATATTATTGGTTCTCTCTTTTATGGTCTTCACATCTAATGGAGGCTCGTTTATGAACAGTAATCTGCTGGCATTACACCGGACAGCAACGTTGCGCCATGACGAGTTGGGACAGGTTTGTCTCTGAATACACATGCAATTAGTTTGTATTTATGGTGGACATATTCTCACGCTTCCAAACGGTCGACTACAGGAAACACTTCTCAATCTGTTACTGAGGAATTACCTGTATTACAACTTATACGATCAAGCTGAAAAACTGAGATCAAAGGCTCCACGGTTTGAAGCTCACTCAAATCAGCAGGTAATTCTCAGTAATTAATAAAATACTTAGTTAATTTTATGCACATTAATTCATTCTTTTTTGTTTCTTTTTTCCCCCTTCTTTTTGTTTGGGAGAGTTGGTTGTGGGGGTTGAGAAGAATGTGCGCATATGATTTCATGCTATCAATTTCCTATTATTTTAGTGACTTTTTTTTTTTTGGGTGGGGGGGAGACCTTTTTCTTTTCCAAGTTCATTTGGTTTGACCTTCTAATAGAGTCGGCTGTTAGACCTGAACATTAAATGGTGCTTGTAATGTTAAAACAAAGAGAGAACATGTGACAAAAATGTTTGTAATGTGTTTTTGTACAAAAAGGAAAATTGTCTTCTTCTATGGAAGAACCAGAACTCCTTTATATCTTAGCCAGTCAGAGAAATAGTGGCAGGATCAAACATCAGTTTCGAGTGAACTTTTAGGATATATCTGCAGCTGATGCCAAATTTGTAAAATGTCACCATCATACTGAGCATAATATATGCAATAATCTACATGAAATACACAAGGGTATTGTTGATGCAGTTGCATAACTATTTGCATGAATAACAACTGTACTTCCATTCTGTGAAGTTTTTTAAATTTCCAATCATTGACTAAGTAGAATTAACTCTCTTTTTACTGCTGCTCTACAAAAATGATCTTTTGTGTTTTATTGTTCAAGTTTTGTGTTGTAATTTTATTCATTATTTTGGTTCTCATCATTCTTGGTTTCTCTGGTGAGGCTAGACTAATAATTTGCAAACCAAGACGTTTTCATTTACTGCTGTCTGATTGTTCTCACCATGGCTTGTATCCTTTCCAGTTTTGCCGGTATCTCTTTTACCTTGGAAAAATTAGGACAATTCAGTTGGAATATACTGATGCTAAAGAGTCCCTCCTCCAAGCTGCCAGGAAAGCACCTGATGCTGCTCTTGGATTCAGAGTGATATGCAACAAGTGGGCTGTAATTGTCAGATTATTGCTTGGAGAGATTCCTGAAAGAACTATTTTTATGCAGAAAGGAATGGAAAAAGCTTTGAGGCCATACTTCGAACTTACAAATGTAAGTATAAGACAATTAAACCTGAAGAAGTTTCCTTACCATCTCAGGAATTCTATATTTAATAATGACACTTTTATCGTCTTGTGTTTGATGCAAACCTTGGGTTTCTCATTTTCGTCTTTCTTCAAACTTGCCTCCATGATGAATGCTTCTACCATCTTATTCTACAAAAGATCTTGTATATTGACTTTGCTACCGGATAATATTTCTAAAAGAAAGCAATTTGTTATATTCTAAGCTTATGCAAATGATTTGTTCTGACATGTGGGTTTTCAGGCTGTTCGAATTGGAGACTTGGAATTGTTCAAAAAAATTGCCGACAAGTTCTCCAATACATTCAGCTCAGACCGGACTGACAATTTAATTGTTAGGCTGCGTCATAATGTCATTAGGACTGGGCTCCGCAACATCAGTATCTCATACTCCCGGATCTCACTGGCTGATGTGGCAAAAAAGCTGAGATTGGATTCTCCAAACCCCATAGCTGATGCCGAGAGTATTGTAGCCAAAGCAATTCGAGATGGTGCAATTGATGCCACATTGGATCATGCTAATGGATGGATGGCGTCAAAGGAGACGGGGGATATCTACTCTACAAATGAGCCTCAGGTTGCTTTCAACTCGAGGATTGCTTTCTGCCTGAATATGCATAACGAGGCAGTGCGTGCCCTTCGATTTCCACCTAATTCCCACAAAGAAAAAGAAGGTGCGGAGAAGAGAAGAGAGAGACAACAGCAAGAGCAAGAGCTTGCCAAGCATATAGCTGAGGATGATGATGATGAATTTTGATGATTAGTGACATTTGATTGCGCACCTCACTATCAAATTTCCTCGCAAGGATGTTTAAATTTTCTAAGACTGTGACTTCGTCTTCCATTGTTCATTTAAGTCCAAGTAATTGTTACCCTTTTGTATTAATTGTGGAATCATTTCCTCTAGATTTGTTTACCTCTAAAAAGTCTCCTTTCTGAACTTGCAAAGTTTCAGTTGAATTATTGTTGCTTGCTTTGTCTTTTGAGTGATCCCACGAGTAGTTGCTTGGTGCTCATCTACATGTATAAAATTCAGTAGTGGAAGGTTTAGGCTATTCTGCTCTTGCCTTTTCTCATATACATCGTTGACGGGTTTTGATTTGTTGGTGTAGCAGGGAACTTGTACACGATGCCTAAGCAATGTACCATCTTTTAAAATAGCTGCTTAACCTTTCAGGTAGCCAATGTAACAGTTCAGCAGGACCTCATATTCCATCTTCTGGCATTAATTTTCTAGCAGTGTTGCAGTGGCAACTGCAGCCTGCAGTATCTATTTACTTCATTTCAATGGGTTGGTTTCATTCTAATATGAGATAAGAACATAGATCCATTGCACCCTGTGCACCCAAGAATTTACTGGAAGGAGGTTGGATGCATGAATGTTGGAAATATGACTAATTAAACTGAGGCTTTATATATTCGGACCATTTTTACATCTGTGAGGCCTTTACGTGTCCAAGTGGGCTAAAAAGTAAACAAGGGAACAAGTTTAACACTCCCAACTCTAAGAGAGGAGAAAACACTAGATTTTTAATGCTAAAATTAGTTTCATTTTTCATTTCAAAACATGGCAAATTCTACAAACTCTCTTCCATCTCGTGAAGTCAGATATTCAATCAATGAGATTCAACAAATGAGCTACATTAGCTCTAAAATCCAGTTACGACTACAGGTACACAGGTTACAATGAAAAGAAACAAAATAAGTATTCAAACAAACAAGTGTACGATCAAAACAATGGTTCCCAATTCAGCTAGCTGAATTCAATCCAAAGGACTTGACAATTGTGCTGACTCTTTCAGCAAAAGTTCGGGAAGTTATTTTCTTGCCTGGAACGTGAAATGGGTTTGAAACTGCATCGACATAAGCAGCATGGAACCGCCTGAAAAACTATAATTACCAAGAAAATGGGAGGAGAGTTAGCTGACAAATTATGAAGACTTGGAGTTTATCCATGACGCATAAAATATCAACTCAAAACTGTTGTAGAAAGTGTATATTATGTACTTCATAACTGACTGACTTTTGTCCTTGGGATCAGATTTCACTACAAAAGTCTGAAAGTAACGCAATATTGCACAAGGACTTAACCACAATGAGGGCACTGTTAAAAAATTTCAGACCTACTAGATTTCATTGAAAGCAAGAGTAACACTTGAGTGAGTGCCGTGATTAATGCATCTTCTTTTCTGTATATTTTGTAGCATTGTTACAAAATCAAATGAGAGAAAGAGATCGACCCAGAAATTTAAATTAATCCCAGCAATTTTAACAGGACTCTCAATGTGGAAATTATATTTGAACCTCAATATACCCACTATCTGTTAATAAGGGTTAAAAACTTAACGTGATAATGTGGAAAAGAGAAGTAAATTCATCAGTGTTTTGAAAGGCTTACATTTCTCACATCTGCATCTCGGACGTCCAGATCTGTCGTCACCATTATAAACTTCACCTTGGTGTTAGTCAAATAACCATACCTGAAAACAAGCAGACAATGAGAGCAGAGGGCATTTGCAAATGGAAAGATGAAATTAACACCCACACAATATTTTCACCCTCAATAATGATAAGGTATGAGTTTCATCCCATACTTCTGTTCTCTATAATCCAATTTTCATCAGTAAACTTCATTAGTAATCAAGTATATGAGTATACTTACACTTTGTAGTTTTCCGTTGGATACAGCAAACCAAGAAATGTTTCATTGAGTGTCGGGGCAGACTTCTTTGGATTGTTCACTGAATAAATAACATTCAAAGTAAAATTAAGAAAAAAAAAGGTAACAGTTGATTTCCGGAAAAAAATATTTAGCAAGTTTTGCAAATCGACCATTGATAAATTAGAGCATTTAACACATTCCAATCACTGTTTGAGCTCTGATTTAAAACAGTTGGAGCCATTTATCCTGATTAGATATCGTATATTCTACCAAATCACCACAGCTGGACTCATTTAAATCATTTTCACTTATTTGATAATTGATGGACATTTGTATTCTACTCTAGGTTTGGAAACAGCGTTCCCATTCATTAGTTATACTTGTTGACTACTAACAAATAAGGTCCTCGTTTAAATTGGGATATGAATAATGCGTTTAAAGCACATTGAGTAGCACTCTCATAGAACAGGTTTGTAAGCAGATGGTTTTCAACTAAATATAAAACCATAAACCGACTCTTAACTTAGCAATGTGGGACTCAATTAAAGTCATTACATTCCATCCTTCATTATGGAACCTATATTTACAGCGTCAATATTCCCAGCAAGGTGATTTAATGAAACTGATCCTATACCAGAAGTAGCTTCCTGTCAGCCGTTAGCAACAAGAGTCATCTACCATAAAGGTGTTTGCTCTAATACCAGTTGTTGCTAACACATAAAGCCCCTATTTGACAACCACTAAAATGAGTTTTCCGGGGAAAATGAATTTTGGACTAGTGATTTTTTTGGAGAATACGAAAAAAAATTTGGGTTTATATGCACAATATCTTATTGTGAGAATGTGAGGTTGAAAGTGAGTTTGAGGGGGAGAGAGAGAGAGTTGTTTTAATGGTTGTCAAACATAGGCTAAATAGAACTCACTCATATAATGGCTTCTGAGTAGAGCTTTTTCAAGTAGTTATAAACAGGAATCAAGCTTTATGATAGTGATGTAGACTTAATCGGATGCAATTACTTGATCTTGGATTGTAATCTATTTTAAGGTGCCAACACAATGTATATATTAAAGATCTTAGTGCAAAATAAACTCTCCGTCATTTTTCTTAGAACTAAATAATCTCTCCATCATTTTTCGCAGTAAATAAAATTCATACACAAAATTCCAAAGAAAAGCCACAAAATCAAGAGATCTAAACTATTACCTCTTTCGTCAACCACATCGAGAGAACAGTGGACAATGTGATGAAGCTTGAGCGCGTCATCTGCCTCTGTAAAGCTCTGTATGTACAAAGGATTGTTCTGCCACCACATTAAAATTCAATTAAATATTATTCAAATTCTTTTGTACATATCTAAATGAATTCAATTATTACAATAAGCTCGGTGTACAAAGGCGGATTCTTCTGCAACCACAAGAAATTCCCAAAAAATGTTCAAATTCTTATATACACATCTAAGCGAAATTATTAGAGCTTTGTATATACAGAGGATAGTTGTGCCACCACAAGAAATTCAATAAAAAATATTCAAGTTATTTAATACAGATCTAAATAAAATTATGATTATTATAATAAAAGCTCTGTATGTAAAAAGGATTGTTCTGCCACCCCGAGAAACTCAATAAAAAAATTATTCAAATTCTTATATACACATCTAAATACAATTACTAAAAATCGTAAGAGTGATTATTGATGCACGTAAATGGAGGGCGGAGCACCTGGTGGCCTACGACTGCGATGCAGACGATCATCTTCTCCTGCAGACGGAGATTGGGAAGCGGGTGGGATTGGTTAACTATGGTTTGAGTACTGAGTCTTCAGTTGGGTTTAAAATGGGGATATTTGCACTATTTGTACCATATGATTGTGCTGGTAGCATGTTGGACCTCATCCTTTTAAATGAAGCAAGTTAATCATCTATCTTTTATTGCAGTTGTGTCTCCTTATGTAACGATTGGCTTGAGGCGGGGGTAATTTTTTTATCCATTTTATGACAAGATTCGATTATTGAAATGCAAAATGAAGAAATTTTTTAGTATTATAGAATATCTGTAATAGTGACAATTGTTCAGTCTATCAAATAGATACGAAAACCCCTCTCTATTTATTCGATTTTGATTTTTACAACCAGATGAAAAAAATAAATATTTGAATCTTACCTTACACCAGTTTTGAAAGTCTATCTTATCTTTACCATGAGTCATTTTTCGTGGCTAACAATAATTTTCGCTTTGCATATGTACGCGAGCTCTTCAATTTGCTTTCTCCCTCACATGTGAAATAAGTACGGCGGTATACAATATTTATCCATTTATTAGAACTTCTTCTTATGACCTATGCATTCTATGATAATTTCCAATCATGTGATCCAGAATGTTCTAATCTACCTTAGTATTTGAACCCTCGTTGCAAAAAAATAAATAAATATATATAAAGGAAGTCATACCTTTAGAGATTTCTACTTCTTTTGTTAGGAATAGAATATGGAGTTTGTCATATTTTCTTGGTGATTTAGAATAGAGCTAGTATTTAAATGTAAGAGAATGGATAGATAATTCGATTTCTAATATCTTAGTGTTGGTATATCTCTCGACTGAATAAAGGAAAAGAACATCTCTTTTGTTTTGTGCTTCAATAGATCTAGGTAAGCTACACAAAGATAAATCCTATTTGATTTTGTTGACAATGAAACTTATCAAAGGGATTCGTTTCTTGCTTCATCAACCTTTTATTGCAGTTGTGTATCCTTGTGACGGTAATGTCGTCGTCGTCGTCGTCGTCATCTTCTTCTTTGTCTCCTTCCCATTTTTCCTACTTCTCGATCTCGTTCTTCTCATTTTTTTTTTCCTTAAGTTCATCTTAGTCTCAATGAAGTAAAATGAATGGGACGTAAACGTTACATCTAGAGGAGAGAAAAAAGCAAACTTTTTCAGTTAGCATGCCTCAAATGTTTGGTATTCAGAAAATAAAATCTATTTTAATAAAGTTGAACATGCACGGGTCATTTGATGATTTGACAAGTGTTTAAATGATTTTTTTGGTAAATTTCAGAACTCTCTCCTTGAGATTTATGTCAAATTCAGAGATATGTTAGAAAATTCTAACATAATTGAGACCACACGTAACGTATTAAAATGTATGGTGCTATTATTTAAAGTTTATTAGTCAATTAAAGTGATCTACTAAAGATGAATTCTGACTAATGGGTATTAAGTTTCATGGAATTAAAGTGTAGAGACCGGATATTTGTTTCAAATTGATGAGGGGCTGATTTGAAGCAAATGAAAGATAATGACCTTTCATTATCTTATTCTTATTATAGGGGTCATGGTCCCCAATGGTGAGTGTAGTTTTATTCTTCTCTTCTACATCCCCATCAATAGAGAGAATTCAAGAGAATATCACAAATCATTTTGGAAGATCGTGATCCATTCAGGCAAAGAATCAGAAATTTATGGATCGATGTATGTTTTATTTTCTATTAGTTTCTTGGATTTCAACATGGAGTTTAAATTTTAAAGTTTATATGAAAAATGATTTGATTATAGTATTTGAATTAAATTTATAATCCATTATGTTTTTTTATCAAGTGGTATCAGAGCCGATCCATTGTTGAATTCTTGAGAAATTGAATTTTAAGAATTCTGAATTTTATGGTTTATATGATTTTCTTGCTATTTTTATGCAATTTGGATTAATATTACATGAAATTTAGCATGTAATAATATGGGTTTTTTATATATATAATCAAGGTTTTTCTTCATAAAATTCGGATTTTGAAATAAAGATTAGATTTTTGGATCTGTTGAAATTAAGGTTTCAAGTTTAAATTTAAAAAAATATTTCCAATGTAGACATGAACAGCAGCGGCATGGGTTGTTGTGAACAGCAGCCGCCCGGGGGGCTGCTTTTGGTGATCGGCTGCGGAAGGCAGCGCAGCGGCTCCTTCGCCGCTGCAGATGCAGCAGTCGCCGCAGCAGCAGCAGCGTCAGCTGCTACTTCAGGTGGGCAGCGCTCGTCGATTGCGGCGAGCGTCGCTTCGGTCTTGGGGCGATGCTGGTGCGGTGCCGCCCCGTCGCTTCGGTCTTCGGCGGTGCCACCCCCGGTCTTCAATTAAAGTTTTTTTTTTCAGTTATTGATTTGAGGGGACGGGGCTTCTTGTGTAAATTTGAAGTTTTTAGGCCCTTGGCTGCAATTTAAGGATTAGGGTTAGAATTTATATTTTAGCCCCTAAGATTTTAAGTTTATTCAAGTTGGGTCATAAGGTTATGGGTCTTAATAACTCAATCTCTAAAGTTTAAAGTTCATCATATTGGGCATTATCAAGTTCTGGGTTTAATAATTCTGCCCCCTGAAGTTCTGAAATTAATTAATTTGGGCCATTTAAGTTCTGGATTTTATAATTAAGCCCATGAATGTTCATTATTGGTTTAAATTGGCTCCTAAAGTTTCTAATAATTCATTTTTTGACTTCTAAAGTTTTCAATACTTAATTATTGGTCCCTTAAGTTTTGAATTAATTAATTTTGACCCTAAAGTATTGAATTATTAATCCTTAGGCCCTTAAAGTTTCAAGATAAATACAATTAAATATTTCGCTTTTCAAATTTTGGTATGATGGACTCATTTGAGTATATAATATTCGAAAGTGAATTGATTGAAGCAATATGTTGCCAAAGCAACCTCTTTTGTGGAAATTAATTAACTTAGAATATTAGAAAGAATTTGTGTATATGCTTGTTCATGTAGATATTAGCCGGCCCAAAGGAAGGTTAATATTTGGCCGAATTATATGCACACTTGTGGTGGTAAATGTGTGACAATTATAAGGTTTCCATGTGAATAATAAATCAATCCAAAGATGGGTTTATTATTTGACAGGATTTATTGTCAATGTTTGATCACTACACCAAGAGTACCACTTACAGTTAATATTACTGTCCAAAAACTTGATATTAATGATGTGCTAGGTATCTTGAGATGGGATGTACTATTATTTGAATAACTTAATTGTTTATACGGATTCCAATGTGAACATGTTAATTGAGAATAAGTTTTCTATTCAGTTAATCCATTCACTCTGCTATATCTGCCAACATCAGCTCCATTCCGGTGCTAAACAGAACAAACTTCAAGTATTGGAAAGAGAACATATTAATTGTTTTTTGCTGCAAAGATCTAGATCATGCGCTCCGGATTGAGCAACCCGCTTCTATTACGGAAGAAAGTTCATCTGATGGAAAAGGAAACTTTAAGAAATGGGATCGCTCAAATCGCATGAGTCTAATGATCATTAAGTACGGCATTCCGGAAGCCTTGGAGGCACAGTATCTGAAGAAGTAACTAATGCCAGTGATTTCTTGCCGAAATGAGAAACGTTTTGCAAAAAACGATAAGGCTGAAACAAGCACACTTTTGCAAAGCTTGATTTCAATAAAGTATAAAGGCAAAAGAAATATAAGGGAGTACATCATGAAGATGTCTCACATTGCTTCTAAGCTTAAGGCACTAAAGCTCGAGATGTCTGATGACTTGATCTTACATTTGGTATTGATTCCGCTTCTTGCACAATTCTGCTGATTAAGGGCAGTTACAACTGTCAAAAGGGGAAAGTGGCCTCTTAATGAGCTCATGTCCATATTATGTGCAAGAAGAAGAAATGCTAAAGCAAAATGAAATTGACATTACTCATTTGGCAAGTACTTCTAAGGATAATAAAGAATAACAAAATTGCAGTCAGTTCAGTTTAAAATAAACAGCAAAAGCCTGAAAATGATAAATTTAGCTGTAACTTTTGTGAAAATTTGGGATATATAAAGAGAGGCTGTACTAAATATCACGTTTGGCGTGTAAAGAAAAGTACACTTCTCATTTTAGTTTGTTTTGAGGTAAATTTAATGTCAATACCCAGATAGGTTTGGTGAATATATTTCAGTACTACTATTCAAATAAGTATGTATATGCGGGGTTGTCTGATATGCCAAAACCAATTGATACTGAAAGATTCATTTATGTGGGGTGATGACAAATCAGTTAATGTTGAGGCTATATGGACTTAGGATATCATTAAAAAGTGGTTATTACTTGAATTTGAAAGAGACATTTATGGTACCGTCTTTTGGACGGAATTTGGTTTCTATTTCTACATTGGACAAATTTGGTTACTCTTGTTCAATTTGAAATAGTCGGTTGATCTCTTTCTTACCTAAAAAAATGTGGGCACCAGTTCTTTATCCGGTAACGATAACCTATATCAGTTTAATACGATTGCCTCTTATAAAGAAAACTTGTATGTGAATCCGCGGGTATTAAACATAAATTAACCAATGAGAATTCTTCTTTGTTTTGGCACAAGCAATAAGGACACTTCTCTCAAAAGAGAATGAAAAATCTTGTGTTAGAAAGAATTCTTGATTCCCTTAATTTTTTCAGATTTAAGTGTTTATATCAATTACATTGAGGGAAAACAAACAATCATAAGGAGATTATGTGCCATAGGGCTTCAGACGTTTTTAAACTTATTCATACGGATATTTGTGGATCATTTCCTTCGGTTTCTTGGAATAGTCAACGGTCATTTATTAAGTTCATAGACGAATTTTCTCACTATGACTACATATATCTCATTTATAAGGAATCCCAAACATTGGACATGTTCAAGGCATACAAGGTCGATATTGAAAATCAACTCAGTAAAAGAATTAATTAAGTCAAATCTTACCATAGGGGTGAATACTATGATAGATATGATGAATCAGGAAAACAACATCCATTGCCTTTTGCTAAAATTTGTAGAGGAATGTGAAATCATTCCACAGTACATCAGGATCTTTCTAGTAAAGGCTGCAACTTAAATTCTGAACACAGTTCCAAATAAAGCAATTTTTTAAAGGGTTACAATATTTTTAAAAATCCCACTATCAAGTCAATTTTCAAACGGGAAATATTCGGTTCCTTGAGGATGTAGAGTTTGCGAGGGGAGATAAGGTTATAATGTTTGTCTTGAATGAAGAATATGTATAAAATTTTTCTGTTGCAATTGACAATGATCAGGTTCAAGGACAAATTCTTGCTTCAGATCTTGTTCAAGAAACAATTTCGGATCAAGACTTCATTACATAATCCCCTATATACAATCAAGAGATTGTTCCAAGTATTCAAACTCAACAACCTCAAGTACAAAGTTATTAAGGAAATTCACTATAAAATGGAGAAAGACAATCCTGGATGACTTTATAGTCTTTTCCAAGAAAATAAGGATGACATGGATTAGTGAAAGAAGACCTGATCAATCAACTTTCATCAAATCATGCAAAGGAATTACTCTCAAAAGTGGATTTGACGCCATGAATAAGGAGTATAAGTCTATACAAGACAATAAAGTTTGAGATCTTGTCCCATTACCAGAAGGTGAGAAACTCATTGGTTGCAAATGGATATTTAAAACTAAAAGAGATTCGAATGGTAATGTGGAAAGATATAAGGCTCGTCTTGTAGCTAAAGGCTTTATTCAAAGGGAAGGTATTGACTACAAAGAGGCTTTCTTTCCGGTTTCAACGAAAGACTCTTTCAGGATAATTATGACACTTGTTGCACATTTTGATCTTGAGCTACAACAGATGGATGTTAAGACGACGTTTTTTAATGGTGACATTGATGAAAACGATCTATATAGTACAACCAAAAAACTGTGTCAGGAGACCCAAATAATATGGTTTGAAAATTAAAGAAATCCATCTATGGGCTTAGGTGAGTTTCCCGTCAATGGTACCACAAGTTTTATAAAATAATTATCTCATTTGGTTTCGAGATGAATGTTGTTGGTGATTGTGTGTATCACAAGTTTAGTGGGAGTAAACATATATTCCTGATTTTGTATATTGATGACATACTGCTTGCCACTAATGATATAGACATGTTGCACGAAACTAAGAGATTTTCATCAAGGAGTTTTGAGATGAAAGGTCTTGATGACGTCTATTTTGTATTAAGGATTTGGATACATCGGGAATACTTTCGAGGTATTTTTGGATTGTCACAAAAGAGCTATATCGATAAAGTATTTAAAAGGTTTGGCATGCAGAACTATAAATCAGTTGATACCCCTATTGATAATGGAGACAAGTTTAGTCTCAATTAATGCCTCAAGGATAAATTTAAAGAAACTGAAATACGTAAAATTCTCTATGTTTCAACAATTGAGAATTTAATGTATACTCATGTTTATATAGATCCGGATATAGCATTCATTGGAATGCTAGACAGATTTTTAACTAAATTTGGGATGAAAATTCGAAAAGCAACAATGAGGTTATTCAATATCTATAGAGAACTAAGAATCAAACCAATTGGAGATTATTGGATATTCTGATTATGATCATGTAATTGACTGCAAAATATTGTCACTAGGCTGCATATTTTGGATGGAATTGAAAGGCCATTTAAGTTAAGTTATTATGTGACAATAGCAATCTTATATTCCAACGGGAACATGACGATGTCAAAGTCTAAAGATATTAAGTTCCTAGTTGTTAAGGAAAAAAATCAGAGTGGTTAGATTTCTATAAAGCATATAAGGACAAACTCCATAATCTTGAATCCATTTACTAAATGGCTACCACCCAAGGTCTTTCATGAGTATAATGTTCACATGGGTGATTTATCTTTTGATGATATGGCAGTTTAGTGGGAGTTTGTATTTGGATGTTGTCTGTTTTAGACACATATTTTATCCATGGATATTCGGTTAATTTCAGAAATAATTTATTCAGTTCAGTTCCACTCTGATTAAAGTTTATGGTTGATCTCACTTAAGAAATAATGTTGGACCAGTTGGAAATAGACATGTTGGATCACATAACATGTAATTTCCATGCTACACTTCCATGATTGATCTATGTCATTTGGTTATATGGGTGTACGTGACCATTGATGGATTTAGTCATGTTAAATGTGACGAAAATCGCTTTGATCCTATATTAATAGGACTGATGGATGAGATTGTTTGCAATAATAATAATAATAATAATAATAATAATAATAGCAAAATTTTGAGCTCATAAGGTTGTGCATATTTGAAATGTTACACGTTTGACCCAGTGAGAGATTGTTAGAAAATTCTAACATAATTGGGGCCACACGTAACGTATTAAAATGTGTAATACTATTATTTAAAGTTTATTAGTCAATTAAAGTGATCTACTAAAGATGAATTCTGACTAATGGGTATTAAGTTTCATGGAATTAAAGTGTAGAGATCGGATATTTGTTTCAAGTTGATGATGGGCTGATTTGAAGTAAATGAAAGATAATGACCTTTCATTATCCTATTCTTATTATAGGGGTAATGGTCCCCAATGGTGAGTGTAGTTTTATTCTTCTCTTCTACATCCCCATCAATAGAGAGAATTCAAGAGAATATCACAAATCACTTTGGAAGATTGTGATCCATTCAGGCAAAGAATCAGAAATTTATGGATCGAGGTATGTTTTATTTTCTATTGGTTTCTTGGATTTCAACATGGAGTTTAAATTTTAAAATTTATATGAAAAATGATTTGATTATAGTATTTGGATTAAATCTATAATCCCCTATATTTTTCTATCAAGATGTCCCATCTTATTTCAAAATTAGGAAAAGTTGATAGAAATTCTCTTTCGTAGGTGGAATATAAAAAATGTCTACTAATAATTTAACGAAGTGTCCAAATGGCATGAGAAAAATCTACTTTCCCTTTTGCAAAAACGTCTATATTATTGTGCAGCATTATCATCCACCAAGGAAGTAGGGATACTATCGTGCTTTCCGCAAAAAACAATTTCTATCCTCTAGGCGTTACAAAATATAATCTCACGTCCAACTGTAATCTAGTTTGTCTTAGGGCGGCTGTAAGCAAAAAATGTCTAATCGAAAAATCAAATCGAAACTGCATTTTAGAAACTATCGATTTGGTGCCATGTGAACCAAAAACAGTTTGGTTTGGGTTTGAAAATTTTAATTTCGATTTAAAACCAAATCGGACCGGCGAAAAAATATATAAAAATAAAAAAAATGAAAATTTCTGAAAAATCCAAATATGTAAAATTCAATAGTTTTATCATGTGTGAGTATTTTTGTCAATTTCTAATTTTCTATTACATATATATTATTGTTACCCAATAATCTTAATTTATATCTAATAATCTCAATGCTAACATAATATATCAAAAGCCATTTTCCTTTTCAGAATTCAGATGAACTTCAGTCGGCACCCGACACAGCCTTGAGCCACTAGCACCACACCAAATCGGAGACAAAGAAATCATAAGTCTTCAGTGATAATATTTGCTACAAATAAAGTTTTAGATCAATAATTTTTTGAGCAAATTGAGGTAAGAAATCTGAAATTATAAAGGTTTCGCATTTCTCTCAACTATTGGATGATTATGAAATAATTTATTCACTTTGATGGAAATGATTTATCTACTGTGTACATGATTATATTATATTTGTGTGGACATACTCTTGTTTTGACTTTTGTGACTGAATTAAGCATGATAAAATTGTCAATAGAAGCTAAAAAGTGTTCATATGCAATTTGATATGTGGATGAGCTGTTTAATAAGCTAAAAGAAATCAACAATGACTCCAGTGACAATTATACTTGCATTAATTTAATTGTTGTGTTTTATTGTATGCTTAGATATTTTGTTAAACTGTTTCTTTAAGTGTTTTGAATTAATAAGGATGATATCTATTCAGCTAACCTATTAAAGTCTTGAGTTTTGATTCAGTAGACGTAAAGTTTATCATTTAAGGTATTGCATTATTGATGTTTCAGTAACTGTATTATGGAACTATATGATTTCAAATAAATATTTAGCTTATAGATGTTTTGGACCTTATATTTAGTTTATTAGATTTGTATTGTAACGTTATCGTAACGTATTAGCTTAAAAATGGCGAACAAAAAATTATTATTATGATTTCACTTGAATTTAGTTGGTATTTAAATTTATAGTAGATATATTTAGTTGTTTTAGATTTATTACTGGTAAGATATAAATATATATTGAATTCAAAGAATTAATGACATAAAAGTAGACATGGAAAAAAATATACAACGAAACCGACGGTTTAAAATCGGACAAACCGTTAGGTTTATGTTTGAGTTTTTTTCGAACCAGTTCAAATGGTTTGGTTTATATTTGAGTTTTTCTCAAACCGATTTAAATGGTTTGGTTTGAAAATCTGTCAAAAATCGGTAAAATCGGACCGCTTACATTACTAGAAAAAGAGTCGAGATATATACATGTACGTTCGAAGATGTCTCTAGTTTCCGTAACAAATGTGACCGTTCAAACATCATTTAAGAATACTATTGCAGAATTATGGCTTCGAATTGCAATATTATAATTCTTATGTTTGTTTTAAAATCTTATCTCCGAATTTGCAACAAACAAACAATCATTGGATTGACTACTTGACATAATCGATATAAACGTTGTTTTAGTGTCCTCTTTGTTAAAAGGAAAATTCAATCGCTGCATTCAATGTTTGAGATCGCGTGACATCCATTTTGTATGCGGTAAAAAAAAAAAAAAAGAAATTTGAAGTAATAGGTAACGTGAGTCCTTTCTTCGTTTCTTAAAATAAAGCAGTTCTCAATCAAAACTACAAATTTAAAGTACCAAAGCTACATGATTGGTAACTCGAAAAGTTCGCTTGCATTGTTTCCGTGATAAATGGAGTACTTCGAAATTAAAATTATTTTTTTGAAGATAATCGAAGTGTCCATAATTCAAAAAGCTTTATAATTGAGTTCGAATTTCCTACCAATACTTCCTCGATCGAGTTCGTTGCACCGAGCTTGCCTAGTGTGATTTATCTCTCCTGTGTGGTTTGCGGGCTACTGTACATGGAGTGTGGTTTGCCCAGTGTGCACTCACAATGGTTGGGACTCCGCTAGCGGGTTCCTTCGATAGCAAAAAAAATAAAATAATAAAAAATTGACAGTTTATGATGATAGAATATCGGTGATGTGACATTTTATATTGATTAATGAAGTTTGATAGTTCAATTTTTATGAGAGAGACGAGAGAGAGAGAATGTGACGGATAATTACCTATGTATTTTTTCTTTTTCTTTTTTTGTGTGGGAGAAAAAATATGCCTTTCCTCGTTAGGAAGGTCTTCGCAATATTAGAATCCCTATTGTAGTTTGAAATGTATGAATGCATAAAAAAAAAAACTCAAGAACCTTTATAATTGTGTTGGAATGGAAATCCGATAATTTTCTTGACTTGAAAATTAACGATCAAGCGATTTTAGTATTCAAAACATTATTGTCAATATTTATTTATTTTTGTGCACGCACAATTTTGATTTTTATTTGGCTCTTACATTGTCGACAATGGAAATGCATTGTTTGAAAATATTATTATATTTTAATGTCACTACCTACTATAAATATTGTAAAGCAATGTCTCTCTCTCTCTCTTTTTTTTTTCCTTGGTTTATCTATCATTTGGCTATTGTGATCCTCGACATTAATACAAACAAATACATACACAATACATGTTATTAATCAAAAATATATTTTAAAAAAATCCATTAAAATTATACAGTGTTATTTTCTCTTGTTTTCGTTAATCCATAACTCGACGCGAAAATATTCCCAAAACCAAAATATGTCATTTAATTAATTCAGTGAGTCAAAATTCATAAATATAGACTCTTGACAAAAATGGCACATCCACATGGAATTTGTTGAAAATAGCACTGTCCGGACTAGTGCATGAATGTGTATATGTCCAAACTTATAAATACGTACTTTGAAAACGTAAAATTTGGACAAATGCATAAATGGGTATATTTCATAATAATATCATTGGAAATTACAGCCAACAATGTTTTTAAGTACCAATTTAAAAGATCCAAGTTTAAAGTATTGTACAAAAATCAAGTGATAATACATTTTTTAAAAAATAATAATAATATATAATTAAATAACTCTACAAGCCCACCATACACCGTTTCACTAGAGTTTTGGTGTGTTTTTGTTGCGGGGTTTGGGAGTTTAATTGGTGGGGGTGGTGGCTGTGGTTTATTAGTGTTGTATGCTATAGTGGATTCTAGCAGGTGGTGATGTTGTGGTTCATTAGAGTTGCAGGTGAAGGTGAACGTGGAGGTGGTAGGTGGTTGTTTGTGCAGGCGGTTGTTGGGGTGGAATGTAGTGGCCATGTATTTGGTGGCGGTGGTGGCGGTGCTGACGGTGAGGTGTTGATGTGGTGATGACGACTACCGTGCTGATGTTGTTAGTGGTTGTGAGTGGGATGTTGTGGGGTGGACGGGGTGTTTGTGACTAAATATTTGGTTGATTGTAACTAATAAATTGGTTCATTTGTGATCATACGTGACCAATAAACTAGATATTTTGTGATCAATAAATAATATGTAATCGATAACTCGTGATTAATAAATAATACGTGATCTAAAAATTTAAGCCGTCACTTTTAAAATTTGTGATATGTGATCGATAAATAAATTGTGGCCTATAATTTTTTTTATTTGTAAATGATAAATAAATTGTGACATATAATATTTTTGATTCGTGGTTCTGAAATAATTTGTGACCTATATAATTTTTCATTCATGATCAAGAAATAATTTGAACCCAATTAATTCGATAATTTGTGACAAAATAATATAGAATTATGACCTTAATAAATTTAATTAATAAAATATATTTTTAATTAATTATTTCATGAATAAAATTTAATTAATATTCGATTTTTAAAATTTTAAACCTTGTTCTTAGTTTTGAAATGAATCGTACTTTAATCTCTTTGGAAATGATATTTTCCCAATCACAAATCCAAGATTCATTATTTATGCAAAAACATTTATGGAAAGTTATCGAAATAAATTGAAGTTATTATTTTTTTTTTTTAACAAAATAAATTTTGTTCTTTGACTAACTGTCTCTCAATCGAAACTTCTCGGATGAGTTTATCTAAATACGTTTTTAACGTCTTGATAAAGTCCGTAGAATTCGAGAAATGAATGTAAAATTGAAGTTAGAAGTTGTACCTTTCTTTTTTCGGTCCATCTTGCTTTAAGAAAGCATCATACTTTGCTTGCTCACGATACTACATTCAAATTAGAATATTTCTACAAGAGGGTTATAATCTTACACGGAATTCAACATTTTGCTTTATCTTACATAAACAGATTCAGTTTTAAAGATCATTTGAATAAATAATTTTTTTTTTCTAATCTTTAAAGATTAAACTTTACACGAGATAGTTGAACGCGGTATTAATTTCGATTCACTTTCTCGTCCATAAAATATAAATAGTTGTCAATCTATCACATCTTTTAAGCGAATAAAATAATTCGATCTGCCATAATGAAGAGTGCCGAACGAAAAAAATCTTTATCACAAATCTACTGTTTAGACTTTTAGATGAAGTAAATAAACAACATCCAATCTAATATGAGTCATGCTACTTTTACAGAATTATGTTACAAAATTGGTTTACAAAATACGCATTGACAAAATCTTGGCTAATGCTTTAAAGTATAATTTTTGAAACCGATGATCTAAATCTTGCCACATTATTTTATCAACACACTTTTGTAAACTACATTTATACAAGTAACATCTAAAGAATATGTCTGGAGACTATCCACTATTCGTATCTATCTTGTTATTCTTTATATTACTCATTCTGAATTAGTGGATGATATCAAAGGGAGTGACGATATGATACACCAAAAGGAAGATAATCGTAAAATGGCATAGCCAAGTAGAGCTTTTGTACATTTTCATTATATATTTTACTAAACAAACATAAATATAGAAATGAAACACTTTGCAAAAAAAAAAAAAAAATTTATACCTACCATCCGAAGCATATATTATAAATGAAACTTAAATGAATACACGCTCGTCTTTCCTAACTCTTCATCAATCATCAAGAATATAAGTTTTTAGTTTAGATGATTAAAATGTTACCATGGTCAAACAAAAAATATGCATTCAAGTTTCGTTGTTACCAATTTACGAGCACATTTGGCACTATGAATATTATGCACATGTCAATACTTTAATAAAAAAAATCAATGGATAAGTGTGTTGAAAATTGGATTTAAATGAATATACAATCGCACGTAGCAATACATGTCTAACGAAAATAAAATTTAGGATAAATTGCAATAATATTCGTTCTTTACCCAATTTTGCACTTTTGTTCCTGACCTTTTTTTGGACAACTGTGTTAAGGGATATATATCCCACATCGATAAATGATGTTGACACAGACCAATTCATAAAGATGTTGGTCTACTCCTCTTAACAAGGTTGACCTTTTAAGATGTAACTCCAAATCTTGTATCAGAGCTCATTATACTCCAACGAGCAATTCGATCTCGTTAAGACTCTAAAATGAGCACGTGAATTTCAAGATTGGTCTGCTCAAATGAGCCACCATCTTGCGGAGGCGTGTTAAGGGATATATATCTCATATCGATAAATGATGTTGACACAGACTAATTCATAAAGATCTTGAGATATTCCTCTTAACAAAGTTGACCTTTTAAGATGGAACCCCAAATCTTAACAAATTGGCTTCCCAACTTCTGTAAATTGACGATATTCATCTAAATGGATGGATTCCATCCAATTATGCATTAATTAACTAGTTTAACCAGCAAACTCAAAACGAAAAATAATCATTCCATTATTCTTAATTAAAAATACTAAATGGATAAGAAATAGGAAAACAAAAAAAAAAAAAAAAAGGAAGGAGAAAAGAATTAAAAAACAATAAATAAATAAAGTTCTTCCACCTCCACCCAACTCGGCACTATCCCACATCAACGACCACCACCCAACACTATCGTTGTAGTCGAGCTCTGTAATCATCCCCTACCCTCTCATTGATGTCAAATTCCGTTGTGACATTAGAGAGAGATCGATGACAATATTAGTGTTAGCGGTGGTGGCCGTAAATGAGGGATGGTACCATGGTAGAGTGAGGTAGAAGCAGATCTTTATTTTTTGTGTTCATAATTCTTTTCTTTTCCATTTTTTATCTGCATTTTTTTTTCAATATTTTAATTAAGAATAGTGGAATGAATTTTTTGTCCTTTTGAATTTGTTAAGTTGACTAACATAGAGTTGGATTGAATTTATCGAAGGGTAGGGATTCGGTTGTCCAAAAAGTAGCAGGGGCTGAAGTGAAAAGTATCTAGAGGTCGAGAACGTTTGATGCAATATTCCCTAAAATTAAATTTCTAATTAATTTCTTCAGCAAGCACACATCAGAAAACACTTCTACGGCACGTAATGACAACAATGCCCCTAACCCCTCACCGATCAGCCTATAAGCTCCATTTCTGATATCTCTATAACCTTTTGCGATTCTATAATATTTTTTTTTTTTTCCGAAAAACAGCGGAAAAAATTTGTTTCAAGATCATCGAAACACAATAAAGAGAGCCTCTCATTTTATTATTCTTCAATCTTTCGCTCGAATCTAGATTCTCTCTCCGTCTAAGCGCTTTCTGATTTCAAAGGTATTATATATGTGTATTTATGTATTTACTGTATATGTTTTAAATGTTTTCTGGGACTGTGTTTTAATTTTTAAAAATTATTGGGCATTTGAATTGATATTCCGAGATATGATTTGATCTCCTTTTTGTGCATTTTATTTAAAACATGATTTTAGCTCCTCTTTTAGCTGTATCTAGTTTGGAAGAGCAGTAGGTTTGGAGCTGGCGTAGGGTTTTTTTTTTTTAATTCTATTTTTCTTCCGTTTACCCGATTGATTTATAATTTATTGGTTATTTCTAGCTCTGTTGTTGTTATGGTAACCAGAAAGAATAACGTCAAAGTGTAAAACAAGTTTGAGTTAAAAGTATTATATGCTGGGGTGTGATATGTTCACACAAGAATTAGGTGAAGTCAACTTGATTCAGGCAGATTTATCTGTAGTTCACAGAATTTTCTGTAGGCCGTGCGCACCATTTTTGTTGCACTTTTTAAAATCCAGAAGTTTTAATTTATTGAACAGGATGACCTAGGATAATCCTATTTGACTTATTCTGTTTGTATATAAGTTAGCTATCTTGCAATGGTTATGCTGTCTTGGAGAATCTTCTTAGTTTTTCGTCATACCCAGCCATGTGATTTTAATGTATATTTTTAAAAGAAAAAGGTGATTTTGTTATGTGAAATAATCTCCACATAGCTGTTTTGGCAGCATGAGAGGGGTATAAAAAGTTGAGATTCATGAAATTCAATACAAATTTGTATGATTTTCTTTTAATGTATTTTGACCCGAGTACTTATTCCCATGCACCAAACGTAGCATATCTTAAAACCTATTAACAAGTTAACATTGATAAGGGACAATTGGTTACATTGCATTATAATAGATGGATTCTGGGGTTGCAATCTTGGGAGTAGAGAAAAAATATTTGAACTTGTTCTGTGCATTCCACTTAACGCAAGAGTTCAACTTCCTATTTCTATATCAAGCTTGGAGCGGTGAACAGTTTGTCTGGTAAATTTCTAAGCTGATTTAGTTTTTTTTTCTTAATCATTTTTTTGTTTTCTTGTGGGACCTTAATTTGAACGGTGAGTACGTTCAGCTCCAAGTTATAGGAATCTGTGACTAGAATGAGAGACTTAAGGAAAAATTGAACTAAATGTTGGGGTTTGATCCCATCACCACAAAATTAGGTTTAGTCGACTCCACCTAGGGTGAGAGTCAACTAAATCATTGTATTAATGTTTGATGGAGGCAAATAACCTTTCCCTTTATTATAATCTTTTTTCTTTCAAAATTTTTAACTCGTGAAGAGGATTATAGATGACAATCTATTTATTTTGAAGGAATGATTTATATAATCACTTGAGATATAGACCTTTCCATTTACCCAAACATGCCCTCCATGAATGTAAGGGTCCGTTTGATTGTAAAGGTGGAAAATGGGTGGAAAGAAAATGAATTCTAGGGAATTAAATTACCTAGAAATTGTTTTACTGGGAATTGTAATTAATTGTGTTTGATTTGTATAATTTTTCACCTGAAAAATGTTGAAAGTTTGGTGTCCGTTTGACTTCGTTTTTAATTGTCCATTAAAATGATAATTTTTCTACCACTGAGTCTAGAATTTATTCCCATTAAAAAAAAAATAAAAAAAAAAATAAAAAAAATAAAATATATATATATATGAAAAAAAATTGTTTTTAATATACCGAATATAATTCGTTTGGTTTTGTTTTACATGAAAATTGTCAATAAAAGTTTGGAATTTTTTTATCATTGTGTCAAAAAAAAATTCTAGTTGCCAAAAAAAAAAAAATGCTGGAAAATGAAAAAACCAACCAAACCACAAAAAAATAAATTCCACTCACACATGGAAAAGGGGCGCGTGAGTGGGCTATGGTGAAAATCAATTCTTGGCACAAATAAACCTATCAAACACAACAAATAGAGGGAATTGGAAAACCTTTTCCATTTTCTAGGGAAAAAAGGAGTAATCAAACACAACCTAAAAGAACTGGTGCATTATTGCACTATAATGTGAATGTTGCACTTGCTTATTTCTATACCAAGGGAAGTAACACATCATGGCAAGCATGATACAACTGTGCTCCTTTATACTACAATACTTCATGTTGCAGCAAAATAGTTTATTGTGAATGTAGTTTCCCCCCTTTCTTTCTCTCCTCACCGAGGGTTGAGCATCTTATGGTTGGGTATTTTTGAATAAATCTTTATTTTTTTGTGAATGAAAAGATTTCTGTTATATGAAATAATTTTCCTGTAAATGCTTTTACTGCTCCAAATGGGTCATGAGATTGGAATTCATGGAAAGTAATTTAAAAATTTCGAACTCCAAGTTCCCATTTCTGTGACACCAAATATAGCATACTCTGAAGAGGAAATTGGACAAAATGTCCATTTTGAAAGACACATTTGGAAAAGTGGCCACTTCTTTTAGTGGGTTCATAAGAGTAGCCATTTTTGAAAAATCGGTCTGGATTTCCTTTTCGATGTAAAGTTTTCCTCCATATATCCAAATGTATGGTTCAAGACCCATTCTAAATCCAAGACCTATTTCGCTGGCATCTGTGGTCCATATTGCCTCTGTGCCACTTCTTCCGCCTCGTTTTCTGTGAGAAAAGACCCTCTTTTTCTGTATGAAGAAGACCCTTGTTTTCTGTATGTAGAAGACCCATCTCCATACCATATCGCCGGCATATCGTTTTACAATAAATGGTGAAAGGGGGAAGAAAATACGATAGAATAGATGTGAATTTGAATCTTACAGGTCTGAGTTTTGACATTTGGTTGTTGAGTTCTACATTTTGTGTTCGAGTTATGTCGAGATCTGCATTTTTTCGACATTTGTTTGTCGAGTTATGTCTAGATCTGAGTTTTCTCGACATTTGGTTGTCGAGTTCTTCACAGTGCAACTTGAATTTTGTCGAGGGCATTGGTTGTAGATTTGGTTTGGCCTGCAATAGTGGGGGTTTTGGTTGACCGGGTCGGACTGGGGAATAGCCCGAAAGTTTTTAGTGTATGTTGGTATCTGAAGCCACTGAATTGAATTGAAGTGAAGTAGACGTTCTTCAGATATGCCAGGTTGGGGTGAGACAGAGTGTGTATGTGTGTGGGAATCCAAGAAAATAATGCAAGAAGGTAATGCTAAAGAAGGTTGCTTTGGATCTGAAGTTTTGTTAGGGACAAAGAGTAAAGGAGGATGTTGGACAAATTGGAACTTCTTTTGGCCGGTGTAGGTCCCTGCACCAGTGGCTGGTGGTGGGTGTGGGAGTAGGGGTTTGGTACATTAAAAAATGGCCTATTTGCAAAAGTTATTGAAACTTTTATAAAAATTTATTTTTGTCTATTTACATAAATGGCCAATTGGCCATATTTGCGTAAGTTTTTTAAAATGGCTATTTCTTAAATTACACCCCCATTCATGGCTATATATCCGAATCCTCCTACTTTGAAACTATTTGACATTTTACAAAGGAGTTTCCATAGTGTCTACATTTAGTATTCAATTTACTTAAAAGAAAATGATGTGAATCTCCTCATTTGGAGATGAGTCCTCCAGTACCAGTAGACTGGTCTGACTTAAAGAAAATTGGTTTGAAACGCATGCATCAGTATGGTATACATATTTTCTGAGTGTTTTGGATAGTAGAAACCACATAATTTTTGATGCATGGTTGAACTTCATACATTTGGAGCTCCACCTAATCATTATAGATAAGTGTTTTAATTGTGTGCAATAAGGTTGTTAGATTTTCTTATAGTTCTCTTCTTTTGCTTTTACAGATGGAATCTGGGCAGCATTGTAATATTTCCAATTTTAACAAACCTACCTCTGCTGCTACTGAAGAAGACAACGTAAGAGAAGGTGATTCTTCATCAAATGCACCTAATGTTGATCTGAGCTCAACCTATGAAAACGAACCAATTCTTATGAACTCGCAGAATGTCTCCTATATTTACAGACAAGATGTTGTAAAAAGCAAAACTAACAGTAAGATAGGCATTGTGACCGAAGTTGCTGGTGACTCAGATTCAGATAGCAGCATATCTGACGATGAAGATGGGGATGAGGATGATGATGAGGACGAGGATGAGGATGAGGATGACGAAGTTGGTTCTAATGAGGATGGTGATGTGGATAATGGAAATCTTGATGAGAGCGCTGATGAAATTACTGACAATAATAACAGTAAGAGCAGTCCTCTTTCCGCTGACCAAGTTAGAGTTCTCTGGATGGATGAGTCTGAAACAACAGAAACTACTACTGATGTGACAGTTGTAGATAGAGGATTTTTACATGGAGATTATGTTGCTGCTGCCTCTGATCCAACTAATCAAATAGGTATCGTGGTTGATGTCAATATCTCTGTTGATCTATTAACTCACGAGGGATCTATTTTGGAAGGTATATCATCTAGAAACTTGAAACGCATTAGGGATTTTACCGTTGGTGATTATGTAGTCCTTGGACCCTGGCTAGGTAGAGTTGATGATGTTTTGGATAATGTAACGGTTTTGCTTGATGATGGCTCTGTATGTAAAGTCACGAAAGCTGATCCACTCCGTCTAAAACCCGTTGATAAGAACATTCTTGAAGATGGACACTTTCCATATCATCCGGGTCAGCGTGTTAAGGCAAGCTCCTCCTCAGTTTTCAAAAATTCTAGGTGGCTATCTGGATTGTGGAAAGCTAATCGGTTGGAGGGTACTGTAACCAAAGTTACCATTGGTTCTGTGTTTATTTATTGGATTGCATCTGCTGGGTATGGGCCTGACTCTGCTACTACCCCAGCTGAAGAACAGAGTCCCAAGAACTTAAAATTATTATCTTGTTTTGCACATGCAAACTGGCAGTTGGGTGATTGGTGCCTTCTTCCATCATCTCTGGTATCATCCTCCACGTGCCTGGACAAGGGATTATCAAAACTAGAGACTTCCAGTTCTGCTAAAGATGAACCAGAAGCTGTTGAAACAGAAGATGAGTCCGATGCAGAAGTGATGATTTCAGAGGAACCAAATGGGAACAGTAAACCAATGGCAAATAATGAAGATGCTTCTTTGGATATAAACAGCCAAACATTCGAGAATACCGCCCCCGAAGAATTGAAAATATGCACCAGTTCAATGTCAGTTACAAAGGAAAGTGTCCACGAGACCTGGCCCCTTCAGCGTAAAAAGATCCGTAAAGTTGTATTGAGGAAGGACAAGAAAGCCCGAAAGAAAATAGAAAATTTTGAGAGGGCTGTTTTGATTGTCAATACAAAGACGAAAGTTGATGTTGCCTGGCAGGATGGAACAATAAAGCAGGATTTGGACTCCACATCTTTGATCCCTATCGATAGTCCCGGTGATCATGAGTTTGTTGCTGAACAGTATGTAGTGGAGAAGGCTTCTGATGACAGTGACGATGCTGTTGAGATAAGACGTGTTGGAGTAGTGAAAAGTGTCAATGCTAAAGAGCGGACAGCTTCTGTTAGGTGGTTAAAGCCAGTTGCCCGGGCAGAGGACCCCAGAGAGTTTGATAGAGAGGAAGTTGTAAGTGTTTATGAGCTAGAGGGGCATCCTGACTATGACTATTGTTATGGAGATGTAGTTGTTCGGTTGTCGCCTGTTTCTGTACCAGGGGAAGTGGATTCTTTCATGGAGCCTGTTGAAGAACCAAACCAGAATATTAGTTCAAATGAATCTAAGCAAGATAAGAAAAGACGTCCTGGAAGTAAGAAGGTACAGAGCTCATCCGGTGATGATGTGCCTAGTGAATTTTCAGATCTCTCTTGGGTTGGGAACATCACTGGGCTAAAGAATGGTGACATTGAAGTTACCTGGGCTGATGGGATGATCTCAGTGGTATGCTTGAAGTTTCATGTTACTCTGTTTTTATTTGGAAGTTTCCCTTGTTAAACCATTTCTAATTCGGAGTATATTTTCACTCTAAAGCTCTTTTACTTGTCCTCTCTCTCTCTCCCCCCATCCCACTAACAACTTGAGCAGTTGACGTTTCTGGTTTTGTCATCTGGATTTATATATTATTTTACCATCGTTACTTGTCAACTATACCACTGTATACTCGTGGGCATGGAGAATGGAATTAGAAGAACAAAATTGAATCTTAGTAACACCTGTGACTGCAGAGTTCCTAGATTTTGTATTCCATCTAAATTTATATTAAATTATGCATGAAGATTGGTTATGGATAATTATATTTCTTTTACGCATGCGATGATACTGTGTCTTAATGAGATTTACTATAGCTTCTTTTGCCATAAAAAGTAAAGAATTTTGCCATCATTCTTAGCTGAAGATCTCTGTTGTTTCAGGTTGGTCCGCAGGCAATTTATGTTGTTGGTCGTGACGATGATGAGTCTATTGCCACTGGAAGTGAAGCTAACGATGATGCTGGTAGCTGGGAAACTGTTGAGGATGATGATTCGGAAACTGTTGAGAATTCCAAACAGGTAAGTGACTCCTGGAACTATGGTTTTCATGACCCCTATTAATTAATTTACTTTAGCCTCTTTCTTTGGAAAAACAACACTATCAACCTTTGTCTGGATTTTGATTGATGCAAAAACTTACTTCTCAATATATTGGCAACACGTAGATTTTCTATGGATACATTTGATTCTTCCGAGTGTTACTTAAGCCGGATGATAAAAAAAATATCATGTCTAATTCCTTCAGGGGATGGATCTACATTAATTCACCTGCCTCAACATCAAATGACCTGATTTGAATGATCCTTATATGTGGAATCCACATTGCCTTGCAATGAAAGTTCATAGATTTCAGCTTTCCTTTAGCCAACCATAGGTTGTTCAGTCTTGCCTCGATTTCTTACAAAGCTTAAAATTCTTTCTACTCCTGCCTGTTTAGGTTATGACCAATCTCAAAGAAGCTCCTGTTGAGCTTGAGTAGCTTGGTGTCTTTATGTTTATTTCTCACGCTAAATGGCTTAGTGAGCCCTGCTTAATTTTATTGAATATAAAAAATAGAAGCTACTTTTAATTCAAATCAAATGAGTTTCTAATGAGCCAATTCTAGGCATGGGTTTCAATTTTTCTACAAATGAGTTCTCGTAAAGAACCGTAAGGAACCTCCTAAGGGCAAAAGCTTTATGTCAATGAAAGTTATCTTTTCTCAAACGTTTACAATTTGAGAGTAACTGATAGTACACCATTTATATCAGAGTCCTTTTTGTCTACTCTATAGCCAATTATATTTTGGCGTGCTTTTAAAATGAAAAATCCGAGGGTTGATTTTCAGAGTTGTTGGAGCAATGAAAATCCTGAAGTAAATGAAATTACCTGATGTAACGACCAGAATGTATTATGATCTATTAGTTTAAGCCTCGTTTAAGCTCTAAGCAGTTTGGCAAACTTAGTAACAGTGTTTTCTTCTAAAGTAACTACCAACAAACAACGTGTGGCCTTACCATCTTATTAATGCAAACTTTTGTTTCTGACTGTTATATCAAATGTGCACACATTTTATATCAAAGGCTGCCAGGCAAATGACTAGTATGTCTTGCGGAATTTGGTCTGTCTGTAGTTACTTCATATGCTTGTGATAAAAGCTGGAAATGACATTTCCTTATAACTTCTACAGAATTTTTGTTACATTTTTGTTAATACTCTGTATTTGCATGTAGGACCTCAGGACAGACAATGAGAGTGACGTCAGACCGGAATCTGAGGAGAGCAACATTGTTGCAGAAAATTCTGGAAAGAATGGAGCTCTCTCAATTCCCCTTGCTGCACTTGGATTTGTGACTAGACTTGCCTCTGGAATATTTTCAAGGGGACGGCAGCGCACGAATCTAATGGATTTGGATTCCATAACTGAAGATGAACTTCAATCTGAGGGATCCGCTCTAGAAAGAGAGACAAACAATGAATCGAGCTGCCAGAAACCTAATGATAGTGAGAATCATCTTGCAAAGATTCCTACTAATGGAAAGGGGGAAGAAAATGATGCAGCAGAGGCCCAAGATTTATTAGAAATTGCTGAAGCTCTTTGTAACTTGAAACCGCTAGGAGCAGCTCCAGCTTCATGTGACGAGGACACTTCTAGGTTCAAAGGCTTTGATATTGTTAGAAATCCTTGTGACCATTATTTTCTTGGTGCACATGGGCAGGTGAGTTCACATTTTGTACACAACCACCACACCCTTGAAAGAAAAAGAAAAAGAAGAATGAAAGAATTAATACAGGAACATTATGCACGTCTCTTTGTTTCCCTTCTGGTCATCCCTTTTTTTTTTTCCCCATTAGTTTTATCATTTTTGAAAATCTTCCACTACTACAGAATAATGCGGGTAGGAAGTGGCTCAAGAAAGTTCAACAAGATTGGAACATTCTTCAGAATAATCTCCCTGGTACGGTAACTAACTTCTCAGTCCTATTTTGAATTCTTGTTTTCATGTTGAAACAATCACAGCTGTCATTCTAAAAGTAAAATTATTTTAAACAGAGGGGATATATGTGCGTGTGTATGAAGATAGAATGGATCTTTTGAGGGCGGTGATAGTTGGAGCTTATGGTACACCTTATCAAGATGGCCTTTTCTTCTTTGATTTTCACCTCCCACCAGAATATCCTGACGTTCCACCTGTAAGAGAACATGATATTGGTTTGTTTACACAAGTCTTTCTTTGAATCTTGAAAACTAATCATGTTACATTTCTAACTTTTTTCTTGCTCATGTTATATATCAAACCCATCCAAGTTATCCATACTAATATTTTACATTTATATACAAATATTGTCATTGCTCTATTTGCAGTCAGCATATTATCATTCTGGAGGGTGGCGAATAAATCCAAATTTGTACGAGGAAGGGAAAGTCTGCCTTAGTCTTTTGAATACATGGACAGGTAGAGGAAACGAGGTTTGGGATCCTTCATCATCAAGCATTCTTCAAGTCCTGGTTTCACTCCAGGGACTAGTACTAAATTCCAAGCCATATTTCAATGAAGCGGGATATGATAAACAAATTGGGACGGCTGAAGGGGAGAAAAATTCATTGTCTTACAATGAGAATACATATTTGTTGAACTGTAAGACAATGATGTATCTGATGCGGAAACCTCCAAAGGTGATAAAAACCAGATTTAACTCATTTTTGCCTGCCAAGTTGTTTGTTCCATCATTTTCCTTGGAAAATCATGGACATTTTATTTTGGCTTTCTTCTTCTTTATCACAAATTCACATCACTTTTCAGTGGCAAGCTATTTTATTTGATATGAAACCTATGTAATGTTTTACTGAATTGGCTTGATAGTAAATTCTCCCCAGAACCTTCCATGACAATGGTTAGGTAGATTAAATTATTTTGTGCATAGCTGATCTAAATTCTAAGCCTATTATCTATGTTGTGACTTGCGAGCGCTGGTCCAAACAATCCCCAGAAATATTCTCTCAACATACTATTCATCTTCGTTTTGCTGTTTTCTGGTTTTTTTCCCTCTTTTCTTCCGTGTATTCAAAGTAACTTTGATGTATGTCAGGCTTTAAAACAATTTTTTAGCAATGAACTTATTTGCTTGTAATGTAACTCTGCATGATTGTTTGCAGGACTTCGTAGAGCTTGTCGTCCAACATTTCAGAAGACGTGGCTACTATATTCTCAAGGCTTGTGATGCTTATATGAAGGGACACCTGATCGGCTCACTCACAGAGGATGCTTCCATTAGCAGTAATAACCACGGTAACTCAAATTCAGTTGGTTTCAAGCTGATGCTGGATAAAATTGTGCCAAAACTTTTCTTAGCTTTAAATGAAGTTGGAGCTGACTGTCAGGAATTCAAGCACTTGCAAAAATTGTAGCAGTGGTCTTAAAGGACCTTTGTGTTTCTTAATCAGCCCCAAAGAGGTCAGCCTTTCCAATTCGTGGGTTTTCTCTAAATTTTGAATACCTGCAATGTGAAGGCTTGAGATGTTTCTAAAATGAGATACTTTATAATGGGACATTAGACACTGTATGATCATGCTTAGATTATCAGTGTCGAATTTTTTGGAGTTATATCCGGTGTTATACTTTGTAATATTCCCTGAACTAACAAATTGAAAAGCGAGCAGCTTCTTGTGGATTTCGCTACTCAGTTGTGACTGGACAACTATTTTTTTTTTTTGTTCTGTTTTCGTGTCCCTCTAAAATGGACAGTTATACTTTCTGTCAAGAACAATTTTTATTCAGGGATCAATTTATGAAATTCTTTTTATTGTACTCTGTAGGAATTGTTAAGCCGTAATAGATTTGACGAACAACTATTTGTATCTACTCGTCTTATGTATAAAATGGCATGGAAATGTGCATTATTTCTTAGCTGGCTTTCATGAAAGTGATAAACTAAGCGAAGTGTTTTGGGTTCGTCTGTAGAATCTTGTTCGTTCCACTTTTCAGTGATTTTCCATCTGTAATGCTCATCACCTTTTCGGGGGTTTGTCATCAATTTTAATCATATGTTTTGTGGGATTTACGAATTTTCAATAACATATTTTATTATTATTATTATTATTATTTAATCAAAATTTGCTAAAACTCTGATTTTAATTCCAATTCGATGTTGAAATTTTGAAATTTTGGATTTTGTTGAAAAAGTCTCAATATTTTTATAATACACAAAATCGAGTTCAATTATTAATAGAACGAGCAAAGTTGTCCTTTCTCAAAACATTGCTATTAAATTGTCCTAAATTGTTTTGACGATTGTTAGTGAAGAGTTGACGAGAAGAAATTTACGGTTCATGTTGTAATAAAACTAATGCAGTACCTTCCATTTCGTAGTCATGACGAGAATTTATTTGTTATTCACGCATTATCCAAAAAATCACTATTTCAAAACGTGTTTTCTTCAAAAATTTAATTTTAACGGAGCTCAAACGGGCTAAATTACATGAGAAAATTAAGCTTTGAAACTCCTAATTTCCTTGAGAGATACTCTCCAGATATCAGGGGTGGACCCAGTACCTGGCTAGCCCCCATGGCCGCTCGTGTTGGGTCTATCGGAAACTTCAGACGATCGTCGGGTAGGGGTTGGGAGCCGGGAGCCAAGAAGAAGATGAAGAATAGAAGGAGGAGGCGCTGTTGGTGTTGGGTTGGAGCTGGAGTCTGGAATTTTCAAAATTTTTGGGCTTCATTTTTTTTTTCTAAAAAGGCCCAATTTTTTAGCTCAATTCATAGCCGATTTTGCTATCCATTTAACAAAACCAAATAAAAGGAATTGGTCAAATCCAATTTCCATATCCATTTCTCATATCTTCTGGGCAATGGGGGCGGCGTCGTCACAACTACGAGGGCGATTGTTGGCGAAATTAATTTGGGCAAAATTACTTTGAGGACTGAGGATGGTGGAGGCTGTCAGCTGTGACTGTGAGTTTTTGGGCTAGAGTGGAGGCTGGGTTGTGGTGACTGGTGAGTGGAGTCTGGAGCAGCAGAGCTTCTGCCTTAGTTCCGGGTCCGACTATGTTTTCTACTGGGCTTGTTCGCGCCTCTGAGTTTTTGGGCTTCCTGCTGGAGGTTGGGCTGTGGACAGGAGGCTGGAGCTTCCGCCTTAGTCTGGCGCTGGACATGCTGAGGCAGACTTGAGTTTTCGGCTAGGCCACTGGAGGTATCAGGTATGTTACGTATGTATATTGTATAATGTATTTGAATTTGCCAATTTTCTATTTTCTATTTGCTATGAATTATAATGAGTAAATGAGAATTTATGGATGGATGCAAGCCCCTAAACTGTATATTTATGTTTTTGTATTCCTTTTTTTTTTTTTTTTTCAATTTTTGTTAATTTATGAATTATGAGAATTTATATTAATTATCAGTTATGACTTATAATTTTGAATTGTGCTTATGTATTGTAAATTGGGAACTTATGATCAACGGTCAACGCCGGATCCAATTCTTGAATTTGCCCTTGCCAGAGATAACCAATTAAAACTTGATTTTTGACTGAGTTGAAACTCCAATATGAGAGTTTAATGTTTCAACGGTCATGGTACTTTTAAAGTTGTTACTTAGAGTGTGTTTGGTGCATATTAAAATGAGATAATGCATTTTTTGAAGTAATGTGATAAAGAATATGTAGTTGAAAAAGAAGGAAAAATTATTGATGTGATGAAAAATATTATTTTATTGAAAAATGTGTGATTGAAAATGAATACAAAAATGTGAATGAAATAAATAATGTGGATCAAACAAGGGCTCATAATTTAATTTGTTTTCACACATTCGCAATATTATAAACGTCATTTTCTATCAGTCACTTTGTCTCCTTTTGATGGGAAATTTGTAGTTTTGATGACGTGGGTAAACGAAATCATTAACTTTTCAAACAATTCGGAGTGATGGATGAGAAACAATGTTAGCGAGAAAAGGCCTTAAAAGTAACTTTTCGAAAAAAAAATTAAAACTCAGCGACACTTGATTTTTTACCCCCACAATATGAACATTGAATAAAGATGACATGTGCTGGAAAAACATTTTTATTTGCACCAAAAACCAGATTTAGAGGGGACAACAAAGTCAAAGGAAAGAAAATTTCATTCATAGCATCGCATAGGTTTGGATTGCACTTGCATCTTGATGCCTCTAGAACTGAATTCCAGTATCAGAAAAGGCACAGTGTGTTTGTCGATTCAAGGCACAAGAAGACCGCTTCCTCTATTAACTACTAAGAGAGACTTAACGCGTTGTACTATCTCCAATATAAATTATCATTTATTTTGCTACGTCTCATTCCATAAAAGACAATTTATATTAGAGTAAATACAACGGGTCACGTCTCTGTTAGATAAGAAATAACAAGAAAAGTTGAAGCAAAATATTGAATGCTAACTGAGCAGATTCAAAAACTATTAGCCATCTTTTCTTTTTTATTTTTTTTCCCATTATCATCAACTTCACTCATACTATGATAAACAAACTACCCATCCCAACTCCACGATTATATTAATCCCTCGGGCCGACTTTGGTCATTGGACTGTGTAAGTTTTTAGCATTTTTTCTTGCAGTCCGTCGTCAATGGTTTGAACACAAAAAAGATTGGAAGTTTATTTCTCAACATTCGATAGATTTCCAAGTAAAAAAAAAAAAAAAAGTCTAAGCTTTTGAAGATGGGAAGTCCACAAACTCATGAATATCATAATCATTGTCAAAGATCGCTAAGTTATGTAGGCACCCTCCCTTTATGGGATGGTTTTTAATGTAACTTCTACCCATGTAGTTGTAACAATTGGTACTGGGTGAGACACTCGAGGATGACCCTCACTGTGGATGGGTCATTTTGGGAGATCTACTACAAGTAGAAGACAAATCCCTCAAAGTCAACTACCTGGAAATGTGGACTGTCCCATCACTAAGGTAAGCTTGTGGGCTTAAAACCACTTGGACACCCTATCCTTAAATTCGGTTTTAAGGGTGAATTCTACTTCTACTCAACGTGGTTGCAACAAATATTTAGAACCATCTTTGAAAAGCATCAAGCCAGAGAACCATCTTTGAATTCATCTAATGAACCACAATAGAACTCCAACGACCATCCATCCGCACCTCATTCTTAACTCACAAACATCCACTGCACCTCATTCTTAAACTATGAACATCCATCTGTACTTCATTTTTTCTGTTCTCAACATTAAAAAACAAAAATCCTCCCCTAATCGAATGAAACTTAAGATTTTTTCCTGCTCAGTGTATTATAGAAATCCGAGGTTAAACACTTAAGATGTGCCACGTTATGCTAAGCATAAAGTTTCAGCTTTCCCAACTTCTAAGTTCAGCTTAAATAGCAACACCAAAAGATTTATTTCACAGATTTCCAAAACATATAATTTCTTCATAAACATGCAACAATAACACTGTAAATTGCTGAATGAACTTGTAGTTTGGCTATGGCATGAACACAGCATTACAAATTTCCACAGACGATATACCATTATAGGATTCTTGGTCTTGCTTAAATGCAGCTTTTTAAGCTTCTTTTTTTTTTTTTTTGGCACTGCCACGACCAAAGATGCCAAATCATATGTATTATTAAACAATAAGACACATAATTCAAGACCCAATGTATATTCATCTCCAATTATCCAATCCGCATACCAGAAAACAGAACAATTGTGGTAACAGGTAGCTAAAATAAACAATAAGAGGAAGATCATACATTGTTCTTGAAAATATTCTGGCGGGCAAGAAACCTTGCGACCGGCGGTGTAACGGCAAAAGTAATCGGAACCCTAACTGGAAACAGAGCCTTATTCAGCAAAACCGCCAGCGCCAAAGCCCCACCGCTCGAAGCCACCAGGTCAGCAGTCCGATTTCTCTCCTTTTTCACATCATTCATTACCGGTTGTTCCATTATGAACCCTTCGGAGGAGGAACCAGTATCAACAGTTGTAATTTCAGATTCTGATGAGGGCAGTTCAGGGATTTCGCCTTCTTTCGGCTTCTTGCCGAGGCTGGGCATGCCCATTTTTTCAAAAATTGATTCCACATCGACGTTGTTATTGATGGCGGTATAAAGGCCGGTGATTGAGGCGGCGGAGACTGAAAAATGCACTCCCAATGCAACCTTCCCGTACTTCCTCAACAGCTCCCGGAATCTCCCTCCAGACATTTGTAGTAGAATAAAGTTTCAATTTTCAATCTCTCTTTTTATACTTCTCCACCAATTTCTCTTGCCCCTTTTCATTCACAATAAGACGGTATGTGTATTACAATAAGTTGCCGATAAGTTGCCGATAAGTTGCCTTGCTCTCCAAGGCTCGGTTGGTCTCCTAAAAATCCTCCTAATCACAAAGATCTATTTACCTAAAATAGTAAATTAAGGAAAAATATTTGCCAAAAGATATGCACAAATAAATTCCTACTTTAGCAGGGCCGTACCTGTGTTTCGCGGGGCCTGAGGCGAACTTCAAAATTTGAGCCCTTAAGCCATAGCAGACAATCCTCTTTTTCTTTTAAAAGAATCTTACGGAACTAAATTTGTTAACATTAATTCAACAATAAAGCAACAAATAAAACTAAAATATTCAAAATAATTATTTTGCAATCAAGTAACAATACGAAAATGTTCTAACCAATCACTTAAATACAACTCGTCTTACAATATCCGAGGCAAAAATATAATCAATTTTGTATAGTCGAGTTGTTCAACCGCACTATCACACTAACACATATTCAATCACACTATCACATTCACAAATTCAATTTATACATCCAAATATCCAATATCCATACTCAAATTCATTATCCAAATATCCAATATCCATACTCAAATTCTCAAATCTCAGTCACAAAACAAAATAAGTAAACTAATCAAGCTGGAAACAAAAATATCTTATGGAATTAAGAAACATACCCGGATACCCCCTCAAGAAAATTGATTAATTCATTCCTGTAACTATAAATCAAGCTTCAAATGAAAATGTATGGCTCCAACTGCTCTATCTTAACATGTAAATCAAAGATTGAAATGAAATGATTCGATCAAATTTGTCTCTGATGTCCTAAATAAAGGAATGAGGGATGAGTGAAAAGAAACGAACTAAGAAATCTCTATTTATCACAGCTATTACTATTTAAAACTCTAATTTCTTCCAATAATGATTGTCAAATAGGACTAAATTCAAACAAAATTGATCAAGAATTGCCAAATCATTTTTCACCATCAACAAGCATCATTTCATTTGTTAAAACGAGCTACAGTACAAAGGTGTGTGTAAAAAAAAGTGGGCAACCAACAATACCTAGCATCATTTTGGTCTTTGGGCCCATCAAAGTTGAAACAAACTCTATTATCTTTCCTGTGTTTCTCAATTATACCCATAATCACAAATTCTCGCAAACAGAGAAGCTCAAAAGTCAAAAATAAAGCAAAAACGCTTAAACCCTTATTCTCTATCCACTGACACTTGCACTTCAGTTTCAATACTATGATTTCTAACATAAATTATTCCTAACATCCTAATCGAAAATCTTTTTCTCAGACGGCTATAGTTATTAGTTACAGTTGGGTGGACAGTGAGTTTATTTTTTGGGTTTAAAATGGCGAGGTTTCTTCGGAATGCATCTTCTCTCAGGTGCTCTTTGTTTCCACAGTTACAGAGTTTTCTCCTTATAGCTTTCTATTTGTTTTGTTTATCTATTTCTATCAGTTGCTCTCCATATTATTAACGTTTCACGCCTCACGAGCCCAGGCAAACGCCGGACGAGAGGAAAGGAGGGAAAGGGCTGACCTGAAGATGTGGAGGCGGACTGGCGGTGTAGAACTCAGGCACAGGGAATAAGGATGAGGGAAGTGAATCGTGTTTTAGGTTAAATTAGAAAAAAAAAAAAAAAAAACTCAAAAAAATGGGCCCTCAAAATTTCTGGGCCTGAGGCGGCGGCCTCTTGGGCCTCCCCTCAGGTCCGGCTTTGTACTTTAGTCACAACAAAATATTAATATCGTAAACACCCCCCCTCCCCCCCTCTCTCAAGTGGGAGCGTGAAGATCTCGAACGCCCAACTTGTAAAGTAGAAACTCAAATTTCGCTTTTCCCAACGCTTTTGTAAAGATGTCTGCCAATTGAACACTAGTGGAAACATATGACGGACAAATCATCCCTTCAGTAACCGCATCTCGAATAAAATGACAGTCAGTCTCTATATGCTTTGTTCTTTCGTAAAATACTTGATTTTGAGCAATGTACAACGCTGACTGACTATCACAATACAACTTCATACCCTTCGGATGTCGCACACCCAAGTCACCCAAAAGTTGTTTAAGCCACTTTAACTTACACACTGTTGCCGCCATAGATCTATACTCAGCCTCCGCAGACGATCTGGACACTGTTTGTTTCTTCTTGGTCTTCCACGACATAGGAAAACAACCAAGTAAAACGAACCATCCTTTCAAGGAACGCCGCGTAAGTGGACAACTAACCCAATCTGAGTCATACCACCCTTCTAGACTTAGATCACTATCAGCACGAAACAAAATCCCTTGCCCCGGACTCTTCTTCAAATATCTCACAACCTTGAGAGCCGCCTCCCAATGATCCTCACGAGGTTGTTGCATAAATTGGGACAAAATATGAACCGAATATGCAAGATCAGGTCTCGTCACAGACAAGTAAATCAATCTTCCTACAAGTCGCCTATATGGGGCCGGATCCGCAAGGAATTCGCCCTTAGCAAGGGTCAAATTGTGATTTTGTTCCATAGGAAATGCCGCAGGCTTTGCTCCCAATAAACCCGTTTCAGAAACTATTTTGAGTGTGTATTTTCTTTGGCAAAGAAAAATTCCTCCTGGATTGCGGACTACCTCTAGCCCTAAGAAATATTTCAAAACTCCCAAATCCTTCATATGAAAGCACCTGCCAAGGTAGTCTTTAAAAGTTGTCAATGCAACCTTATCATTCCCGGCAATAATCAAGTCATCAACATAGACTAACACGTTGATCTGAGTTCTTCCCCTGCACAACCCAAATAATGAATAATCTGAATAGGATTGCACAAATCCATAATTCTTCAACGCTGTTGACAGTTTTGCAAACCAACATCGAGGAGCTTGTTTCAAACCATACAAGGACGTTTTCAATCTGCAAACCATGTTAGGATTTGTATTCTTGAAACCTGGAGGAACTTTCATATAAACCTCTTCACTTAAGTCACCGCGAAGAAAAGGATTATGCACATCCATCTGATGAACTTCCCAATTTTTAACAGCAACAATTGTAAGAAAAATACAAACAGTCGCCATTTTAGCCACATGAGCAAATGTCTCGTTATAGTCAATTCCTTCCACATGATGATTTCCATAGATCACAAGTCTTGCTTTGAGTCGCTCTATGCTGCCGTCAGACTTATACTTAATTTTATATATCCACTGGCTCCCTAGTGCTTTCTTCCCGGGTGGAAGAGTCTCCATTACCCAAGTCTCATTATCTTCAAGGGCTCGTATCTCTTTACCCATCGCATCTCGCCATCCTGAGTCTTTCATTGCTTCTTTAAAATTCTTTGGCTCATGTCCTACTGTGACGGCTACAAGAAAATTCCCGTGTCTCACAGAAAAACATTCACAATTCACAAAATATGTTATAGGATAGGGCGTACCTGAGGAAGATGAAAGAGTTGATGAATTCTCAGATGGACTTATTTTCCGTATAGTATGAGTAACAAAATCACGATACCGTGCTGAAGGAATTTTGGCTCGTTTCCTCGTCCTAGCTCACTGTCAACTTGCACACCTTGCTCCTCCACCGTATTCTCCAGCCCCCCATCGCACACACCCTCATGTGCGAGCTGTTGCACGGGCTGCACCGCAGCAGCAGACCCCCCTCGAGAGTGGACGCTGCCTCCAACCCCCCCTCAACGCACATAGCACACTCATCGGCACCCTCATCCTCACTCTATGCCCCATCCTCACTGTGCGCCACATAGGAGTCACCACATTCAGTGGTTTGTTAGTCGTAAAAGGAAATTCTTTCTCAAATAACTTCACATCCCTCGATACAAAGTACTCGTGTGTTTCTAAATTATACAATTTCCAACCTTTCTTCCCAAAAGGATAGCCAACAAAAACACACTTACGGCTCCTACTTGCAAATTTATCACCTTGCAAAGGCAACCAAATACACGAAGAGCATCATAAGAAGGCACTTTCCTAAACAACATTTCATATGGCGATTTAGACTTAAGTAAAGTAGAAGGTGTTCTATTAATCAAGTGACATGCTACCAACACACATTAACCCCAAAACTTTATTGGTAAGTTCCCTTGAAACTTAATGCTCTAGCTACATTTAAAATATGTTGGTGTTTTCTCTCAACCCTCCCATTTGTTGTGGAGTCCCAACACAAGAAGTCTAAAAAATAATTCAGTATTTTGAAAATAATCATGCAAACAATTAAATTCAGTCCCATTGTCACTTCTCACACGTTTTATCACTTGTTCAAATTGTCACTCAACCATAGCAACAAAATTAAGAAACATAGATTCAACTTCCATTTTATTGCATAGTAAATATACCCAAACTCCTCTTGAAAAATCATCGACTATTGTTAAAAAATAGGTAGCCCCACATGAAGACCGAGTCTTGTAAGGCCACCCCAAATCCAAATGAACAATTTCAAAAATCATACCAGCTTTATTCGTACTAATGGGAAAACTAGATCTAGGTTGCTTTGCACGCAGGCATACATCACAAGCTTTATCATTTTTCCGACAAGAATGATTCAAAGCCGGAATCATCTTCACTATTTTCTCCGACGGATGCCCCATTCGTTGATGCCAAAACTCGAACGATGAATCACCATCCACTGTCAAGACTTTCACTTGAGGAACACCATGAAAAAAATAAAGTCCATCCAATCTTTCACCCGCTCCAATCACCTTCCTCGTGGTTAGTCCTGTATAACACAAATATTATTAGTGAATTGTACAACGCAATTTGATTCATCGATTAATTGAGTCACATAAATTAAATTGCATGTTAATTGTGGGACATAAAGCACATGGTCAAGCTGCAAGCCTCCTGGCAACACGACACTTCCCTCTTGGTTTGCTTCTGCCGTGTTTCCATCCGGCAATCCCACCGGGCAGGGTATCACTATTCTCACATTTCTCAAAATAGATAAGTCACACGTCACATGGTTCGACGCTCTTGTATCGATAATCCAACTAAAATTACTGTTCTTACCATATGCCGATCTTTTGTTTTGGCTAAGTTCAAAAAATTAAAAAGTTGCTGTAGTTGCATTGCTGAACTACCCGCAAGACCCGCAGCTTCAGTCGCACCTGCCGCCCCTGCGAGTTCCCTGCCTACTGCCCAGATGAAGCTCCAGCCCCGTTGGTTTTATTTGTGCAGACAGGCGGTGCACCATAGCCTCTGCCATAGCCAGAACCAGCATGCCCACCTCATCAACCTGTCCGTCCTCCACCACGACCCAGTCTCCTTCCTCCGCAAGGTCTATCCCCTTCCTCCGCACCCTAGCCTCTGCCACAGCCAGAACCAGCATGCCCACCTCATCTACCTGTCCGTCCTCCACCACGACCCGGTCCCCTTCCTCCGCAAGGTCTATCCCCCCACCATTCGGGGAACCTTTGTAATTGAAAACAAGAGGATTCGTTGTGGCCTTCTCTTTACAATGATTACAAAACTTGTTAGTAACATCCAGAAAACGAGACTTACCACGCGCAGCAGGCTGAATTGCGAAGGCCATGATACTATCTCATTATTCCTTGGACGAGGACAACGCTCCTCCACGCAGTCATTCCGCTTGAATCGCTTATTGATATGCTCGATCAAGCGTCGGCAATGGCTCTTATCCATGCAAATGTGTGCGAATTGAAGCATATGCTCCATCGAGGCCGATAAGAAAGTGATGTAGATAGTCCTCTTCTCTCAATTTTCTACACGCGTGACTATACTACACGTGCAAACTCTACACGTACAAACCGGCACCTTCACATATGTGGTCAGTTCATCCTAGATTTTTGACAAACAACCAAAATAAAATGTCAAAGTCTCAGTTTTTCTTTGCTTGCACTCCCCCAAGGACGTTTTAATTGGCATATACGAGTGCCCTTACCACACAAAACCTATTTTTGAGATTGTTCCACAGGAGTTGTGCATCATCATATTCTCCAAGTGTCGACCGAATGGATGGCTCAATGGTATTGGTTAGCCATGACACCAACATCAAATGCACAGCTATCCAATCCTCAAGTTTCTCCTCTGTTGATGGCTTTGGAACGTTCCCTGCCACAAAGCCAAATTTCCTCTTCGCCTTTAGCGAGGTTCGAATTGCCCTCACCCCTTCATCGTAGTTCTCACCACGTAATTGAATCGGGGTAATGATGTTTCCCGGACCGTCACTCGATCCAAGATGATACGTCATATCCACCTTCTTGTCACCATCTCCTTTCTTTTCTCCCTCTTTGCCAGCCATTATCTCTCGTGGAGGCTATAGTATTGAAAAAAAAATATTGTGTTTGCCCTAGAATCTCCCTAAGTGCTCTGATACCATGACAAATTCTCCACCAATTTCTCTTGCCCCTTTTCATTCACAATAAGAAAGTATATATATTACTATAAGTTGCTGAGAACCCTTGCTCTCTAAGGCTCGGTTGGACTCCTAAAAATCCTCCTAATCATTAAGATCTATTTACCTAAAATACAAAGACTAAATTAAGGAAAAATATTTCTCAAAAGATATGCACAATAAATTCCTACTTTAGTCACAACAATATTAATATCGTAATAGTTTTTGAAGTTTCAGACAATGAAGAGCAAGGGTTTTAAGAATTTCATTTCAGTAAACTTGATACGGTGTCGTATATAGAAGATCGAGTTTATTGGGCTTTAGAACACGAGATTGTACTATGATGGGGCTCCATTAGATAGACTAAAAACATATTGGGCTTGCGTCTTAAATATTAGGGAAAAATTCATAAATAAGGTGTATACTTTACATCAAATAAAAAATCAGGTTTATAGTTTGAAAATTCAAAAATCGGGGGTTTTTTTTTTTCAATTTATGAAATAATAAATTATTAAATCAATTTATTATTAAATATTTAATTCTAATATAATATAATTAACTCATCCCACATGCACCATCCATACCATTCCGAGGACTATTCTGACGACAATTCCAACCACCACTCTTCTCCGACGACTGCTCCGATTCTTTCAATTATTCCGACGACTATTTTCGGTGACCATTCTGATCACAGATTTACAATTTACGGTCACAGTTCAAAAATTTTATAGGTCACAATTAATTCGTTGGTCACATATTTCAAATTAGTTGGTCACAGATCAAAATTATAGGTCACAGGATCACCAATTTTCAAATTAATTGGTCACAGATAATATAATTTTTAGGTCACGGATAAAAAATTGATTGGTCACAGATTATATTTTTAGTCACAGATTACCAAATCTTAAGGTCATAGATTATATTTTTAGTCACAAAACCAAAATCATAAATAATCTTCATCCCCCCCACCGTTGACGTCGCTGCCAACAACAATACAACACCACGAACACATCACCACCAAACAAGATCTAAACCTACCAACCCACCACACACTCCATGACTAGTCAAAAACCACACCCATGCCGCCAATACCACCGTACCACTACCAACCAAATTTGAATCCAACACCTCTGCAGTTAAACACCACTACAACAAGCATCAACACCACCACTGCATCCCAAAGCAACTCCACTCCGTCGGCTGTCATTCACTGCACACACCCACAACGCACACACAAATAAGACTCCAATATCTTCCTCAGATTCACCACAGAAATCTTCCATCAAATCAGTTCTATTCATTTCTCTGGTTCTATCCACGTGCGTTGCTCTGTCTGCTGCCACTGCCATTGCCACTGCTCTTTTATTCTTCTCCACTTCATTATCTGGCAATTTCGAATCCATTAATAAGTCGCAAGGCCACTCACAAAGCTCAAACACCTAGTTGTTTTATTGATTTCCTCGGATGGTTTTCGATTTGGATACCAATTCAAGACCAACACTTCTAACATGAATAGAATGGGCAGGGGAGGGGGCAGGGGAAGGGGAAGGGTCACCACCACTGCACGATACCACTGCACGAATGAGGTCTTCGCTGTGAACAAAGGCGATCTTCGCGGTATCTGCACAGCGGCGCTCAGAGGGGGTCGCTGTGACGCTGTAGTCTCCGGCGACGCCGGGTACTCATGTGTAAGGGAGATGATAGAGAGACGGAATGGAGAAAGAAAGAAAGAATGGAGGGTCGACGGTGGTCTCCTGCAGCGGGCGACGACGCCACATGCATGGGTTGAGTGGAGAGAGTGAGGAGAGAAGATAAGTGAATTTGAATTTTAAGGTTTGGAATTAGATTGGGATTAGATGGTTATGTATTTTAATAGTTAAATCAATACCTGAATTTTGAATAAAAAACATTTCCACCTGATTTTCGCACAATGATTTTGAAATGCCTGGAATTATGTAATTTTCCCAAATATTAGAGGGACTAGACATAGTTCTTTAAAAAAAAAAAAGTAATTGATTAATGGGAAAAATTCATAAGTAAGAATTTAACTATCACTCATTTCAAAACTAAGATAAAAAGTTTAAAATTTCAAAAATCAATTATTTATTAAATTTATTTATGAAATAATCAATTAAAATATATATTTTTATTAATTAAATATATTCACAATTCCATATAATTTGGTAACAAATTCTCAAATTAATTAATTATAATTTTTTTTATCACAATTAAAAAAATTTATAGGTCACAAATTATTTCTCGATCACAAATCAAAAAAAATTATAGATTACAATTTATTAATCAGTCACAAAATCAAAATATTTATAAGTTACAATTCATTTATCGATAAAAAATTATAAATTTTCTAAGTCACGACTTATTTAAGGGTAACAAATTATCAAATTAATTGGTCATTAAGTTATTTTCCATTGCAATCACATTTTTTAGGTCACATAGTAAATATTGATCACAAATTATCTAATTGATTGGTTACAAACATTCTTAGTCTCACTCGACCGTCGCAACCACTACTGCCTGCACCACAACAACTTGCGACCACCATCTCACCATTGCCAACAATGCCAAATCCACCACCACACCGCGCCAAAGTCCACCCGCACTACACCAGATCCTCTACACCGCGGTTAACAAAAAATACCCCAAAACCAACAAAATTTGATTGCCTCTGCCAACGCCACCACCACATGAACCGCTGCATCTAGTGCCACCATCACCGTCAATACATCGCCACCACCGCCAGCAATACCACCACCTCACTCCACCATCACCATCACCCTAAAACCACCAAAACATGAAAACCACTACCACCAATCCAATAATTTTAAAAATCGTCAACGCAATCTTGGCCACTGCAACCATGATATGTGCCATCACCATTGCGATCTATGCCACTACAACCATGATATGCAAAGCATCCAGTGGCACTCACAGTGAATGAATGACATTCCTAAGGTCCACAGAGCTTCTGGTGATCTAGGTCACCGCTCGCGTGATTTGCAGTCAAGAAATGACTTAACCAGTGGTGCTCACAGAAGTTGGGTAGAATGGTGCTCTCTGATGGTAGCGCTCTCCGACGACGGAGGTTGATGTAGAGTATATAGAGTAAGGAGAGGAAGATGAGAGAGAAATGTAGAGATATTGGAGAGGGACGAATGAAGATAAATTTAAGGTTTGTGGGTGAGATGGGTGGATGTAGTATGTTAATTAATTTAATTTTATAATTTAATTATTAATATTAAAATTTTAACTATATCTGATTTTTGAAAATAAAAACTTGTATCTCTTAATTATGAATTGAGATCTTGAAAATATTTAATTGTTGTAATTTTCACTTCATTAATACACTTAAATCAAATTAAAGTTTTAATAGTCGTATTAAAAGTTTTCATTTGATACTATATTTTACTCTACAATTATCTATTTTAAGTGATTCAAAATATGTTAAAAAGCTTGTAAGGTGGCCATAATAAATATGTTATGGATGAAATTTAAATGTCAAATTATCTCACATGAATGTCGTGAGTACTTCGAAACAATAAAAAGAATTTCGCCCGACGAGTGAAAAAATAACTCATAAATAAGCCAAAAGAGGTAACGTCAAAATAGAAATTAAAATGAAAAAAAAAAAATCATTTTGTCATCTTTTCATAGAAAGGTGACAAAAAATCACTTTTTCACATTCTCATTTTTGCAAAAACCTTGAATGCATCAATTAAATTTATTCAAAGAAATATGAATTGAATACAAGATTAAAATAATGCTTGAAATCATATATTTAAATTTTCAAAAACGCACACGTATAGATCTAATTAATTGCTTCAATTAGAGATTTTTTAAGAGAAAAGTCACATTTTTATTTTCACAAATACCTTAGATGCATCAATTGAATTGATTAAAAAATGAATTGAATACAAGATTAAAATAAAGTTTGAATTCGTATATTCACATTTCAAAAAACGTGCACATATGCATTTAGTTAATTGCTCCAATGAAATGTTGTGACTTTTTAGAAAAAGTGATAGAATGTCACTTTTTTTATATTATTATTTTCTCAAACACCTTACACACATAATTTAATTGGCTCAAAGTTTTTTCTTTTTTCATATGTATTAACATAAAACAAGATTTAAATTCATATATTTAAATTTTAAAAAATACACACATATGCATCTAGTTAGTCGCTCAAATGAGATACTTTTACTTCTTTTTTTAGAAAAAAGTGGCAGAATGTCACTCTTTCATTCTTCAGTTCTCCGTTTGAGTCAACACCTTGCAGTCATTAATTTAATTTATTCAAAATTTTCTTTTTCTTGTGTATTAACATAAAACAATGTTTCAATTTGTATGTTCAAATTTTCAAAAATGTACACACATGCATGTAGTTAATTGCTTCAATAAGATATTGTGATTTTTTTAGGTCTTTTCCACATTTTCCTTTTGAGCAAACACCTCGCACGATCTAATTGATTCAAAGTTTTATTTTTCATATGTGTTAACATAGAATAAGGTTTGAATTTGTATATTTAAATTTTAAAAATATACACATGCATCTAGTTAGTTGTACTTGTTAGCCCAAGAATAACTAACCAAGAGGGGGGTGAATTGGTTTTCAAAACTTTTTCGACACTTAGTCTCAAAACAATTCAACACACGATATAATTGCAAAGTATAAAACAATAAGTAAATATGCAAATATGTTACCTTAATTCAAATATGATATTGCACAATGTAAATAGCAATTTAAAGTAAAGTGCAATAATGTAAAGATAACAAACCGATTTAATGGGGTTCGATCCAATGCAATGATCTACGTACCCGTTACCAAGTTCTCCGTCACGAGCAAGACCAATTAGTATTATAATGGTAACTTACAACAAAGAGTACCGATCCTTTACAACGTTGAGCTTTCCGGGACCTCAACACGACCCACGCTATCGAGCTTTACAGAACCTCGATATGACCCACACGACGACTTACAACAAGGTGCACCAAACTTATACAATGTTGATCTTTAAGGGACTACAACCGACCCACGCTACAAATGAATTTTACAATTCAAATCTTCTCTTCTTTATCGAATGATAAAATCAAAGTTGAGAACAAGAAGAGAAGAGGCAAACACTTCAATAGATAGCAAATGAATTAAGCTCGAGTGTTATGTTGGAAAACTTTGATGAATGAATGATAATGAAATAGTTTGACTCAATATATCAAAGTTTTCAACCAATTAATCTCTCTTAATAAATAATAACAAGTTAAGTATAAAGAGAGATTTACACTTCAATAAGTGTTGGCAAAGAAAACTTTTATCAAGATAGAAATAGAGAAGTTTGAAAGTTTTCTTGCCAAGTTAATTTCTTGATGAAATAAATAAACCAAGTTTGGATCAATCAATAAATTCTTGTAATAGATGAATTGAAAGATAAATCAATGTAAGCTCAATAGATTTTCAACCAAAAACTCTCTCAAAATATGTCTAATAAGTGTTGGAATTGAAAGTAGAAGTGTGATCTTTTGAAGGATGTTTGGAAATGACTTTTCAAGGTTTTTGATATATTACAAATGTTCATTTTTCTAAGATTATTTTCATGTCAAAACAATTTATACAAGTGATGAATTTATGAGAAATACTTGAGTTTTATGCATTTGCTAAACATTGATGAGTTCTACCTTTATATATATAAATGAGGTTCGATAAATAGCTCTATCTTCAACGTTCTTGATCTCTTCGAGCCTCTCTTTGAATTGTATCTCGAATGATTTGTCTTGAATGCTCGTTTAACCTTCACTTGTACTTCATTTGAGTGTGAATAATAATCTTTATAACTTTGAAGGCTTAAACACTCAATTCAATTTGTTAGTAAACAAGATGAGCTTGTTTGTTATAATAAAAACATTAAGGTCATGATCAACTATAAGTCAACAGTACTAATGAAATACTTTGACAATTTTTTTTTTTAAAGTAGCAGAATGTCACTTTTTCATTTTCCTTTTGAGAAAATACCTTAGATGCATCAATCTCATTGATTAAAAAAAATACATGTGTATTAACATAAAGCAAGGTTTGAATTTGTATGTTCAAACTTCAAAAAACGCACATGCATGTATATGATTATTCTCTTCAATAGAGTAATGTTATTTATTATTATAATAATGGAATATCGATGATGTGTCAACTTATGTGAATTAATGAGTTACAACAATTAATTTTTATTAGAGAGAGTGAGATTGAATTGTCATTTTCCATTATTCCACATAATTTGCTACATCACCGATATTTCATCATTATAATGATAAATAGTATTATTCACTCCAATAAAATACCGCAGTGATTTTTAGAAAAGTGACATAATATTATTTTTTTCACATTTTTCTTTTTAAGCAAAAACCTTGCATGCATCAATCTAATAGATTCAAAATTTTATTTTTCATATGTATTAACATAAAGTATGGTTTGAATTCGTGTATTAAGATTTTCAAAATCGCAGATGTATGCATCTAGTTAATTATTCCAATGAAATACTGTGATTTTTTTTCCAGAAAAGTAACATAATGTCACATTTTCACATTCCGTTTTGTTAAACACATTGCATGCATCATTTTAATTGAATTAAAGCTAATTTTTCATGTGTTTTAACACAATTCATTTCCTCTCAAGTCCAACAATGTAATTTTAGAATATGGTCCCAATCACAATAAAAAAATAATCAAAAAAGAAACTTCATACACGCTAATTGTTTACATTATAAGGTTTAAATCAAACATAATTGAAGAAAGAGTCCAAAACATAAAAAAAAACATGTAATTTTGTTTATGTATTTCCAGATTTGAGGAAGAGAACTTTGAAAAATGAATGTTGAAGCAACCTCTATCTTGTTTATCCTTGATTTGTGAAAGATTTCATCCTTTCCCTTTCATTTTTCCTCTGATTTTTCGAGATTGGAGGCTGATTTTTGACAAGTTGTGTCTGCTTTAGGTTTGAGCGTATATTTTACATTCAATTTTAATTATTTACCATTTAATCAAAGTTTTTCATATATTTTCAAAACTATCCTCAGCTAGAGGGTATTGGTGTAAGTACCCTTTGAATATTAATAATTTTCCGTAAGGTTTGTTTTAGCATATTTTAAAAGGGTCATTAATTATTTATTGGGAAAGATTCATATATCTAATATTAAATATACCCCATTTCATTTATAAGACAACAAGTTTAGCACTTCAAAATTCAGATCATATAAATACAAAATTTAAACACACACACACACACACACACATTCTGTTTAATTTTTTTTCCGTTTCATTCTATCTCTAAATTTCAGCATTATTTCATATTGTGCCTTACACTGAATATGTGACCTTCGTTACATCGTGATGTGTAAGTAATGAGAAGTTATGACCATACTTCACTCAAAATTTCGAGCTATAATAATAATAATAAGTGATTTGTCTGAGTTGTGACTCTTAATTATATATATGACTAACCATTTTGTGTGCAATTGTAGATATGGGGGTACGAGCATGTATGTTTGTTGAATGCGTCACAATCATCATTGGTGTTGATTGATCGTAATTGTTGTTATAAAAAGCTCGTGGACATTATTATGATGGAGTTTGCATTGGATTCTACTAAGGTGACACTCACAATGACATATCTAACAACGATCAGCTTCCCATCCAAATAAAGAGTGATAATAATGTCGTGTCGTACATGATGCTAAAGGGTATGGATCGTGATCTTGCCAAATATCCATTAAACATTGAGGCCACTCCTGCAGAAATAGAACAATCTGCCATGGTTCAAATCGATGGACAAACTAGTGGAGAGTTTCTATCATTATAAGATTTAACATCTGAAATATGCCAAGCAACAATAGAGCCATTAGGTCACAAATATGAAGAAGTCACAATGTATGTAGCGACCTAGAACTTTTAATTAATATAAAATTAATTTTCTCGAAAAATGTGTCACTAAACTTTAACCCTAATTTTAAAGAGAAAGCGCGTTCGTCTAGCCGTTATAAAAGCGAATTCAAATCTATTCGATCGAAACCAATCCCGAATAATAATTTTATTATCAATTCCGCTTTATTTTATGTAAATCCAATTTTTAATAATTTCAAGTCTAATATTTATAGTCCAATCACATAAGTCCAAAATTTAAATTATTTATTTTAGCTCAATCCATTTAAGTCCAAAACCGGAATTAATTATTTTAGCCCTAATTTATTAGGTCCAATTAGAAAATCCTAAAATCCAACTATTTGGCCCAATTACCCACCTAGAAGTTTGAGCCCTAATTTCTACTATTCATACACCCTCATTCTCCATCTCCTCACACTCACACAACAACCATTTTGGTAAGTCTCTCTATCTCTCAATCCTTCCAAATGTGATTTCACCATTGATGCTAGAACATCAATTTCTAGCATCAACAGGAAACCACCTCACTCACTCACTCACGAGACCAACACTGCCCAAGTTTGTAACCACCAACTCCATCAACCAACAGACCAACCTCCACTGCCAAACCACCAACACATCCGCCTCGAGCCACCATCAACTAACACTCATACTGCCAAGCAGCAACTCCCATCAACACCACCAGCCGAAAGCAAACCATCTACACTCTCCCAATCGAACCACCAAACTGCCCAACTCCACCAAGCCAACCCTAAACCACCAACTCAAGCTACTGCCATCACCAAAACCACCAGACCGAAACTCTCTGCCCTTCCCAAAATCGAGACCTCCACCAACACCACCATTCCCTCATCACCTCAAAACCACCAAAGCCAAGAACAAACCACCATCCCCTCCTCAAAACCGAGAACTATCAACACCACCAACACCGCCTTAAATCAACTCCAAACCAACTCAATCAAGAATATAAGTCTTACCCATGAACTCACCTTGTTTTCCCAACCATTTCTCAAGTTTGACCACCAAGAAACTCAAAGGGAATCGAACCTCAGGTGGTGGCGCCCAAATAAATCCCTCCCCACTTACCTAACCGCCGGCGCCACCTCAGGTGGTGGCGCTACAGGGTCGGTTGTGGTGGAATTGGAGGAAGCCCTCCCTCGTCGCCTCTTCTCTCTGAAACGAGAGAGAGTGTGAATTTAATTGTTTTGTTTTAGTTAGTATATATTTGTTTATTTTAATTTTAGAAATTTATTCCTTAAACCCCAAGTTTTAAATTAATTTATTTCAGTCCCTAATTTTTAAGTATTTTAATTTTAGTCCCTAAATTCTCATTTTCAGTTTTAAAAGTTATTCAGTTTAGTCCCATAATTTAGAAAGTTTCATTTTCGATTTTTAAGTTTTATTTATTTAAACTACAGTTTCATAAACTTTCATTTTAGTTCTAAAATCTTTAAAAGTCATTGCTTCAGTCCTAAAATTCTTATTTTCAATTTTAAATAATTTCAATTTAGTCCTCAAGTTTAGAAATCTTTATTTCAGTCCTTAATACTTTATTTTCAGTTTTAACAGATTTCCAATTTAGTCCATAACTTTCAAAAGGTGCAATTTCAGCCATTTAGTTCTATTTTCAGCTTTATTATATTTATAGTTTAGTCCCTAAACTTCTAAAAGTTATTATTTCAGCTTTTAGTCTTTATTTTCAGTTTTAATAGATTTATAGTTTAGTCCCTAACTTTCAAAAATTACTATTTCAGCCCTAAAACTTTTATTTTCAGATTTAATAAACTTTCAATTGGGCCCCTAAACTTTATTTTATCATTTTAAGTTATTTATTTCAGTTTCAAGATTTTCAATTAAATCCCTAAACTTTATTTTATTGTTTTAAAACTTTAAAATTTCGAGATACTAATTCAAAACTTATTTTCTATTTTGGCTTGACGAAACGCACGGACAATTGAGAGTTTGAGATCACTTCCCGCTTCATTTTTGCACTAACTCGAGAATTATTGAGGTAGATTCGCCACCATTAATTAATTTAAATTATAATTGCATGCTTTATGTGAAATTACGTGATTTATATGCTTTAATGCATAGGATGAGAATATGTCATATGAGATATATGATATTGTTATGCTTGTCATAACTTATATGCTTAAATGCATAAGAAAGACGAGAATCTCTTATGAGATAAGATGAGAATGTTATGCATAACTTATGTGTTTTATATGCATGAGAAAGAAAGACTACCCGCACCCTATGATTTTAAAGAGCTTATGATTTTCAAGAAAATGAGCCAAATAAGATGATGATATCACGTTGTATATTGCATAAGTGTGTAATCAATTATTCTGTAAATTAATTATCGACGATGAGTCTACTGAGTATTTATTCGAAATATTCACTCTATTATTTTAACAATATTTGCAAACTTCGGAGGCGATCATGATTGATGGACAGTGATGGCACAAAATTTGATTATCGAAATTTTTAAATCTATGTATTTGAACATGGTTAACGTATTGTCGTTTCCGCTATTCCAAAAATATGATATTTAAATTTTAAAACAATTATCCTATGAGTTTTCTTGCCGACAAAGTTTTCAATTACAAATGCGATTTCAAAAATTAGGTTATTTTCGCAAATTTTGATTATTAAATTAGAGCAAAAGACGATGACGTGACAATCCAGGTTAACGGAACTCGGGGCGCTACAGTGTATCCGTTGCCAATGCTGGGGAGGTAGAAGAATGAAGGGTTTTTCATAACAAGGAAAATTTGAAACTAAGGCTGCCTTTATATGCAATATAAAACATGTTTGAATTTGTGATTGTTCGATCATACAAGAATGAGTATTTTGTAAAGCGTACATATAATGAGTGTAATTGGATATGCAAATTATCAAAGTTAAGAAGAACGGAGCTATTTAAGATTAGACATATTAGGTTGGTTACACATGTGCTTCAAACGTAGTATTAGGCTTTCACGGGCAAGTCTCAACATCAATCGTGTCATCTTACATAAAATACAATATACGTAATGACATATTGCATACATATGGAGTTTCTTTGAATTATGTGAAAGCCTGGAGATCTTGAGAGCAAACCTTGAGAATGATTAGAGGTAATTCAACTAACTTATTTGGAAAGATACCGAGCTTTTTTTACATGCTTCAACACACAAATCCTAGCACGGTCACATGATTAAAACTTTATGGTCACAATATGTTCAAATATTGTTTCATGGCATTTGATGCATCCATTAGATGATAGAAGCATTGTAGGACTGTGATTGTAGTTGATGTCACATATTTGAATGGACACTAAGATGATACTCTTTTCACAGTATGGTCACATGATGCTAATAACAACATATTCATACTTGCATTTGAAATTGGAGATAATGAGACCCGATCATGATTTTTCGAAAACTTGAAGAAAGCGTATGGGGATAGGAATGTATTGTGTTTTGTATCAGAGCGCCACAACAATATCAAAAATGCAATTGAAAATGTGTATCCAGGAACTTGTTATGAAATTTGTTCATATAATCTCCTACTAAACCTGAAATTATATTATGAAAAATTGGGTCCCAACATAACGCAAACATTCAATTCAGCCGTCCGCGTATATATATTGGCGGAATTTGAATATAACATACAACAACTATATACAATGAATTAGAAGATTAGATGTTATCTAGTAATGTGATAATTTCATTTTACTTTTACATACATAATAACGGTTACAACTATAAAAATATATCATCTGCATCATCGTGTTTTTTGCTTGTAGGACAATATTGGGCTCGAAAAGTGGTCATGATACCACATGCCAGCAAACATATACTCCACAATGACAGACAAGTCACAACGGCATAATTGAGTTCAGTACTAATTCATAAATCAAACAAAAACAAACTCCCTATTTATAGATCGCAACCTCCAAACATGCATTGGTCACAAATGGATGGTTTGGTAAAAAATAAAAAACAAAGTAATTTAGGTCATTACTAGTTCATAAATCAAACAAAGATAAAATCCTTTTTTATGGGTCACACCATCGAATAATAATATGCACTCAATTCATATGTCATAAGTTGAATAGAACATATGTCACAAATGTAGAAGATTTCATCAATACTTGTTACACATCAATTTTAGGGTTCGTAAATATGATTCAAATGAATAACAAATTGAACAAAATAAAAAATACCTTCTTCGTAGTCGAATTTGTGAATAACCCAATAGATTTGTATCTTTGCAAGGTGAATCTTTATGTATTTAATCTACCTTTCTTTTACCTCTTCTATCTGAGACCTCGATTATATTCTTTCCTCGATTCTCAATCCTTGAACTAGTCATTTAACTTTAGTTTTACGATATACAGTTCACGGAGTGAAAATACTTATCGATTGATGGTTATATAGTAGGAGGATAATGTGTGTTGACGGCGGTCAAGTTCATTGGAGAAGTAACGGCAACGAGGAAAACCTCCTTGCAATCGTGAGTCTGTGAAGAAGAAACGTGGGAGGAGGTTTCGAAATATAGGGAAGTGATGTTGTTTTCTAATTTTAAAACACTTAAATCATATTGATATTTAATTATAATATATTAAAAATTTAATTATAATATATCCAATTTTTGAAAAGTGAAACTTCTTTCCTGATTTTAGAATATTGATATTTAATAGTAGATGGTTTGTAATTTCCATTTATTTATTCATACTCTAATTAGTTCCACAAAAAAATGGATTAAAACTCAATTCAAAGTCAACTATTAAATTTAATCATACATTTCATGAAATCTATAACTTTTCTACTACATATTTTATCTTCTTTTTTTTTTTTCAAAATTTACCGAAATCTTTATTTTTATCTAAATCTAACAGATGTGGAGTATTCTCGTTCTCGAGTCCACATTGGTTGTCTCTAAGCTTGTTCCTAGAATGTGTGTTAGAATTTGAACACTAGAACTATTCATCACATTATCTCTTCTTAACAAGACAAATAATATCCAACTTAAATGGTAACTCATTGGTTCACGAAAAAGCTCTAGTCCACTTCAACCTGCGACAGCAAGAGAAAGACGACAAGGGAGTCAATGAACAACAACCTTTGGGAGAAGACTTGCTGAAGTAGATCCTCGTGGTAGATGTCTCATTGACTACATGATAATACCAATTCAGAGGTTATGTATTTTGAGTAATGCTGTCTAACACTGGTGGAGAACTTGAAGAGAGGGAACGAGCTTTATTTTATTATTGAAATAGGAGTATTAAACATAATTATTTTCTGATGGATTGTTTGATAAATGACTTTTTTTAATTATTTGATATGATGCCCCTATTTTGTGGGGATTAAAATCAAAATTTGATATAAAAAAAAAATGATGAAATGGGTGGTTCAAAAGTTGTGAGGTCCTACTAAATGTTGAATTTGACTTAGAATAAAATTTAAATTTTAATCTGAATCAAACATAGACGATATGTATATCCTCTTAGCCTAGCTATGCAAGTCATCTGTTTATTTTCAACATCAAGGCAGTTTAGACTTCCACGACTCAAAAACTCCGATTTCTCGTGAGATGCATGCAAAGTCATATAATCAATATTAGTCGATCCCTAGTTGACATTGTTTGTGTTTCATCTATCATAATTCACGAACCCTGCAGGCCACCCGTGATTGCATTCTTTTCTTGAAGCGAACTTGCAAGAATTCAATCAAGTGGAGATTCAAACTTGATTTTTTTGGGCAAAGAAGAGAAGATGCAAGTGAAGATTCATAAAAAAATAAAAAAATAAATAAAAAATCATTGATGAGATTCAAAATTTCAAAATTTATCTTCATATTCTCAATTTATAAAAAATTTGGGTTATGTCTTTTCACTTAAATATGATTTTTTGTAATTTCGATAGCTTAAGCTAATTTTATACATTGTTAGGATGAGATGAACTATTGTTATGATATTTTTAGTTTTTAATTAATTATTTTGACTTTATTTGATTTGATTTGTGGATATTTATTACCGTTTTATCGTTCTTTTCATTTGATTGATCACCAATTAAATTGTTAGTGGATTTTATTGTTATCGAGATAGACAATAGTGTTTAAGCACATTATAATAAATATTATAAGGTTCGATATATGATAGAAATATACATCTATACTTTATATGATTTCAATAGGTGTTCTAGCACTTGTTAATGTGTTTATCATGTTTGCATCTTTCATCGAGAGATAGAAGAATCACATGAGAAGAATATATTTGATTGCTATCGAGAGAGGCTTTCAATTAGATTAGGAATATTGACCAACATAAATGATTTCAATTTATCACTTTAATTGTTCCACTAAAAATGACATAATAAGAGAGATTCGATATCTTATTAATGCATCTCGCATATTTGAAAAATACATTTACTTACTTTTATTAGTTTAATTAATAATTTAGGTATTAGTATAGAAAAAATTACAAAATTTATTTAATATTCGATTAAAGTTATAATTAATTTTAACTCGGTCAAACACAGTTTTCGTGGATTCGACACTCTATTAATCATCATATTACTTGATCACAATCTCGTGCACTTGCGAGTTTTCAAAGAATCAGTCACCTAAACTTGAAACATTTGACAGTAAATTTATTTATAAGTTACTTATTTTAGAGCACCTTAAGAGTTACTTTTGAAAAAAGTTGTTCAAACATATTTGATGACAAAAATAACTGTCTTTACTCGCCCTATTCTCAAGTATTTTTTAATGTTTAAAGTTCAAAAAATCTCGATTCTTGCAATGTGGACTTTTCATTACTCTTCTTTAAGGTTTAGATTGATTTGATTTTCACTGCAAAGCTTGTGAATTTAGCATTCAGTTTTATCAGTTAAATTATCAACGTTAATTTAATTGCAGTCTTGCTACATATATACCGACGAAAATTCTGGGTGCTGGTGTAAAATCTATTTGCGGGATTGCAAAGCCTTTGGCTGTCGGGGATTAGACAAGAAAGTCATGTTCTTTTTGAGACTGGGAGATTAGCAAAACAAAAAAACATATTCATACAAACGGTGCTGGACAGATTACTGTTGGGTTTTTTGATACCCAATAAATTCGGGCTATGATGTTAAATCGGTATTTTTAGTTGGATAATATTTCATAGGTCTCGGCCGATGATTGAAATGATATATCGACACCACAATTTATGGAACTATCCACGTAACCCACTTGGGCCATTCGAAGCAACCTAATTTAATTAGGGTTGCTCATGGCCCAACCCGAATTAGGACGGCTCTTACCGGTTGATAGCCCACCTTCTCTTTGTGTTATTGGGCCCTTGACCTAAAAGCCCAACTATTCACTATACATACCCATTTACTTTGTCTAACATTAGACACAAGAAATAATAGCCGTTCTTTGTGCCTCTTGAGAAAGAAGTCGACCATCCCGTTGCTTTGTGCCTTCTCTACCTTGCTTTGTGTTCTTGGTAGTGGATTCTCTTCTTCTTCTTAAGTTAACCTGTGTGGTTAATGTTCTTGGCTATTTATCCTTCTTCTCCAAGCTCTTTTGTGGGCTGAAAATCGGTTTAGAGCAACCAAGTGTGGAGGTGAAGGTTTGTGGTGGTTTCATTGATTGTGGTGATCGTTTTGGAGACTGAGCCCGGTGATTCTTGGTGCAAAGTGTTGGTCTACGTTTTACATATGGTATCAGAGCTTTAGGAGTGATTTTCAGACCCAAAATCGACCAAGAACGGACCTGGAATCGCGTGAACAATGCTGCAGAATTTCTGGACAGTTTTCTTCAATCAGTCCGCGAACGTTTTTGGCTTTTCCAGTGAAACGAGCGACCATTTCAAGAAACCAACACCACAGGAGGCCTCTGCAGTTGGAGGCGATCCTCCCTGACCGGCGCGTGAGATTCCGGCCGGCGCGTGGAGGCGCGTGGGGAATTTTCAGGCCTCGACTTCTTCAGGCAGTTTGTTTGTCTTGATTTCCTGAACGTACTGATATTTTTGTTCAAGTGTTTCAGGTTACGCAGGAAAAGTTGGACGATTTTGCCCCCGGTTGTTCGACGGTCGAGGCTGCAAAACTATTACTGAATTACTTTAGACCATAAATTGTGGCTCTAAAGCAGTAATCTCGCAACTCTCGATAATTACAGACTCAGACAAGTCCGCTCTGGTAAATTGGCTTATCCCGTTAAATTTCAGTACTAGCGCGTCATCGTGTGGGGTGACAATAGGATTGGGGTTACCGTGAAGGGGTAACCATTGCTTGTGCTAAAAATTAGGAATTAATTGTTCGTAGCTGTTACGTGATTGAAGTTTGCTCTTTTGATTAACTACAGCATATTATCGTTTTGTGTGTGAAACTGTTTTTTGTTGATATCTCTTTGGTTGCATTGACTATTCCCTAGGATACCTAGTTCTGCTTTGTGTGGCTTAATTATGACTTTGTGTTTCTTGTTTGAAAATGACAACGCACAAATTTGATTTGGGAATTTTTAATGGAAAAGGTGATTTTTCTATTTGACAACAGAAAATGAGAGGTATTTTGGTTCAACAAAAGGTTTCAAAAGCTATTGATGAGAGTTTTCCCGCTGATTTTTCAAAAGAACAAAAAGAAGAGGCTGATGAGCTTGCTTACACCTCTATTATTTTACACCTTTCTGACACTGTTTTGAGAAAAGTTGGAAAACTTGATTCTACAAAAGAACTTTGGAAAAAGTTGGAGGATTTATATTTGCTCAAATCTACTTCTAATAAACTGTACTTGCTTGAAAGGTTTTTCAGTTTCAAAATGGATCCTTCAAAAGACTTGGATGACAATTTGGATGTGTTTAACAAACTTGTTCAAGATATTATTAACTGTGGTGAGTCGGTGTCTGAAACTTACAAAGCTATCATTTTGCTAAATGCTATACCTGATAATTATCGTGAAGTCAAAAATGCTATTAAGTATGGTAGAGACACTTTGACGCCTGAAATTGTCATTGACTCCTTTAGAAGTAAGGAGATGGAGATGAGAGCTGAAAAACATGATAAGGAAAGCGGTGAGTTGCATATGATGAGGAGTAGAATGAGATTTAAGCAAATGAGTTTGGGTAGAAATCAAAACAGTGGTGATTCGAGTAGCGACTCGAGTGATGATGATGGTAAGAAGAAGTGTAAGAAGTGGGACAAGTCTAGTGGTAGACGGTGTTACAGTTGTGGTAAGTCTGGACACTTCATTAGGGACTGTCCCAAAAGGAAGGATAGGCAGAATGGTAAGATGAGAGGTGATGCGAATCTGGCTATAGGGTCGATTGATGACCCTAGTGAGGTTTACTGAGTGTAACCTTAGTTACTGCATGTGCATCCATGTGTAATCCTTTTCTGCATGTGTGTGATTACTTAATTCTGTTGCGTGGTTATATGTTACATTTTTCAAATTGTTTGATATGTGCATTAGCATGTTTTAAGTGATCTTATTACTGTGTGTAATTGTTTGCATGAAGTGTGGGTTTTTTGTGATGCATTTGCAGTGTGTTGTGTGTCTTATGGTAAGGTGGAGTATAGATGCCTAGGGGTACATTGGTTGTACCGTGGGATGTGGTGTGTGACATTTGGATCACGGTGGAGAGGTGATCAAATGTTGGAATCTTTTATCTGTAAGAGACCCTGATCAGGTGGAGTGTTAGTGAGGCACTTTTATCACTTCTATTAGGTGGAGACCCATTATCCACTTAGGTTGGAGATGTGATGTGGTGATAGAGGATTATCCCTTGAACTTAGGATCTATAGAGACTTACCGTTAGACATGTTTGTTTGAGTGATTAGTCTAGTGAGCATGGTGGACGATGATGTGAGATATGTGTTCTCGAGGTGAGTGAGCAACACGGAATGGGATAGGATAAGTGTGGTGAGATCTTTGTGAGGCCATTTATGCATTTGTTGCATATGTATTGGTAGTTGATTAACTTGATAATCTGTTGTTCTGTGTAAACGTGTGTGATAAGATCTCTGTGTTATCCTATATGATATCTCCGTCGCATGTTTTATTTGCTCTTGATTGATTGCTGTGCTTATCTGTTTCTACTTGGGTGTTCTTGACCTTAGCCCTGGTGAGTATATGGAACATGTATCATATGTGTTTTCAGGTGGAGACACGAGGTAAGGTCTGTGATGCCAATTTTATTGGTTACCTTGATTGTGCAAGTGTAAACTGTGTGTTTTGTCTACTTGCAGATTTATTGGGATCAATGTGGAGATTTGTTGGGTTTTTTTATATCCAATAAATTCGGGCTATGATGTTAAATCGGTATTTTTAGTTGGATAATATTTCATAGGTCTCGGCCGATGATTGAAATGATATATCGACACCACAATTTATGGAACTATCCACGTAACCCACTTGGGCCATTCTAAGCAACCTAATTTAATTAGGGTTGCTCATGGCCCAACCCGAATTAGGACGGCTCTTACCGGTTGATAGCCCACCTTCTCTTTGTGTTATTGGGCCCTTGACCTAAAAGCCCAACTATTCACTATACATACCCATTTACTTTGTCTAACATTAGACACAAGAAATAATAGCCGTTCTTTGTGCCTCTTGAGAAAGAAGTCGACCATCCCGTTGCTTTGTGCCTTCTCTACCTTGCTTTGTGTTCTTGGTAGTGGATTCTCTTCTTCTTCTTAAGTTAACCTGTGTGGTTAACGTTCTTGGCTATTTATCCTTCTTCTCCAAGCTCTTTTGTGGGCTGAAAATCGGTTTAGAGCAACCAAGTGTGGAGGTGAAGGTTTGTGGTGGTTTCATTGATTGTGGTGATCGTTTTGGAGACTGAGCCCGGTGATTCTTGGTGCAAAGTGTTGGTCTACGTTTTACAATTACTATTACGAGTAAAAGTGAATTAATTGACTTTGAGCTTACAAGTTAGGTGTACTAATCCCAACAAAATTAGGGTTTTCGTAACCTATATGTACAAAGTCTGATTTAGAATTTTTAAAAAATTATTATTATTTCTTGCTAACACGAGAGAAACAACAAAAATCTTCATATTTGAAGTGAAATGTTTGTAGGGATAGGAAACTATGTTCTTGTCGTGTGAATTTTTTATTAAAGTTAGGAACTGTTGTGATATGTTGAGATCGTGATAAATCAAATTCAGAGTCGTCACAACTTATAATTTTCACCAACAACATACCTCCTATTAAAGATTTTATCTAAACACAAAGGTAATCCAATTTTTATGCATTGAAATCTTTTATGTTCCATTGTACCTATTTAAGTAAATACCCAAAAGACGAAAACGTGAAAATATTGAGCCTCCATTTGACAAATTTATAAATGATTTAGAAATACAAATACAAATGGTAAAAAACTCCACAATAAATAACCATACATTTATAATTAAAATTAATATATGATTTTAATAGAAATTATAAATAAATTTATAAATTTTATTCAACGGTGAAAAGTGTAGAGACTGCCAAGAAGTTTGCTTAAACGAAAGAGTGCCTAATGGTTTATTAATTCAGCAATCTTGTAACGAAGATAAAGGGGATAAACGATTTAAAATAAAAATAAATTAAATCCGATATAGTAAATTCTCAACTTAACAATGGACCGGTCTACTGAGCCAGGCTCAGTGACCAAGTCAAAACAGTGGCGCCCCCTATTGGAGGGGGGCTGTCGATGGCCCCCACATAGGGGCGCCTTTTGACTTGGTCACTGAGCCTGGCTCAGTGGCTTTTCCCCTTAACAATAATGTACAAGCTCCTCAATGAATGCCTTCAAGTTCTTAGTGGAAGAACCATCCTCCTGCACAGCTTCTCTTGCAGAATTCTTCCATTTCTTAGCATTCTCTCTCAATTCTCGACTTTTTTCTCCATCATCCATTATCGTTTCAATGCACCTCTTAATCTCGTCGCTCTCAACGATGCCATCTTCTCTTGGGTTCACCCTTAGGCCTGTTTTCCACTCATCTTGTATCAGCTTTGCATTAGTCCCTTGATCAGCCCACCGTGGACACGCCACCACGGGAACACCACATGCTATACACTCCAAAGTCGAATTCCATCCACAATGAGTCACGAAACAACCCAACGAAGGGTGTGTTAGGACCTCAAGCTGAGAACACCATGGTACTATATTTCCCAGCTTTTCCAATTCTTCCAAACAACTTGGTTTATTGTCGTCTTTTTCTTCTTCTGGGTTATCGTTTACTCGTATGACCCACAAAAAGGGTCGTCCACACTCGATTAATCCTTTAGCAATCTCCTCCATTTGAACTTTTGGGAGCCTTAGAAGAGTCCCAAATGACACATAAACCACAGATGATTCAGGCTTGGAGTTCAACCATTGCAAATAATCCTCCGATTTATTGAAAAGATCGCCACCAACGGCCTTATCCGATGGATCTTTACCATCCAAGAAAGCAGAAGGAATTAATGGTCCAATCCCGATTAACTCATAATCTTCAACCGCTTTAAGTGCATCAGCCTCTAGCGCATCAAACGTATTCACGAGAACTTTTGGCTTTGTTTCTGCATCTAACATTTCTAGATGCTCTTTACATGTTGAAAGTGCAAAGACTTTGTGATCGCTACTCGGAGGAAGCGCAAAGGAGGGAAGATCACGTTTAGCTAGCAATGGAAGTCTAGGCAGCTGGATTGTCCAAGAGGGATCGTCGGAGGCATTATTGATTTCTTCACCATAGCCATTGAAATAATAGTAGTATATATCCAATACAGTGGTGGGTTGAATCCAAAGAAGAGCACTCGGGATGTGCAATTCAATTGCCACGGCTGCAGCCCATGGAAGCAGTAGACTGTAAACTAGGCACGTAACTGGGCGACCTTGCTCGGCACTGGCAAGAACCGTTTCCCTTATGGTGTTTGAACTGCTGTTCCTAATCACAGTCATGTATTGATTATGATCATCACTTGGTTTACACCCGTCATCATGTCCAACAGAGAATGCCGCAAAAGTAAGTAATGGACTGATGTAGCCGGCAGCTTTAGCTATCCGCCTCTGGGCATATAAACTTGTTGAAAAGGTGACTTCAATTCCATTCCTGTTAAGGGTCTTGGCAAATGTAAGTAATGGATTGATGTGTCCCTGTGCTGGAAAAGCTACCAGAAGTACATGAGGGCGAACCATTTTCTTGTAAAGAAATAAAAATTGTGTGCGCGATAATGATAAAAATGCTATGCAGTGGAAAACTGGTGCTTCTGTGAACTAGAAATGAGTAGATAAAATGGGGGGCTTAGGACTGTTTTTATACTAAGAGGACAATGCCTGACGTTTGAGGAGATATGGTGCACCGCTGCATGGAAAGTTTATGACACGTAGTATGTTGAACTAACAAGTCTGCCATTTGTCTCTCTATCTCTTCTCGTAAAGTTGCCGACGAGACTCGTGTACGTGTGGATATGTACACAAATAATAATTTATTGAAAGAGTGGAAAACCAGGCAAAAAAAATTCTATTTTTCTTGTTTTGATATTTCCCAGATGCTACCTTTCTTCACAAAACAAGAAGAAAAGAAAAACAAATGGTAAAACGGAAAGAAGAAAAGAATGACACTGAAAGTGAAGAACAGAATATAAAAGGTAGAGATTCCTACAAACTTTAGTTGATAATAACGTTTAACAGATACATAATCACATCATGTTGGAAAGCAGTGCTATTTTGGCACCATTGTGGGATGGAAGAAAAATATATATTTGCGTTCTCCTTCTTGAGAATATCGAAATGGTATATTTACTTAATCGATACGGTGCTCACATGAATGAGAATTTGAAGTGTATTTTGAGGGAAAGCAATTGTAGCTTTTTCCATGTAGTTTTCTTGTCTAATACTTTCTCCATAACCTTTCAATCCTGAGCGAGATATTATTTACTTATGAAAAATTAACATTTTGATAATAAGTTATTAATCAGATTTGAAGACAAAATTACTTCAACTTTACTCTCTACATTCTTAAGTATTTTTTATGTTCTAAATTTTATTGAATCGGATGTATTTTTCGGACTATCTCAATCTTGAAACGTGGAGTTTCGTTACTCAACACACGGTTTAGATTGATTTGATTTTTCCTTTGATTCTCATGAATTTAGCATTCCTTCTTGCTATATGCTAACAAAAATTTGGGTACCGCTATAGAATCTATTTGTGGGATTCGAAGCCTTTGGCTATGATCGATTGTACTGAATAGTACAATGATTTTAATTTCTTTTTATTTTGCTTAAATTAAGCACTATTTAATATAACTTACCAAATGAGCCTTGAAGGCATATTTCCACAAACTCTAGCGTGTGATTTAAGTGAAGAGAATAGAAGAGATGAAGTCTGTTAATTAGTTTAGGTCTGATTCATGTAAAAAGGAAGGAGAGATGGGATGGCGAAAGCAAATGGTTCCGCTCTTTAACCACCTTTTGAATTAGTGACACTTTCTAATGTAAATTGTTGCTTCTTAGGGTATGAGATCATTGTCTTGATTATGGGGTGGTTTTAGCTATATTGATGTTGAATCTTGCATGACACACATTTTAGTCAAGTTGAGGAGGAAGATAATCTGCAAAACAATTAATCGATGATCCAATCAACCTTTGAAAATAGTTAATCTGCAACGACCGATAATTTAGATCAATATAATCGGAAGGAGATTTTTGTAAAACTATTTAACCCCTGCTTGAGCTCGATTTTTCGAAGAATAAAGTTCGTCAAAAACAACTTTTTTTTTAATATAAAATATATGGTTAAAAAATTGAACTTTGGTTCTATTTTATTAAAAATAAATTGATTTCGAGCCTCACTTATTTTATAAGAATCTATCAATCCAAACTTCCTGAAATCCATCAAAGTCGTGGACTATCCTATGAGGAAACACTTATGAAACTCGTGAAAAAAATGAGTTTGAATGAAAAAAAAAATTAAAAATGAAGCTCAAATTGGACTTAAATGCTAGAGTATGTATACCAATGAAGGAAGATTCCTTTATAAAGTCCTCGTGGTCGATCGCTACCTTTATCAAATCAACGATTAATTTAACAATCATGCAATATGTACAGGGCATGTACAACCATCATAATCCTTAATTTAATGGTGTCTTGAAAATTCCACCTGTTGGAGATTATAATAATTTAGTAAGGATTTTTATTAAATTAAATATATTAAATTGTGGACTTTCTCCCAAATTATTCGGCCCATCTCGGTATTTTATGTGAATTAACGAGATTGAGTTTCTATTTTTTATTTCACAAGCTTTTCGACTGGATCAATTGGACACAGGGGTAGAGCCAGTGGGATTAAAAAAATAATAATAAATAAATTACTTTTAAATTGAAAAAAAAAAATCCACTAAAAGTAAAAGATTTTTTTATTAATTTCTTTCACTTAAAAATCTAATTGGGCCTGGGGACAGGACTGGTCCAAGACTTGCCTTCTCCGTGGTGCCTTCTAATTTTGGTTTGTTATGAGGGTAAAAAGTACCAACGAGAAACATGGGTGGGATTTTTTCTTTCTCGCTGAGTTTTGAATTTTGTAGGCTCATTCTATTATTGTTCAAATTTTAGATTATGTGGTCTAGACCTCGTTATTTAAAATTACGGTTCTAAAATGCGTAATGCATGGCAATGTGTTTTGATCGAGTATCACACACACACACACACACACATGTATATATTGCTCAAAATTATAAATACTACAATTATTTGAACTTTATACATATTCTTAAATTCTTTTAACAAAAAACATAATATTCAATATCATAAATACTACAATTACTTGGTTTTTAATTCCTACAATTAGATTAGACACGAACATTGACTTAAGAAATCCTAAATATTTTCTAACTCTTTATCGGATTTCAATTCAAACTCCTCTTCGTTCAAGTCAACTTCGGTATCATCCTATGTAAAATCATCTTCATCAGATTCTCTTATTTCAATTTTAGAATTTCTATTATCTTTTGTAGATGGTAGGACATCATCATCATCACAGCCATCAACAATTCAAGATTGTTAATTAATAGTATCACTTGCTAGTAAAACGAGAGAAAGACCAAAGAAGAAAGAGACTCAAATTTGACGTAGATAATTTGTAACTCTACAAAAAAGTAGTTATGATTTTTTATTATTTCTAAATATCAAAACCATACAGATTGTTGTATATAATTCATTGGCTTGGGTGATTTAGATTAATTTGATATTAGTTGGACTTAATTTGCTTTTTTAAGTTATAAAAATGGGTTGGGCTCTGCTAGACTAATTTCGACATACTTTTTAACACAAATATGTGTGTATATTGGCATTTAAGCATGCATATATGGTCAATGAATTGGGTTGACCGCATTATCATGCACGTACCCCATATGTCAGGAATTTCGAAAAAGATCGAACGTATACTAGTATATGTGAAGGATATGATTGCATTTTAGAACATTGCTCAAAACACATCATTCATTGTGGTCTTCTTTGCCGCAAAAGTTGTGAACTTTGCCCAATTGCTCTCATTGATGTAGACTGGGTGGGTACTTCATATGATCGCTCCACAACATCCTCCAATGTCTTATTTCTGGGCAACAACCCCATTGCTTGGTGCTCTAAAAAGTAAAACAGTTGATCACACGTCTATCGAAGTTGTGCTCTTGCCTCTTGATCTATTGAGGTCATTGTTTGGGAAAAAACCCCAAAAAATTGTGTATAGATTATCAATTAACATAACAAATTAAAATAACATAAACATAAAAATAGAGTAGAGAGAAAGATTTAGGGAGTTACATTAAGAACGTTGTCTTAAAATTGTGTGGCTTCCTCTTTGTGCGGGTACTTTCAATACTACATTATTCCAAGATAACATCCTTCTTATTTACGATCTATTCTCCTCTATGAACAAGTTTACGAAGGGATAAAAAAAAATTGATTCTTTATCGATTTGTCAAAATTTTAAGAATAAAATATGAAAATGTACATGGAGTATTTTTTTTTTTTCCCCCTAAATTGTGTTTTTCAAGTCACGTTTAAAACCATAAAAATCACTCCCTTTGATAGGGACACATTCAACCTCCATAATTAATCAATTCAAAATAAGTTACACTTAAAAACTAAGACTTGAGTTAAAATTAAAAAGGATTTAATTTTGCAATTTAAAAGTTTTTTTTTTTTTTTATGTGACAACATTTATATGGAGTAAAAATATCTTGCACAAATTCAGGTTGTGCTCTTGCGTCGTCCAACTATCTTTTGTGACAATATCGAACATACATGTCACTTTTAATTCATGTATTTCATTCCCGCATGAAACATATTGCCATTTGATTATCATTTTATTTTGCATTCATGTTTCAACAAGGTTATTTATAGTCTCGTATAAAGCCTTTCTTGAGTACCAAGTTCACCCTCTCATTGTTCAAGATCGAGAGCTCCACTTGTGGGAGTTTGTTAAGGATAAGCTAAAAAATAAGAACCTCAAAGCAAATCACTGCCTTATCTGATAAAGTTCGATCATCTCAGCATTAGTTGCAATCTTCTGGACGAGTGTCACATTTGCGGTAGACTTATAATTCAAATGTTGTGGATTAAAATAAGATTTTTAGTAAAATTTAATCAAAATTGATGGAATGTATGGTTGAAAAATTGTGGTGTGATTGAAATTACTTGTTGATTTTAACTTAAAATCAAAATCACGATTTTAATTCCTATCTAACAAGGACATATATATATTGTAGATTAGGGTCCATATCACTTTATATGGTTGTCCTAGTCACATTGCGTTGTTATCTTTTTTTACTTTGTGTCCTTATCGTCTCATTGTCAACTATAGATATGTACCACATCAATGAATAATTGATTTATATTTTTCACACCAATGAATAATTAATTTAATATTTACTTGTCCTCAAGTTTCCGTGATGGAGATCAAGATAAGGATAAAAATAAAAATAGAAATATAATTTAAATATGATTTTAAAAGTAGAGTTCGATTCCAAATATGTTATTTTTATTAAATTGGATTTTATAAGATTAGTTTTGATATTTTGATATAATTATAGTATATTATAATTTGCTTTCCTTTTAGTTTCTTAGTTTATTTGCTTTATAAAGTATAAATAAAGGGGTTTATTTAATGTAAAAGATAACTTGATTATATGAATAAAAAGAATAATGTTATTTATCATTATAATGATGAAATATCGGTGATGTGACGTTTATGTGGAATAATGGAATTAAACGATTCATTTTTTATGCATGTGTGTGTGTGAGAGAGAGAGAGAGTTAGTTCTCTCATCAGCGATATTCAATATTATGATGATAAGTAGCTACTCGAATAAAAAATGATTTCAATTGTCCTCCATTCTTCTCTTCTTGGACCTTCTTTCTTTTTGTTCTCTCTTGTTCGTTTTCAAATTATACGCTTTGTGTCAAATATTAACAAACAATTCTAACATCTTGCATTAAAGATGTGACGTAGCAGAAAATTATAGGAAAGATGAACAATCTCACAAAAATGAGAAAAACTCACAAGAAATTTTATTCAATTCAATAAATTGTGACCTCAAAGGGCTTACAATGTTTTAAATAGTAATTACAATGCTTTAAATAGTAAATCTCTAGCAAAATCTGAAAAATAAATAATAAAAAAGAATGATATTTTTTCAAAATGAAAAAATTCGAGATAACAACTTAAATTGAAACTCCTAAAATTCGGGATCGTCATCCAACAAACAGAATACAAATTCGAATTTTATTGAATGAAATATTGCCAAAATAAAAATTATTATAAACGGTAAAAACGCTTAATTGAGGGCATAAACAATGGAATACGCCCAAAATTCGACGTATATCATGGCCAAATGCACTGTATTGTGATCATTGGCATGTTTCCAATCGAATTAGACTAGCAATTTGTCAAAAACGGACAAACCCGAAGTTATGAAATCATTATTTTGCCTTGCGGTCCCACTTCATCATAAACTCTAACTCATTCTACACTTCATCATTCTCCTTAGGGTGAGAAAAATTCGTCCTTAAGCTTGTTGTATTCATGAGTAGGAATACAATCTTTTGTTAACACCGCCCAAATAAAGTCACATACCTCAAATTCAACGTGTCGACGTTTAAGATCTGCATCATGCTTATACTTAGTAACAGCAGCCTGCAACTGGTCATGAGCCTATGAGTGAACCTGCTGCAATTGTTGAATGAAGCCCTCGGCCTTACCATGCATTTTAACAATAGTAGAAACTGGGACCAAGTTAAGGGGACCTCGAGGAACAAGACCATACACCACCTGAAATGGACTAAAAGCTGTACTCCAGTTAACAGCATGATTATAAGCAAATTCTGCCTGACAAAACTTCTGATCCCAAGACTTGATGTGAACACCAACCAAGCAATGTAGTAAATCACCCAAGGAACGGTTAAGAACCTCTGTCTGACCATTTTTCCGAGAGTGATATGCACTGCTGAAGTCCAACTGTGTATTAACCAAGCGCCATAAACTGTACCAGAAGTGATTGAGGAAGCGAGTATCCCGATCAGACACAATAGATTTAGGTAGTCCATGTAGGCAATAGACCTCACAACAGTACAGTAAAGCCATATTGACAGCAACTGTAGTTTTATTGCAGTGGATGAAGTGAACCATCTTGGAGAACCAATCAACCACTACAAAGATAGAGTCAGATTCACGCTGAGTCCTGGGAAGCCCCATAACGAAATCCATGCTAACGTATGTCCAATACTGGGTTGGGATAGGCAGGGGCATATACAAGCTAGCATTTTTCACCTTGCCTTTGACCAAATGACAAGTCCAACAACGCTCCACAAACTTGTTGACATTCTTGCGCAATGATGGTCAAAAGTAAGAAGCAGCAACAAGCTGCAATGTTTTGTCATAACCCACATGACCCTCATTGTACAATTTTTGAACAATCTTCAACCTCAAACTGCCCTCTAGAATACATAACTGAGTGCCACGTAAAAGGAAACCATCAACCCATGCAAACTCCGACTGCACACCTTCCTGCAACTTCCGAATAATATGGGAGAAATATGGATCAGTAACATATAAATCACAAAGACCATCAAAACTTGAAACTTCCACTCACATTTCTGTTAGGAGAGTTTGACGCCTACTCAATGCATTTGCCACCTTATTCAAGGGCACCTGCTTTGTGCTTAATCACGAAAGTAAATTGATGCTAGTAAGCAATCCAAGAGGCATGTCGAGCAGATACCTTATCTTGAGTACCAATGTACTTGAGTGCATCATGATCAGTATACAAAAGGAACTCCTTCTGGAATAGATAGTGACGCCAATGTCGAACTGCCTAGACTATTGCATAGAACTCTACATCATAAGTATTGTACCGAAACTTCGGGCCAGAAAGCTTTTCACTGAAATATGCAACGGGGCGATTGTTTTGACTCAGCACGCCACCAATACCCACCTTAGAAGCATCACAATATAGTTTAAACGACTGGGTAAAGTCAAGCAACACCAAAACTGGAGCAGTAGTCAAATTCTGCTTGATCAACTAAAGAGATGCCTCTGCCTCTGGAGTCCACTGAAACTTGCCATCCTTCATACAATCTATAATTGGTGTCATGATACTGTTGAAATGTGGAAAGAAGTAGAAGTGTTCACAAATGCAGACTGTGTAGGTTCAATAGAAGATATGAGGTATACTATTGGTTATTGTATCTTTGTATGGAGAAATTTAATAACATGGAGTAGCAAGAAACAGAATGTAGTAGCCAGAAGTAGTGCAAAAGCTGAATTCAGAGCTGCTGCATAAGGAATATGCGAGGGATTATCGTTGAAAAAGCTTCTGGAATAACTACATGTCACTATAAAGTTGCCAATAAAACTCTATTGTGATAATAAAGCAACAATCAACATTTCCATTAATTCCGTTCAACATGACCGAACTAAGCATGTATAGGTGGATAGACATTTTATTAAAGAAAATGTTGAGGAATGAACTATTTGTATGACTTATGTCCATACACAATCACAGATTGTAAATGTTTTCACCAAGGACTACCTAGACAAAAATTCGATGATTTTATTTTCAAGTTGGACATGATTAATATCTATGATCCAATTTGAGGGGAGTGATGAAATCCACGATTGATTGAGGGAAGGATGACGTTGATTCTAGTTACCACAGTAAGAATATTACGATTGTTAGAGATTGTAGGAGATTTATTCTTTTTCTTTTTTTATGTATTCCTTTTGTATTATAAAATGCTTGTTCATTGTACATTTAATTGTAGAAAAATAATACAAGATATTTTTCTAAGTCTCATCTTCATCTTCTACAACCTTAATTAAATAAATAATTATAATTATACATATAAAAAATAAATTTAATATTCAATTTTATTAATATAATATACCTTTAAATAATAGATGAAAATATATACTTAAATTTAATTATAAATTAATCTATATAAAACTTTATAATTTAATTAAAAATAGATATTTTTTAAAAAAAATAAATGAACAAAGAAAAAAAAGTTATAAGATTAAAATTAAAATTTTTTAATCCCTTCCAACCTACTTATTTGACAAATAATTTTAGTTCTACTTTTTTTACTAAAATTAATGTAATAGGGATGGGCTGGATGAGATTCGAACTTGTGACATTGTTCTAGGTTAGAGAAGAATTGATCATTACTGCACTTCTTAATATTGACACTAAATTTAACAAAATAATATATGTTAGGTTGGACTCGATTTAATGCAATTGTAATTGTAAATATTCGAACCCGTGATCTTTTATTTGAATTATAAAAATTTGATCACAATGTCATTTGGTAAACACTATTATTTTTCTAGCAGAATTATATATGTTTAATTTATTTAATTAGTTAACTTGCATTAATTTATTGCTTTTTTTTTATTTCAATATTTTTCTTTGACTAATTTATGAAGTAGAAAATTTTGTGAATTTCTGAATTAAGGAAATTGTGAATTAGTTAATTGGTAAATTTAGGGATTTGAAAATTTGTTAATTGGGGAATTTGTTCTTGTGCAACAAAATAGGGGATGACTAGTTGAATGACAATTTGGTAGTATACATTGAACAAGAAGTTTTTTTAAAAAATTGATAATGAGACAATCTTGCGGCGCTTTCAAAATATGAGACCATAGAGATTCCAATTATCTGAGCGTACAATTACGAAGTGAAGTTGTATTACTTTTTTTTCTTTTTTCTTTTTTGGTTGTATTGGATTATATTTTCATATTATATCATTCCTACGTTTTAGTGTATTTATATATTAATCGAACAATTTTTAATATTATTTAATTAAAAATTAATAATCAATATCGTCATTCATGTCGTTGCGATCAACAATCCGTGTTGAACTTCAGGGCTGAATTCGCCTATGTGTATCAGTATAGATATAAGGTCTTCAAGGATTGAATTTTGCGGAGGGATCACCAAGAGGAGGTTCTACCATAGCTCTCGAGCTCTCATCTAGAGAGAGAGAAGAGTATTCATTAATTTTTAACTCACATAATACATTATGATTATTAATAACTTTATGATAAATTCTAGAAGGAAAGATAAAAGATATGTGGAGACTTGAGGAATAAATATATTTGCGATATTGACCATATTTGATCCCTATTTGCATTTTAGTGGGTTGGTCTAGCCCGGGATTAAGGCAAGAGGACGTTCTCGGATTACCCTATATCGTTGTTCTTACTATGGGGGCCGACGGGGTCTTGATGCATTTTTTGGGGGTCTTGGTTCATTTTCCTCTTTTTTTTCCTTCTCCTCTAATCTCTTCCACACATCTTAATAGTTAATCACGATCACTCCCTCGAGAATGAGACGCAATAATAGAACGAATTCGTCAAAAAGCAATCAATTGGGAAGCCCCTGGAACTTTGCACATAACTTTCCAAAATAGACACGAGAATAAACATATCCTAAATAATTTGGCCGTCGAAAGATCCTATAATTAGTCCCCACAAACAACAAGTCAATCATAGTATTAAAGAACACTTAGCCCTATTTGATTCCACTAAAAAAAAAAATATTAAAATTTAATTCAAAGTCAACACTTATAATTTCAATCACATTCCATCAAATTTTCTCAAAGTTTACTGAAAGTTTAATTTATATCTATACTAAATAGGGGCTTAGCCTCGACTTAGATAATTTATAAAATGTCAAACTTCATTTTAACTATTAATTTAAATGAATCTATAAATATTATTCATTTACCAATTATTCATTTTTCTCTATTTCTAAATTAAATTATGCCCCCGTTTGGACTTCATTTTTTCAAAATGTATTTTCATCCACACTCGTGTAAATTTAGATATTTTTCTTATTTTTTAATCATATATTTTTTAAAATACAATTATTTAAAATATATTTTTCTTCAAAGAAGTACAAACAGGGATTATGTATCAAATCTTGTTGAAAGAACCCAAAACCAACTTTATCAATGATGCACCAGCCCATGTGACATTCCAACCTCTCTTATCACATTGAAAAATCCATTTACAGAGCAGCACACTCCTGTCATTCAATAATTGGACCAACCCCTCCCCTTCCCACACACAGCCTAGCCCAGCCTAGCCTAACCTAAAAGAGTAGAGTATCTTTTGCCTATTTCGAGCGACACGTGCCTCCATACCAATGGATATTGGGATGACCAAGAATTTATAGGTGAAATTTTGTAGTTGACCTGACCTGACCCAACCCTCGTTAATTATCACGAGTTGAAGAATTTATTTACCATTGGTCCACAATATATTTATCGTAGTATTGATCCTTAACCTTCAAAACAAAGAGAATTGGTCCCCAACCTTTATTTTTCGTTACGAAGACGCCTTATTTTTCATTTTGCGCTCATACAAATATGACCACCTCAAAACTTTTGACGCTAATTCAAGTGAGAAGCAAAATCCAACTTCATAGAGTTATTGGACATGCAAGAATTTTGCAATAAATTGATTTTTTTTAAAATAATTTTTTCCCGACTGTCATTTTCAATCACACATCCTAAAAAACGATGGTTTTCATATTTTTCACAACTTTTTTTTTTTACCCTTCTCTTCAAAAAATCAAATTCCACAAAATCACTTCTCAAAAATCAACGTCCCGAGAGGATTAGTAGTGCATCAATTGAATAAAATAAAGTTTATAACCACTTGATAAAATGTGAATATACTATCATACTTTTGTAGGTATTGGTGTGGTCATCATTAGGTTAAATATTCTCTTTTCCTTCAACAACACAAAAGCTTCAGACACTAATGGTGAGAGGTTTGAAAATGTTTAAAAAAAGAAAAAGAAAAAAGCACTAGAAAATGGAATAAAGAGAAATTTAAATAAATAAAACTGAAAAAAAAACACAACTACCATTAGAACTTCTTGTCTCATGCAATTAAACAGTAAATACACATCCAAAAGCTAAAAAATTAAACTAAAAAGAACGGTCTCTCTCTCTCATATAGACAGAATTTTGATACACACAAATTAAAGCAAACAAATAGATAGATTACATTTCATAGGGAAATAGTATTGAATAGAACACTGTTCAATTTTTCTTATTAGTTTGTGGGGTTGCTGCGGAATGATCCAATTGCCTTAATAGCTGCAGCTCTCAAGATGTACTGATGATATGCTGCTGCTGCCAATGCTCCCACAAATGGTCCAACCCAGAAAATCCACTGCATATGCACCATCCAAATCTTTTTACTTATAATAAGTTTAAAATAAAGAAACAAAAAAAAGTAACTCATCCAAACCAACTTACATGGTCATCCCAGATTTTGTCATTGTTGAAGATCACAGCGGCTCCAAAACTCCTAGCAGGGTTGATACCAGTTCCAGTGATGGGAATGGTCGCTAAGTGAACCATGAAAACTGCAAACCCAATTGGAAGAGGAGCCAAAACCTAAAAATAATCCAAAAAATAAGTTTACTTAGAAAAGAAAAGGCAAAACCCACAAATAAGCTAGGTGTTGTTTCTACTTACAGGGACGTGAGAGTCACGTGCACTTCTTTTGGGGTCAGTGGCGGAGAAGACGGTGTACACAAGAACAAAGGTACCGATAATTTCAGCACCCAAAGCTGTGCCGGTATTGTAACCAGGAGACACGGAGTTAGCGCCGCCGCCTAGATGGTTGTAGTAGCTCTTCATGAAGGCCTTCACCAGCCCAACTCCACAGATGGCACCCAAACACTGTGCAATCATGTACATAATTGCACGGATCAACGACACCTTCCTCGCCAAGAACAACCCGAAAGTCACAGCAGGGTTTATGTGACCACCTGTAGAACAGCAGAGAAAAAAAAATCAGGGAAAAGTTCATGAAATAAATGGTTTTTATGCTTGAAGAAGTTGAGGCAGTGAATCGTGTACCTGAGATGCCGGCGGTGCAGTAAACGAGGATAAAGATCATGCCACCAAAGGCCCAAGCGATGCCGAGAATGCCAACTCCGTCGCATTGGTCGGCGGCGTTGAGCTTCTTGTGGCCGATGACAGTGGCGACGGTGACGTAAAGGAAGAGCAGGGTGGCGACGAACTCGGCAATTATGGCTCTGTAAAAGGACCAAAGCATGAGCTCACCCATGTCCAGGAATGGTGCTGGTGGTGGGTCCTCATAGTCCTTTACATCGCTGTGTACATGTCCTTCTTCAATCACTTCTTTCGTCATTTTTTCTCTCTCTAAAACCAGGAGCTGCAGCTGAATGTTGCAGAGAAAGGTGGGGGGTTGTGTTTTTAAGGGTGACGAGTTGGGTGAGGGAGGGGAGGATTTACGGATAAGACAAGGAAGGGCATTTTGGGAATCTAGAACTATTAAAGGTCCTAGTTTATTTCCCAAGTCGAAAGTTAGTTTCTAATGTTTACGAAGAAGCAAGTTGATCCTCAACTTTAAATTATAGTTACAAAATTAATCGTCAATGACTAAAACCTTTCATACGTCAAATTTTTACAATTGATTGACTACGATTTAACTTTCATCATAACAATCGATCTTCGCACGAACGAAAATAACGGCACACATTCATGATGACACTCTTAAGTGACCATCACGATTTAACTGATGAATTTTAGAAATAAAATCATCATTAGGACCTAATAGTGTGAGTACAGTAAAAGGTTGGTGGGCCAACATACACTTTTTCAAAGATTAACAACTAGATTACTACTCGAATAATAAAACGAAGGACCACTGGTAGAATATTTCAAAAAGAATTTGGATGAGAGAGAAAAAGTATTGAGAGAAGTTGGAGAGAGGGGCCCAGAAAAACAGCGAAATCATGCGATGGGTAATCATCTGTGGTGTGAAATTTGCTGTTGTGGGCCCTCATGTTTGTCACTCCTCCCCAACGGTTACAACCCTTTTCTTTTCCTTTCCTTTCCTTTCCTTTGAATTTGATTTTACCGAAGTAACCTTGTTTTGAGGGTCACGTGATTTGGGAGTTGGTATTTGGAATTGAAAAGAAGGAAAGGGAAATTTACCTACTAATTTGCTTGCAACCTAAAGAAAACTTATTTCTTTCTTTTTAATCAAAGTTAAGTAGTAAATTTTATATTTTCAAAATTATTTTATCCATCCTCACTAAATAAACATTTAATTGATATTTTTATGAAAAAAAATTATTTTCGTAAAATATTTTGCTATATGTAACACTCGATTACACATTAAAATTTTTATTCTCATTTATTTATTTATTTTGAACCATACATTCTTCAATAAAATAATATTTTTCATCACAGCAATAATTTTTCCTTCTTTTTCAACCACATTCTCCATCAATCTACTATTTCAAAATATATTTTTCTAAAATAATGTGGCTCGAACACACCCTAAATTATGTTTGATTTCATCGTTGAATTAAATTTAAAAAAAAATAAAAAATCTAGTAGATATTTTCTTATTTAATTTAAATATACGAAGACTCTAGCTAGACTCATAGAGCAGCCTACTACATCTCGATGGGCGTATGGCGTGCCAAACATTTTATGTTAACAAAAGAAGTGAACAAAATAGATGGAAGTTAAGACTTGTCGTTGATTATAAGCCGTTAAATTATTTTCTATATAATTAATTTTTTAATATGGCAAGCTTATCTGTGCATTCTTTATTAGGTGGAAATGAATCATTGTCAAAGATGCTATCTAGGATCCATTGGCTTTTGTCCCTATCCATTTAAAAGAATGATTAATTATTGTCTATATACACATCAGTACAACTTATTGCTTTAGTGGAAAGTTAATTATCATTATATTTAAAAATACGCGCAACTTAAAGTCGTGTTTAAAAATTTGAAGTGAAATATGTTTTCATGATGACGAGGACGAAATAGTTAATATATGTACGGTTTATGTTGTTGGGAACTAAGTATGAACCGTGAGACAAGTTTAGTGATCGAATAGTAGATTAAAAATCAATAACGGAATTTTTATTTATCCAAGTTTCTCTCGTTTAACTCAGGATATAACTTTGCGCTAATCTATCAATACTTCTTAAACAACACTAAAAACAAATGATAAATTGTATAATACACCACTTCGGAGGTGGTCGAGTTGGTGGAGCGGGTGAACTCGATCGAGCCTATGACCGTCACACCGGACTTATCTAGTGCGGTTTACGTCTCCTGTGTGGTTTGTGAGCTACTGCACATGAAGCGAGGTTTACACGCACTCACATGTAGCGGCTGCGGGAACAAAATAAATAAATAAATTGTATAATACTATTTATGAAATTGCTAATAAAACATTTCGTACACTTCTATTGGAGGTGCTTACTATACTATTGAGAAGTGAAAATAATTTAGCAATATTAACTGCTGGCACGGATAATAAACATTCTCTGAAATTAACAGCTTTTCATAATGGGCCTTAATGGGCCCATCATCATTTGGACTAACTAAAAGAATCATGTGGTTTACAGCTGGCATTTTAAGAGAGAAAAAAAAAATCCGACAAGCCCACTCATTTCCTTTTTCTCATCTGTCAAAACACACGTCCACGTCACCGTCAATTGTTTGTGATGCTAGCCGAGATACTGAACATTACAAATATACAAAAAATTAAAAAAATTCCCGGTATGAAAATTGCCAAAGCGCTTACGGAGCTAGACGGGCAAGAAACAACTTTATAGATTAGGAGCATGTTTGGTACAGCTTAAAATCCAATTAAAATTGAAAATATGGCCGTTATTGGGTCTCACCCGTCTAATAAAAGTCAACAATAACGACTATATTTTCAATTTTAATCTCTACCACACATCCTCTAGTTAGATTACAAGGCAATTGAGCTCCTATTTGGTGGCAATTTTTACAGAAAAATATTGTTTTTAACAGTGAATTTTTAGAGAGTGAAAAAAAAAGGAGTTTACGTGTAAAATATTGTATGAATGTGTGATTGAAAATGAGTATGTAGATTTTTTATTTTATTTAAATGAGAGACAAATATGAGCTAAATGTCTAACACGAGATGAGGTGTAATAATCTATATAAATCCATGTAACTTGCTCAAGATTTGTTGGAGACCACTTTGATAACAGAAATTAGCTCGTATTTGACTATCATTCTTTCGATTCTTTCTCTAATACTCATTTTCATACCAACATTTCCACATTAAAATATTTTTAACGTGAACTCAAAATATTTTTCTATTTTTTAATCACACGTTCTCCAAAAAATTACTACTTCATCCGTCCTATTTGTATAAACTAACTTTCCTTGTTTTCTTATCTCAATAATATAATCATTTTTTTTTTGAGGAAATTACACCCAACCCTACTTTTAACTTACCATTTTCATAAATCCTTAATAAAGTTTCATATTACAAAAATCAGGTTTTAATTGATAATTAATATAAATTAATAATACAAATTAATATTTGATAATAATAATAATAATAGTAATATATATCAATCTATACATACACCCCCCCCAAACATCCAAACCCTAAATTAAATTACAACCCAAACTTTTCCCTTTCCCCATTCTCTTCCCCATTCCCTCCTCACTCACCGCCGCCTCCGCCTCCACCGCGCTCCTTCCCTCACCGCCGCCTGCTCCGGCGACCACCGCCTCTCCCCCTCCCTTCTCCCTTCTCCCTCCTCCTCCCCCTTCCCCTTCCCCTCCTTCTTCTCGGCAGGCGACCCCCCCATTTCGGCAGATTCGGCAACGGCGACGCTGCTGAGATTCAGCAGCGTCGCCGCTGCGACGCTGCCTTTCAGCAGCGTGGGTCTGCTGAACGGCAGCGAGGCTGCCGTTCAGCAGCAAATTTTTTTTTTATTTTTTTTAATTTTTAATTTTTAATTTTGAGCAGATTTTTAATTTTGGAATGGTAGAAAGGCAGTGCAGTGGGTGTGAGATGATGTGCTATGGGTGTGCGTTGTTTGTGGGGATCTGTATGTGTTGGAGATGGATCTGTGTGTGGGTAGCTTATCTGTGGGTGTGGTGGCGGATGTGTGAACGGTGGTATGTTTTGGGTGGTGGCAGTGATTGTTTTGTTTTTTTGTTTTTCGATATGTGACCTAATTGAACCTTGATTTTTTATTTTTGTCTGTGACCTAGCTTTTTTTGGTGTCTGTGACCTAACTATTAATGTGTGACTTAGTATCGAACTGTGACCTACAAATTTGAAAATACGTGACTTGTGACATATAATTTTTATTGATCTGTGACCATTGTTAATTTGTGACCGTAATTTGATAATTTGTGACGGTATGATAAGTTGTGACCTATAATATTTGTGATATGTGACCGATAAAGAAATCGTGACTTTAAAGTTTTAATTTGTGACCGTAATTTGATAATTTGTGACGGTATGATAAGTTGTGACCTATAATTTTTGTGATATGTGACCGATAAAGAAATCGTGACTTTAAAGTTTTAATTTGTGACCGTAATTTGATAATTTGTGAAGGTATGATAAGTTGTGACCTATAATATTTTGTAATATGTGACCGATAAAGAAATCGTGACTTTAAAGTTTTAATTTGTAATCGATGAACAAAATGTGACCTATAATATTTTTAAATTGTGACTATAAAATAATGTGACACATGAAAATTTTGATTTGTAATCAAAAAATAATTTGTTCCTAATAAAATGGTTAATTGTGACCTAAAAACTCTTAGATTGTGACCAAACTCTTAGAATTAAATATGTAATATTAAATTGATTTAATAATTTATTATTTCATAAATAAAAATATTAAAAACCTGATTTTTGAAATTTGAAACTTGTTTTTGTATTTTTGAAATGGTGTAAAGTAAACCCCTTATAAATGTAATCTTCCCTTTTTTTTTACTGAAAATGTTCTATTTTGCTCGTTCACTAATATATCCTTAATTAATCAGTTTGATTATAATTTACTACTACTAATTGTTTATAATTAAATAAAGGGTAATTGGCGCAAAAGGTCCCTACCTATGATGGTTATTGTGGAAAACGTCTCTACGTTCGATTTTTTGGTGCAGAACGTCCCTACCTTTGCATTTTCTTGCGCAAAACGTCCTTTTGACCAATTTTTAATATAAAATGACCGTTATACCCTCTTATATAAATAAAACAAAAAAGGAAAGGAAAAAAAATAAAGAATAAATTGCAATCTAGTTCAAAACATTTTTAAAAGTGCAAATCAATCCAAATAAATTATTAAAATATTAAAAATAATCAAAAATAAAAATAAAAACCTTTTATTTGGAGGCTGACGGAGTGGAGGAGAGGGATAGGAAAGAAAAATTGTTATTTTTTTTTTGATTATTTTTAATATTTTAATAATTTATTTGAATTGATTTACACTTTTTAAAATGTTTTGGACTAGATTGCAATTTATTCTTTATTTTTCTTTTTTGTTTTATTTATATAAAAAGGTATAATGGTCATTTTATGTTAAAAATTGGTCAAAAGGACGTTTTGCACAAGAAAATACAAAGGTAAGGACGTTCTGCACCAAAAAATTGAACGTAGGGACGTTTTCCACAACAACCGTCATAGGTAGGGACGTTTTGCGCCAATTACCCTTAAATAAAGACTATTGGACAAAAGTTGTTTTTACAATAACATTAAGTCCCCGTTTGATCCACATTAATTTTTTATTCTCATGTTTCTACTTATTTTCAATCACACATTCTTCATTTAATGTCACATTAACGCCACATAGACTGTATTTGTAACCTCAGTGAGATGAATAGCATTACTGTTTATCGAAATAGTGATGACGAACTAACAAAAAATTGAAATTTACTGGAAGCATCGAGTATCGGACAAAAAGACCACTTTTCGAGGGTTTGCTTTAACGGCTAGAAATTTCGAGAGAATTCAGTTTTAAACTGTTTCGCATTTATTATAGTACAGAGGAGTTGTTGGTGATTGTTTGGATTTCTAACGGTCATATTATTTTCCCGTTTGTGGCTGTGAGTGAAGCTACACCTCGGCGCACGTTAAATATGCCTGACCCTACCCTACCTTCGTGAAAAGTCAATTTAATGTTTTTGAATTTTATTTTATTTTATTTTTGAGTTTACCAAAATAAATTTTATAAAATTGGACTGCCCATCCCTCTGTGAAATGGCTTTTAATTTAAAAAAAAAGTTCTCGAATTTTGGTAGATACATTTTACTTGAAACTTCTCAATAACTTGTGTTATTGATGCTGAAAAATCATTAATTTATACTCTATATGGATGCAATTTACAAATTAATTTATAAATTCGTCACAAATTAATATCAACCACACATTTAATACCATTACTCTTATATTATCCACACATTCTATGAGTCTAGTCAACGTTGAATGTGCGTTACACGTAATTATGAAATATTTTATAAGTACTGTAAAAATAATATTTAAATATACGTGAATGTTAATTATTTTAGAATTAATGCTAGAAAATATTTAAGTGAAAATGAATGTTAAATCATTTATTTAATTCCCAATGAAGTAAAACAGGATATTAATTAGTATGCGTGGGCATGAATAATGAAATGTACTTTTGAATGTGAAATTCTAATTAACTTATAATTGGAATTAATAACGCTGAAATGCATAAATGAATATGAATATTAATTAAATGAATGTGAATGTTAATGTTAATTAATTGAGAAATAATAATAGGGAATTCATACGTTAATGGTAACTAATTTATTCAATCGCTATCGTCTTTACTGCGTAAATGCACATATAATTGAATAGCCCAACAAATAAACATATAATTTTAAGAAATAAAAAAAATACGGAAGGATGAATAGACATTATTAGCACATGGCATATTCAATAGCCATGTTCGAAGAAAGATTGATGAACAAAATGTACAATCGAAATTTCAATGTCAGCATTATCTTATCCTTGGTTTGCACTGTTCTTGGATTCATCTCTTGACAAAATCTCACCACAGATGAATATCATTCAAGACAAAAAATGCAAATAATTCTTTTTCTGTCAAACATATCTCTCGGAAAAGATTGAATTTGATTTAGCTGTTTCAAGAATAAAGGGAATATCAGCGAGTGAATTAATCTACTTGTACAGAAATCGTTGACACATTTGTTGACAGAATGCCACATGGCGGCCCCCTATGGGGGGGGGGGGCGCCTGCGGCAGGGGGGCCCGCAACAGGCGCCCCCCTCAATAGGGAGCTGTCATGTGGCATTCTGGCAACGAAGGTGTCAAAGATTTCTGTACAAGTAGCGCGATCGATCAGTGAGTATATGTATATAATATAAGAAAAAAGAGTTGTTAAAAGACCAACTTTCGTGTAAATTGTTGTTCTAAAGTCGTAAAAATCTTTCTTAGTACGAGTATCAGCAACTCAATACGATTTCAAATTAAAAAAATCGACGAAATATGTTGTTGAAAAGTTGATAAAAATTATGGGGTGACATTAATTCTTGACTTTAATTTTTTTTTTTTTTTTTGGCTAAACGAAAAATAGGTTAAAATATGAACTAGACTAGCCAATGAGCTATCCCATAATTTTCGGATATGCTCTCTATTTGTATTATTTATTTGTTAAAGAAGCACTTATCTTTTTTTAGTGGAAGCGAGAATAATCCAAGAGGATGTTCCTTTCCAAGCACATCGAGTTAATTCTAGCTAATATTTTAAGATTAAGTGGGTCCTTAATCATTGGTGATTAATTAAAGGCTAATTACCATGGTACGGGTCTAGGGATTTGTAGATAAAACTCCATTCATTTTAAACATGGATTGGAGTTGTAAAATCTATATTGAGTTGACAAAATTCAATACAATTTATTTGAATCCGAGAGAGGTAAATTCATTTAATCAATAAGCTTGTCTGGGTAAAACTTTTGGAATCTAATTTGGAAGACAAGGACTAAAGGTGATAATCACGTTAAAATTATGAGTCTCGACACTGTAACTATCATATTTAATCATTTCATTACTTTTATTTCTCTCGGTTAATATTAGTTTTAATCAACTTTGCAACCAACTTCTGCTTTATCTGAATCAACGTTAGTAATAATTAGTTAATCATTATATAGAATATCGCCGTGAAAACGATAATTTGGACTTTTTAAGTTCATTTTTATAATTTATTTATTTCATGTCTTACATTTGCAATTATCACGTCTAAAATTAAAAATGAAAATGATGGTTTTAATATATGGGTTACGTGGCTATGATGGACACGTCTGCAATCGTTCAATTTAACTAGATAACGTTGACGTTTTATTACATCTACACAGAGGCAAATGAAGTGATTCGATTGCAATTAAAATAAAGTTTGGTGATATGATTGTAGTATTCAATTGTGGAGTAGTATGTTTGTTACCGAAGATGTTATGGTATGGACTAAATGCGTTAATATAGGAATTTATTTCGATTTTTATGAAAAGATAAATGTTAATAGTTAATTACTAAATTTCATGTATATTGTGTAATTAAAAAATAAAATAAAAATAAAAATGACGAGTTTAGGATTTTTCAAAACAAAATTTTAAATTCAGGTCCTAGCCTAATTTTCTCTGTATATTTGAATTGGGTTTGTCCTCCCAAGGATGGAAGCACACGGACCCAATCCTCACCCACCAACGTTGACCCATGACCAGCTTGACCTAATTTTGAGGACCAAAGAATGAAGGCCGTAACATATTTTGGCAAATTACGATTATGTAGATTTTTGACAAATTACTACATTTAATAAATTACGGGATTGTAACCCCTTCGGATGTGGTCGAATTGGTAGAACAGGTGAACGCGAAGACGTGTGGTTTGCGGACTACTGCACATGAAGCGAGATTTACTCAGTGCGCTGCGGGTTCCTACGTAAAAAAAAAAATTAAAAAAATTACAATATTGTAACTTAAACTGTGTTATTTTAAATATATTTTTTTTAATTGCAAGCTTGTATTAATTAGCTAAATCATAAGCCACAATTACATATTATTTAATTCTTCATTTTGGTGCAATTACAATTACATGGATACTTGAAAATAGAGCTCAAACGAGAAACACTCAAAACAAGCCCACATGCTATTCACTTGCCAAATTCTAGAACTAGAAACAAGAAATATAATCTGATTCTTTCCATTTCCCACAACTCATCACTCTTCGAGACGAAATGATCCTTGGCGGGATCAACATCAAAGTTGAGGTTCTAAACCAAGTTATTAATAGCAAAAACAAGGCAATCTTTCATGTTCTACCATCTAAGGCTGCAAATTAAGAGGTTCTCGTCGCATCTGAATGCACAAAATCTCAGCTCGAGACAGAGACAGGATCTCATCTCGCATTCTTGAGTTTGCTTCCTACACTAAAATCCTCCTCTCCGTACCATACATCCGCTGGTCAGCACCCTCGAAGCCCCTCTATAATCAGCTTGTGTGTATAAATGATGTTTTGCAGTATAATTGAAATAGGTCTTAAAAAGTCGGATTTTGCAGATTATTTTTTGTTGGCTCAATTCTTCAATGGCATGTATTGAAGAAGAAAGACAACACTATTATCCCATCCCAGCATTCCAAACAGGCCTTTAAATTGCCTGCTAGTCCATCGATTTTCTCTGGAGTCGTCATCGTCATCAAATGTGTTGCAACAATGGTTTTTCCAATCTTTTTAGGCTTCCCAACTTCCCATCATCCCCGAGGGGTTGAAACAAAAATCACAACAAAGTTTTCACTGCGGTTTATAAATCCAGCCCAAGCATTAACGAACTGAAAGTGAAAGGCACACTACTCATCACCTATTCTAGGCTAATGCTATTTCAATCAATTTTTTTTCAAATTCCTAGGATTTTTAATAGTTGCATCTACACTTGCCAGTGCGGCTATCCAATTCAATGCCTTGCATCTGGACTTGCAAGCGTGTGTGGCTATCCAATGCGTAAGCAGCCTCCCCGGTCTGTTAAAAAAACCTGATCAAATCCTTCATTTCAACCCATCAACATATTAAATGCCCTACAAATCTAAGGCCCTCGAGAATTTTCTCCCACACCACCACTAGAACTGAAAGTCAAATCCCAGCTCCAAACAGCGGAGGAACACAAGTAGAACCTGACTTTCAACCTAACAAACGACCCCATCAGCCACATTCACACAGTTTGCAATCACATATTCTCCACGATCAAACTCCATAATTTCGTTAAACGATAATCAAGGCAAAATAATGAAGACATAAAAAGATGTACCATTACAATAGAACACAAAAGTACCAGTGTCATGGAAGCATAAAGGTTTAACACTGGGAAACAAATTTCAACAAAGAGTTTGGATCTCTTCATAACATGATACCAAGAATTTACTGGATGACAATACTTTTTAATATAGCATACTCTATTAGGTACAGAAACTTAATTAGCAGAGGCATATCACTCAAATGCCCAAGCATTTTCCCTGCGAACTTCCTCTTCCTCCTCCGGGGTGAAGTCATTCTTAATATTAAAAGTCTTGCGGATTTCCTCCGGAGTCTTTCCTTTTATCATGTCGGCCACAGTCTGACATGTGAGATCGAGCAGACTCTTTATGTTCAGATAGTTTGCTGCCTGAAAACATGATGTCACTAGTTAGTAGTAGCTACAGAGAACTGTGAACCATACAGAAAAGCTCAAAAACACAAGAACGCCAACAGAGAAATATGAATAGATTATCTTGTATGTGAAAACAAACAGATGAAAAAGTGTGAGCAAAATTACAACAGGAACATGTTTTCAACCCTTCCAAAAGAGAGTCAATTCATTTCTTTCCAGCTTTGATGCAGGAAGATTGCTGCTATCTTTAAACCAACCAATCCCCAGTTAGATGAAATTTGTGACGGAACTAAAATAGTTTGGTTCCAGCGAATCTAACCAAAGGCTTTATAAGCTTTCAAATAGAAATAAGAATATATAATCATTAAATGAAGCCCCGCCTTATACCCAAATTACATCAATACTCCAAACACACATCATGCAGGCAAACAAGCCGTCTGAATTGATCTACAACACCAAAAAAACATAGGACCTTAAAGGTGGAAAAAACAGGAAATATAACCAATTGTGGATACATATCCACACATAAAACCCTGAACTACTGCTTTATAGAGACAAACTAAACAGCATAACATAGCTCCATATGATAAAACACTACTCTATCTGGAATCCATATACAACATGAGGAGGAAAAACATGTAAAAATTGATCGAAAATAGTGCGGCAATGATGTGAAATTAATGCAAGATTATAAAAGAAAGAGGCAAGTTTATATCAATAATTGAAAGAACAGACAACATGAACAATTAAAAATAGAGCATTGATAATCATGTGAAAAATGAATTTAAACTAAAAAAACCCTTAAAACACTTTCGTCCGTGGTGATCCGACGGTGCCGAGTGGAAGGGCCTTTGCTCAACGGATAAAAGTTGAGTAACTCGATAAATTTGGATTGAATTATCATACAAAAACGAGAAAAGATCGAATAATCATTCTAAATCGACTGAGTATTCAACTTTTCTAACCGGGGCTTCGGTCGCCGGCTCCACTGTCATCGGATCGATTGGTTGAAAGGCCTGACAGAGAACGTCGTTTTGGGGGCAATAAACAAGCAATCGAAGAAATAAAGGCAAACAAAACCGACCCATGAATGATTAAAATAAAACGGCAACATGGTGAAATTAATAAGCTCATGTAAAATAATAAACATAGAGAAGAACGGGAAAAAGGGGGGTAAATCGCAAATAAATAAATAAAAAGACAGATCGAGGGGCAAGTCAAACAATCTAGAAAGACGAGAATAGAATAGAGTTGCAACCAAGATAAGATCAAACAGGGTGCCCTGATCAACTTTCACGAAATCAGCATCAAACGCCTTCAGGTCCTCGTCGGTCACCTTGTCAGCGGAAACTACCACTCCCTCGGCGGACTTTGCTGCCACCGCATCAACGTGGCGCTTGCAGTATTCAATCACCTTCGCCAGGATCTTGGATGTAACGTTGGGAAGAGGAATACTAGTATCAGCACAGTCGTCTTCAATCATATGCTTTATCGTCTGTGATTCCAGCGCCACCGCTTCCTCGACCTCGAAGGACTCGCCGTCGGAACTCTTAAGTACAATCATCTTCGTCGAAGACATCGCCGTTAGATTTCGTAAACCCTAAGAGAGAGAAACTCCAGAGTATCGATAAGGATGAATAGAAAATTGGGAAATTTAGTTTTGACATTTGTATTTATAGGGGCAAGAATGATATAACGAACGTTCATCTTATTCGACGCGTTCGTTTGAGCCAAATTTTGCGAACAATAAATTTTCAAATATTAATGTTTTTTGAGAATTTATGATTAAAAACAGAAAATAAATGTAAATTTAAGTGTAAATATATTTATACTTAGAAATGAGTTTTAAAAAATGAGGCTTAAATAGAAGCTAAACATATGGGTGTATTCAAATTGAAAATTCTCCCGTTTGAAGTGAATAACTAATTATCAGCGTTTTAAAGAACTCGTCTAAACAACGTCTAGGCATCGCCTAAGCTCGAAATTCGGGCAATACGCCTAGCTCCGAGCCTAGGCTTTTTCTTTTTCTAATTCATAAACGGCTAAATTTTTTCCTCCTCTCTTTCGTCTTTCTTAGACACGCTTTATTAGTTTTTCTATTTTTTAAAAAAACTTTTCATTTGATTTTAATTTCAAAATTTAAAAGACGTTGTCTGTAAAAAGTTTAAAATCATTTATAAAGTTCCTATATATCTATGACTTGTCTGATTGAAAATTGAAATTGTGAAAAATAGTTTAGTTTTTGTATTTCGAAAACTTGAAAATTGCATATTTTAATAATTATAGGAATTATTAAGTAATTATAGTATTTTATAATTTTAGATATTTAATATATATTATTCTAATTAATAAATAATATTAAAAATGATTAAAAATAAAATAATATTAAAAATAAGAAATAAAAAACATTTTTTTTACACCTAGGTATCGTTTAGATTCGCTTAAACTCGTAAAACTTGAAACTTCACTTCCATGCCTAATCACTCTTTACACTTTTTAGAACGTTGCTAATCACTATCCCCCTTCTCCTCCTCTTCCATGTAATAATTTCTTTTTTTGAAAGAATAAAACAATTAAGTAATCTTAATTAAATAAATAAAATAGCATATATTTAAATTTCCAGTATTTTTTTTTCTAAAGAAACATTTAGTGCTCAATATTATCAATATGTAACATTAAAAAATAAATAACCAATCAATATATTTAAATTTTAATTACAAATTAATTATATTTTTATATACATTAATATAAAAAAATTAATAACAAATTGATGTTTTACATAAACAATTAAAAAAAAAGAATAAAATGTTACAAGAAGTTTTTTAGAAAGAACAAATATAAACAGTAGAAAAAGAAAAAATAATAATTTTTTAATCATTACTTTAAAGTTTGTAAAATGGAAGAAGAAAGAGACATATTGAAAGGGCAAAAAATACATACTAAACAATTCTTTTATTACAAAGCCTTCCAATATTTTTGGGATGAATGAGAGATAAATTTTAATATTTTATTTTTGTATTTGTTGCTTAAAAGTTACTACCAAAAATGTTTTTATAAAAAATCTTTAAACATCGTTGAATTTTGCAATATCCCATAATTTATAGAGACTTAAAAAAAAAAAAAAAATTAGATTGAATGCACCAAAACTTTTAAAAGAAAGTTTTAAAAGTGTTTGCATTGAGTTTTGTATTAGAAAGTTTTTTAAGTGTATGTAAAAAGTAGGAAAACTTTTTTGGCTATTGGGTTAATTTCACAAATGGTCACTGAAATTTAAAACTTGCAGCAACGATCACTGAAGTTTCAAGCGTTTTGACAAACGGTCACTGAACTTATTATTAAGATTGTTATGATTTTAATTAAAACTTAAATGACAAAAATACATGGACATAAAAGCTTGAAAATCTTAAGTGCAAATTTCTTACTATTAAGATCCAAACCCAAAAGAAATCTTGATTAACACAAGGGAACCTACCGATTGGAAGATTTGGGCATGATTTCCTCCCAAAGAGCTTGAAAGTTCAAATCGTGAATTTAATATAATTAAATTTTTTTTTTACATTTTTCTTAATATACCTCTACATTAAATAATTCTTCATATTTGTAGATAACAATGTATGTTAGAAAACTAAAAAATCGCTTATACTCCCCATAAAGAAAGTGACGTATACTTCTGAATAGATGAAAAAGAAAACAAGCTTGTCTTTATGGGATCGAGGAAGTATATGTTATTAAATTAACTCATGTTTTGAGAGGTGATTTTAGATCAGATCGTATATCATAAATAATATAGAAAGTAATTAGCAGGATTGAAGTATCAAAAATTACTAACAAGTATATAAGAATTTTCTTATAAGTTAAAAAAGTTCACTTTTGATAAATAAATAAATAATAAAAAAAAGTTTACTATTTTGAAATTTTTAGATTAAAAAATTACTTTATTTTTCCATAAAGTCTTCCCGTGCTTACGAATAAGACAAGGAAAAAAAAAAAAACTTTTAGGACGCAATAAGGATTGGTTTAATTCTATCAGCACATTTGGTGTAATTAATACCCAGATAAATATTTTGTATTAAATTAATCATCTATTGAAAGGTGAAATTTGACCGACTTATATCGACATGTCATGGGTAATTTAAAAAAAAAAAATTTGTTGAACTAAAATACGTAAATTTACTCATAAGTAAATAAGTATATATATAATTCACTTATAAGATCAATTCACTTATAAGTAAATAATCACTCATAAGTTATAAATATTTCTTATAAATAATCTTTTTACGAATAGCTAAAAATTTACTCACTCCAAAAAATATTACTTTTATGTAAAATATTCCCGCATACGTTAACAAAATAATTATAATCCCAACTAAGACCTTCTAATATTATTTTGCCATTCAAAGTAGAGGTAAAAAGTAGATTAGTTTTTTTTTTTTTTTTGACATAGTGACGCTTAGATCGATTTGCACTCAAATTTTCGCAAAATGACCTCACGTGGCCAATTCAGAAGGGAAGTGCTACAAGTACAAGAAGAATAATCCAATTCAGAAACACTACACGTACGGTTTGAAGCAGAGCCTTTTCAGTAAGGGTCCGTTTGATTGCAAAGGTGAAAAATGAGTGGAACGAAAATATTTTACTGGGAATTGAATTGCCTAAAATTTGTTTTACTGGGAATTGTAATTAATCATGTTTGATTGATATGATTTTCCATCTGGAAAATGTTAAAAGTTTGGTGTCCGTTTGACTTCCTTTTTTATGAAAATTGTCCATTAAAGTGATAATTTTTTCTACCATTGCGTCTAAAATTTGTTCCAATTACCAAAAAGGGAAAAAATTAAATAATTAGAAAAAACTATCATATTTGTTTGACTTTGTTTGACATAGAAATTGTCAACAAAAGTGAAAATTCTTTTTGCAATAGTTGATAGAATTTGTTGTCATTGCTTAAAAAAAAGATGGAAATTGCTAATCAAGAAAATGTGCATAAAATGGTTGTACCTAGAAAATGTAGGAAAAACAAAATCCAAGAAAACTTTTGCAATCAAACACCATTAATTGAGTGAAGTTGGAAAACATTTTCTTTTTCCTCCTAATTTTCTAGGTTATCAAAACACACCCTAAACGGGGTATAGGGACCAATATAATGATTGGTTTAGGTGGGATGGTCAGCCTACTACGGGCCACCTATAGGGATTAGTGTGTGGGACCGCGATCCTTCTATTTATGAAGTGAAAGTTGTTGCTCGATTGAAGAAGACTAGTTTATTAATACGAAACCTAGAACTTGAACTACTAAACAATTTTTTACCTAAGTCTATCCAATTGCAAGTGTTATTGCATTGCAATTTCAAGGACACAATTGAATTTTATTTTTCACTATCAAACTTTTATTTATATTTTTTTCTAGTTTATTAGGATTTTATTTTAATTTTCTTAAATAAAGGTCTATATGCCTTTTAGGTCTCGAATTGACAACTGAAAACAATTAAAACATGGATATATTATTTCTACACGAATAGGGACAGGAGCACTTCTATTAAAACATTGACATAAGGATTGATTATTCGTACGTTGAAAATTGTTTAATACAGAAATTCAAATTTGCGATATTGACTCATTTGAAAATTAAACAAAAAGTTCAAATTTGAAATATTGACTCGTTTGAAAATAGTAACTTGCAATCACAAATTGCCAAATGTCAACTGTAAGGCTTCGTTTGAAAATTAAACAAAAGGAAAATGATTGGAAGAACGATTTTAATTAAATGACAAGTGACCAACTCTGAGCCAACCCTAAATTAATTTTAGTGGTCCCAGGTCGAACCTATTTTCTACTGACATGTGAATGCACAAATTTAAGTCCATTTGATAGCTATCGTTTGGTAAAAATAAAGTTTTGAATAAATTTTTTGAGAACGTGTGAAAATTTTGAATTTACGAATAAAATATTTTATTGGAACTGTTACACAAGCTGGAAGGGCTGGAAATATAGAGGAAATGTTGGGACATGCAAAATGTAAAGCCTACTAAGGTCCAAGTTTCGTGTCGACGTTCGTAATCACCTGGCTAGCAAACGAGTCCAATGGCCCGAGATGCTAATCTTATCCGTGATTTGCACCACTTGCATGTGAGCTAAAGAAAGAACATCTATGCTACTAAAGATTATACCTTTATAATCGCCATATATAAAAGAGTATGGTTTAACAATTTTGCTATGTTGAACAAGCTTTTTAGCTTTCCCTTCCAACACTTCTAAACTTCAAAGAGTGTACTTTGAGCTTTAATTTCTCATTCATAAAAGCATCATTTTGGCTAGCTCATCCACAAAGGTATCAGTTGATTTTACATAATCAACAGAGATAACTCCAATTGAGAGTAGTTATTTTATGGCATTATGACTACAACGTATATGACTATATGTCTAAACTTACCATTATACATATTGTTTTTTATCCTTTCAATCAGGGATTGACTATTACAATATATGCAAATTGCAGATACAAGTTTCAACTATCTTAGAACATTTTCTAAGAAATGTCGTAGCCACTCAACATCTTCACTAGATTTGTCTAGAGATGTGAACTAATATTCAATAGTGGATCTATCTAGTTTCAACGGTTGATTTAGGGACTTGCACGATTTGCACCTCTCAGTTTGAACACAAATTCACTTATAGACTCTGAGTCTTTTATATTCAATATCCAATCAACATCATTATATCATCTCTAACAACTGGATATCTAGTGTAGTGCCGATCATAGCTATGGCCTACGAGTCTATCTTAGTATTCTATTTCTCATATTATTCTTTCTTAGTGGCCAACTTCTCTGGATTTTTCTAAAGTTTCGGCTCCACATTCGCTTCCATAGGATGCGCTAGCAAATTAGTTCAATGACCCGATGTGCTAATTCAATCCATGATTTGCACCCTCCTTGTATGCGCGCACAAGAGAGAGTATTTATGCTGCACAAGATTACACATTCACAAAATTTGCCATATATAAAAAAATTATATGCCTTATCATTCTTGCTATCTGGGACAAGTTTATTTATCTTTCCCTTCAAACACTTCCCAACTTATATGGGTGCACTTTGACTCATTCACCCAAGTATCATTTTGAACATGTAAATATACAATTTCGATGTTCTTATGAAGGAAAACATGAATATACTTGTTTTTGGAATTCTTTTATTCAACCGTGGATGTAGCAACTAAACTGCATTAATTTTGCTCGTTCACTAGTTCTCTCCATCCTATTTTGCCTAAACAGAAACCCGAGTCTTCGGCATAACAATGTTCACATGATACAGAAAATTTACAATGCTAAAGAGAGAACGAGTAGGAAGTCATTTTATATAACATAATAAAGAAAACTTACAATGTAAACAACAATTTTGGAGAAGACAAGCACTATTATCATTCTCCTTAACAGTCTTGAACCTCACATGTTCTCGAAAATTTGTATGCTGCCTCGACTGGCTGATACGTAACAGTTCTCATTTTAGAGCTTTGAAACAGGTAAACCTACACAAAGCAAACGTGTAACAATTAGAACACCTCTTAAGAGATGGACAGAATGGTAAAAAGGACACGTGCATGCACAAAATTATATATTTAGTTACCTAGAGATTTTGAATTCACAATGCTTGGGCACGCAGCAGGGGGTTGAGAGTTCTCGTTCAGGAATGGTTCCACGCGGTTTGGATCAGACCAAACAGGATATCCTTTAATTTTTCCCTGTAAGTTGAATGGATAATAGATTTTGAATGAGATCTATGGCAACTTTTAAGCCTCTTGAAGCACTCATTTGCCTCAAAAAAAGAAAGAAAAATAGAATTGTGTATCAAATTTTCTTCAATACTGCATACCAGGACATTCAAAGCAGCCAGTGTTGCCATTCCTTCACGAGTCCACTGCACGCACCATGTCAGAGATAATTACTCACAAAATAGTATGGAGCAGCGTAAAAGGATTCATTTAATTGCCCCAAATTTGTTGAGAATGGTCTAATGAGGAAGAAAACGCAATAGTACCTTGGAAGCAGAAGCTATGTGCGGTACCACAATAGCGTTCTTCATGTCTGCAAGGCCAGGTTTCATGTAGGGCTCATCCTAAGACAACAATCAAGAAACAAATTACAGAGAATCTAGAATATGATTTATGGAAATATATCTCAAAGGTAAGAAAAAAAATTAGGTAAGTTTGTGACCTCAAAAACATCGAGACCAACTCGAAACATAGGATTTTCTTTCAGATGCTCTACAAGTGCTACTTCATCTATAACAGGGCCCCTACTGCAGTTCACGAGTATTGCCTCCTATATATTTGATTTTCAATAATATCAAGTGATAGAAGTCAAATTTTTTTAATCGATGAAATTAAATAGGAAAATAATTTTCTTGACGGAAATAGTACCTTCTTCATCATTGCAAGTCTTTCTTTGTTGACAAGATGATAAGTTGTTTTATCCAATATTGGATGAAGACTTATCTGCAAAGGTATGGTTAAAAACACCGTTAATCACCCAACTTATAATGTTGCTTAACTTCGGTACTTGAGCATTTTTATGTTCCAAATTAGTCACTCTGTCAACCTATGTTTGCTATACCTAATGGAAAATACAACGTTGCATGGAAAATTCGTTTATTTATTGTTCAGCTAGGCAAATATGATATTAGGCTTACCACATCAGCCTCTCGAAGCACCTCCTCCATTGACGAGGCCCTCTTCCATGTCACAGGCTGATCGCCGTTGGCTTTAAGGAACTGGCCATAAGCTGTAATAGGACAATAACTATTTACTTGGATATGAGCTGTGACAATTAGTGAACTAGTAGATTCATTAAGACGTGCCTGTGATGAATTTTTCGAGACGAGTGGCTTGGTAAAGATCATAGTAAATTAAGTTCATTTTGAACCCTTCAACCTATTTCAGAAAAACTCAAGTTAGTTTGCGTCAGCAGTATCGCTGTTCCAGTAAACCAAGCAAATTGATTAAATCATGGAAGAATACAAAATAGTATAGAAACAGGAGGGTAGAAAATAAAAACTAACAAAAGAAGATTGTTTGGAACTCTCACACTAACTACATAAAACATGATAGCCAAGGAAAAATTGCACCCCCCCCCCCCCCCCCCCCCCCCCCCCCAAAACCAAATTCCTTTATATAACATAAGAAACTAGGATGGCCTAATACAAAGATATTATATAGAAACAGGAGGTAGAAAATAAAAACTAACAATAGAAGATTGTTTGGAACGCTCACACCAAGAAACTAGGATGGCCTAATACAGAGATATGATATACCCCATTATATCACGTACAAAACTGTTAAGGGATATATATCCCACATCGATAAATGATGTTGACACAAACCAATTAATAAAGATCTTGGGCTACTCCTCTTAATAAGGTTGACCATTTAAGATGGAACTTCAAATCTTAACATGGTATCAGAGCCCATTATGCTCTAATGAGCTATTCGATCTCGTTAAGACTCTAAAATGAGCACGTGAATTTCAAAATTGGTCTGGTCAAATGAGCTACTATCTTGCGGAAGCGTGTTAAAGGATATATATCTCATATCGATAAACGATATTGACACAAACCAATTAATAAAAAACTTGAGCTACTCCTCTTAATATTGGATTTCAAAATTGGTCTGGTCAAATGACATTTTAAGATGAAATCTCAAATCTTAACAAAAACTATGTTGATCAGCGGTTGAGGGAATAACTGAACATTATAACTAAGCTCCTTATAGTTCAAAATTTACTCCACAGGAAGAGTAGACACTGGAAAAATACCATCATTCTAGCATAAGCAGATCCAATACGACCAGCCCCAATGACACCAACTGTTTGTCCTTTAAGCAAGTTTCCCACAAACCTAAACAAGAAATCAACTGAATCATTCTATTGCACTGAGCAAGAATCCCTGTTGTCGTATACTTATGAACATATAATAAATGAAATTTGAAGAATGTAAACAATAAACATACAGATGAGGAAGCCATCCATCATATAAGCCAGCTCTCATGAACTCATCAGCTTCAACGATCCTTCTAGCTGCTGATACAGAAAGTGAAGCTGCTAATTCTGCTGTAGTCTCCGTGAGTACTCCCTATTGATAAGATTGTCGTACTAACTTCAGAAAATTTTAATTACTACTAGATAAAAGCATTATATGCATCACGTAAAATGAGATGCTAATGTTTTTCACAGAAAAATTATGCTTATTAGATTAAATGTAATAACAATGAACTACAAGTATGTTAGGCTAAGCTTAAAGCTTAAACATGCTTTAAGCCATATTCACGATAAATTTGAGGATGAATCGTTCAATTCATGGGTAAACAACTACAAAAGTAGAGGTAAATCTGAGCATGGTTAAGTGAACTCACAGGAGTGTTTCCAACAGCAACACCATACTTATTAGCAGCATTAACATCAACATTGTTGTACCCCACAGCCATGTTACTGAATGCTTTCCCTCCTGCCCTGCTCAATGCCGAGAAAAGTGTCTCCCCCCAGTCTTCAGTCAACTAAAACACGCCAAATTTAAATAAACTAAACACTTCATATAATCCTAAAAACCCAAATCGCAAAACAGAAAACTCTATCAAGTAAAAGGCAAAAAAAAAATATATATTTTCTCATCTGCCGTAGAAGTGTGCAGTTTTGGATTGGACAGACCTATTCAATCTTCGTACCAAACATACTACTGATAAAGTTTGATACTGTACCTGCCCAATGACTCCATCACATTTGTCACCAATCAGAGAAATGATATCTTCAACAGACAATATGGTTTTCTTCTGTGTGCAAATCTGAAACATGAAAATGAACAAAAATTTACATAAAAGTTGAAATGATGAATGAAAATATTTGACCAAGAAAATAATTACTTCAAGACGGCAATTTTGCTCAATCAAGAGATTAATCCATCGGGTTCCGGGCATGGGTTTTGTGCTGATAACACGGTACTTTCCATTAGGATTGTACACCTCAATTTGCAATGGTTTTGCCATGGAACAGAGCCCAAAGCTTCAAAATAAGGGGTGTGTGCTTGTAGTGTCTTAAGCCTCAGTTTCGTATTTTTTCCTACTTCGGAACGTCAAGCCTTATAAAATTTTCATGAAGAAAATTTCCCTCGTGGTCCCTCAACTTTAATTTATTTTTATTATCTAACTTATGTTTTTTTTTACCATTCCATCTATTATCCCATCTTACTTTAATTTGGCATAAGGATAATGTTACATGTACATCCTCTTTTTTTATATAATCTTTTACCTACACTCACAATAGGGTGTGGAGACCACACATTTAAAAGTTTTTTATTCACGTGGGCTTGTGCGCATGTGAGAATGTGTAACATTTTCGGTACAAATAGAATTATTTTTTGGCAAAATGCTTACACATGTTTAGCACTAAATAGTAGTTACCTAGCCAACTTGAAATATTTAGTGTACCTTACATAGGGATGGCAAAATTTATTGCTTCACCCTGTCGCACTTTCTCGACCCGAATGGGAAAAAAATAGTAAATGGGATGGGCCATCTAGAATTTTTCAAATGCATCCCGAATTATTCTATTTTACTATATTTTTTTAAACTATATTTAAAAATAAAATTAATTACATTAACAAATTAATTAATTAATTAAATGAGACAATAAATGAAAATTATTTTAATTCTCCCACCGCTTTTTGAGAATCTCCAATTACGCGGGGATGGCAATGACCAATCCCATCTTGTTGTTATCCCTACTTGCACACATAAAATAGTGCTTATTTTTCTACAAGAATATCAATTAAATAACGAATTGGAATTATGACATAAAAATTTTAGCTACTCTTTTTAACCATGTTGACATTTTAATTAAAATGAAATCCCAAGTCTTAATTTAGTACAATTTCAAATGAACACTTCGATCTTTCTATAAGCTCAAACGAATATTTAAACTCCAAGATTTATTTTCTCAAAGAAATCATCATCATGCAACCACAATTTAAAGGTAGACCTCGCATCGATTAAATATTGAAACAACGGCAATATAAAAAAACTACGCTACTCCGCTTAACATAGTGTATATTATAAGATTAAATTTCAAGTCTCAATACAATAATGTACGTTTAAGAACTAAATGTTGATTTACTCTCTGTTTGACACACATTCTTTTAATCTACATTCTTTCAAAACTCATTTCCGACCACATATTTTTCAATAAAATAATATTTTTCATCACATCAATAATTTTTTCTTACTTTTTAACTACATATTTCTCATCATATCACTATTTAAAATATATTATTTTCTCAATAATATCCATCAAACACTCCCTTAACGTCAAATATGCATTGTTCATGCATTTCGTCATCACATGAAATGGACCGTTAGTTTTTAGCTACGATGACAACATAATTGTCAAAATGAAACAAATGTCGTGTGATTAAAGTCGTACAAATCGAAGTTGAATGACCAGTATGAAATAAATCTCAAAATCGGGTGACTTCTAGTGGATTTTTTTCTGAGTAAAATAATTCTTGATCCTCTACAGCATGACCTCGTAGGTACATTTTATTGTAGTATGATTGAATTTGATTATGTTGATAGGGGAGAAAATGAAGGGCAGAGATCAATCATTCTTGAATGGTGCAGGTTATTTTTGATAAGTTGATGAAGCAGTTGATTGCAGCTGGTTAGGATGTATGGACCTCTCGTTTTGTATAAGATAATGAAATTATGGGTTGGTGACACGTAAGAGAGGCTCTATCCCATTTTGCAAAATGACAATTTCTTGTGAGCCACTGCTTGTTGCAAGACACATATTGTACAATAGAAAGCATGTGGTGTAGGAGTGGCAAAATGGGTTGGACTGAGTGACCCGATCCATTAAAATAAAAAATTGCAACTTACACGAGAGGATTCGGGCTAATTCACGGGCCGTGCTGGTTGAAAATTCTTGAGTACTGAACAAATCAACTAGATTTACTCCCTGTTTGAGCCACATTATTTGAGAAAACAAATTTTATAATAGTAAATTTTTTTGAAAAATGTGTTATTAAAAAATAAGAAAAAATTATTTATTTTCACGTAAAATTATTTTCTTGAGGGAATTTGTTGTTAAAAACAAGTTTGAGAAAAAATAAATTCTTATAGGGTCACAGGGGCTCAAGTGAAAAGAATTTAAAATGTAATATTTAAAGGAGGGTTGGCTCTATTACCAATAAATAAATACACTACGAAAAAAAATTTAGAAAGAAAGGGAACTTTCCCAAAAAAAAAAAAAAAAAAGCTAAGAAACTAAATTATTTCTCTAAATACCAATGTTGTAAAAATCGGACCGGTCGATTCAACCGGAAACCCATGAACCGGCCTCTAATCCGGTGCGGTACTTATACTTTTTTAAAAAAATATAATTGTGGATGTTCGGGTCAGCTTGCGTGCACCTCGACTAATCCCACGAGACCCTAAAGCTTACAACCGGGTACTCACCTCAATGGCCATGAGGGGACTCGAACTGATGACTAATATGGAGTAAACCCAAGGCCTCACCAATTGAGTAACTCCTTAGAGTTGGTCCGGTAATTATACATTAACCGAAAAAATGAAAAATCGACTAATAAACCATCAACCCGACCGGTTTTACCATGAACCGGAAAATCGGCCACGGTTTTTCCGATTTATCCGGTTAATAAAATTTTTATTTTTTTTATAAAAAAGATTTTAACTTTCTTGATTGGCCACCTATTGCAATATTAATTTTAACATATTAATTGTTAGTGACACGTAAGAGAGGCTCTATCCCATTTTGCAAAATGACAATTTCTTGTGAGCCACTGCTTGTTGTAAGACATATTATACGAGTATTCTTGAATTCCTTGTACAATAGAAAGCATGTGGTGTAGGAGTGGCTAAATGGGTTGGACTGAGTGACCCGATCTATTAAAATAAAAAATTGCAACTTACCCGAGACGATTCGGGCTAATTCACGGCCGTGCTGGTTGAAAATTCACGAGGACTGAACAAATCAACTAGATTTACTCCTTGTTTGAGCCCCATTATTTGAGAAAATAAATTTTGTAATAGTAATTTTTTTTTGAAAAATGTGTTATTAAAAAATAAGAAAAAATTATTTATTTTCACGTAAAATTATTTTCTTGAGGGAATTTGTTGTTAAAAACAAGTTTGAGAAAAAAATAAATTCTTATAGGGTCACAGGGGCTCAAGTGGAAAGAATTTAAAATGTAATATTTAAAGGAGGGTTGGCTCTATTACGAATAAATAAATACACTAAGAAAAAAAATTAGAAAGAAAGGAAACTTAAGAAACTAAATTATTTCTCTAAATACCAATGTTGTAAAAATCGGACCAACTGATTCAACCGGAAACCCATGAACCGGCCCCTAATCCGGTGCGGTACTTATACTTTTTTTTAATAATCGTGGATGTTCGGGTCAACTTGCACCCACCTCGACTAATTTCACGGACCCTGAAATTTACGATCGGATACTCACCTCAATTGTCCTGAGGGGACTTGAACTGGTGACCAATGGGGAGTAAACACAAGGCATCACCAATTGAGCAACTCCTCAGGGTTTGTCCGATACTTATACATTAACTGGAAAAATGAAAAGAATTTAAAATGTAATATTTAAAGGAGGGTTGGCTCTATTACCAATAAATAAATACACTTCGAAAAAAAAAAATTAGAAAGAAAGAGAACTTTCCCAAAAAAAAAGAAGCTAAGAAACAAAATTATTTCTCTAAATACCAATGTTGTAAAAATCGGACCGGTCGATTCAACCAGAAACCCATGAACCGGCCTCTAATCCGGTGCGGTACTTATACTTTCTTAAAAATATATAATTGTAGATGTTCGGGTCAACGTGCGTGCATCTCGACTAATCCCACGAGACCCTAAAGCTTACAGCCAGGAACTCACCCCAATGGCCATGAGGGGACTCGAACTGATGACTAATGGGGAATAAACCCAAGGTCTCACCAATTGAGCAACTCTTTAGGGTTGGTCCGGTACTTATACATTAACTGAAAAAATGAAAAATCGACTAATAAACCATCAACCCGACCGGTTTTACCATGAACTGGAAAATCGGCCACAGTTTTTCCGATTTATCCGGTTAATAAAATTTTTATTTTTTTTACAAAAAAGATTTTAACTTTCTTGATTGGCCACCTATTGCAATATTAATTTTAACATATTAATTGTTAGTTTTTGAGGTTATAAAATAAATTACCATAATAAATCCAATTAAAAATCATGGATTATATTTATGATATTTTATAGTTACGATATTTTATAGTTTATTTGTGTATTTATTTATTTATTTGATCATCCGGTTCGACCCTTTAACCCTCGACCCTCTTCCTTTTCCAGGTCAATGTCCAAGTCGATTTTTAAAACATTGCTAAATACTAATACTTTTCTTTTTCTCAAAAAACTGTTTTTCTTATTATTTTTTTACACTACACTTTTGTAACAATTATATTACATTTGTATCTTCTCTTTATTGCAGCAACGTCATCACCTTCGCCATCACCATTCCTTTTGTGGGCTTTAGTGGTTCTCTAACACTATTGGACTAATGCTAGTTTGTGACATTTGTATTGTTGATTATTGTTTACTTAGCTGCTTAAATGTCACCCAATTATTGGTAGATTGGTTGTCACCTGGATTGTGCTAGTTTAGAATTGATTGTGACCTTTGGATGAGATCGACGGTTGAGATTTATTCTTGTGAGATATTTTCTCTTGGGCTTCAACTTTTGAGTTCCATTCGGTTCTTTTCGTGAGACCTCTCTTATCTTTCTCACAGTTGGCCGATCTCTCTCTCTCTCTATTGAGTTTGTGGTCTTCATCTGGTGTTCACTTTACTGATTGAGCCTATTTTTGAGAGATTCCTGTGTATTATTCAGGCTTGAAATAATAGCTGGTTGTATTGGTTGCTTGCAAGTCTTAGGTCAGTGTTAGAGCTTGAACTTGACTATTTTGGTAGATCCTTGGATCGATGTCGAGTTCTGAATGTTTCTGGCCAGTTATAAATCTCTCTCTGGAAGGCGATTTGCAAACGTGGAGGGGTTGTTCTTGAGCCTACCATTTCCAACTATGGATGAGGGAAGTGTGTATCAATGTTCTGCTTCGCTAGAAGGAAAGAATAAATATGTTATTTACTATTTCCAGTTTCATTATACTTTGTAGATATCTGACTATATTGTGGTTTTTAAGATTATAAATTTCTCAACAAAACTAGTATCAGAGCTAGACAAGACAATATCACTTTAGGCATTTTGTTTTAAATTTGATTCCTAATCCTCTGTGTTTTTGTTGCGTATGTTGCTGGTTGATTGGGTGATTGGTGGCTCGACTGGGTGCTTGAGATATTTACTATTTTTCAACGGTAATTGGTGAGATCATTCCAAACTTACGTTTAATTTGGTTTGGGGTTCTTTCTTGAATGATATATGTCCAATTGATTGCTTATCTGTGATTTTCGTAACTAAATTCTTGTGACTGATTTGAAATTTTTGGGGGGAAAAACATTTGTATCATATACCTGTGAACCGACTGTGCCTCATTCACACCTGCACTCACATCTATTTGAGGTTTCTTGATCAAATTGATTCATTTCTACTGTGCATTGCTCAATTATGTGTTTTTTCTTACATTGATCATCTAAAATTGTTTTTCAAAAACCTTTTCTATTATGTCCACGAATATAGCCGTACATGCCACCCTTTTACAGAATCCGTAATGGGTTCGAGGGTCGAATTATTACAATTCGATGGAAAGGGAGATTACTCGATATGGAAACAGAAAATCATGGCCATTCTAGTCCAACAGAGAGTTGCGAAAGCTCTTGATGATCCTGCTACTTTTTCTGATGAGTTAAAAGCTAAATCTGCTGAAATTGAAGAAATGAATGAAATTGCTTATAGTTCTATAATCTTGCATTTATCTGATAATGTTGTTAGACAAGTTGATAATGCTAAAGATGTTAGAACTTTGTGGACTGCTTCAGATGCCTTGTTCTTGACTAAAACTTTGTCTAACAAGATATATCTGTTAGAAAGCTGTTTAATTTTAAGATGGACATGGGGGAAGGACGTGGAAGGGAATTTGAGTGACTGTAGCATAATTGCTAAGAGTCTGACTCACAATGATAAGAAGTTTGAGGATGAAAATTTAGCTGTAATACTGCTGAGAGAATTCAGACTCTTAACAACACATTGTTTAAAAAAATTACTGTAACTTCTTGTCTAACAACATTATCAGATATACACTTGAACAGATTGGGATCGCTGAGAGAATGAACATGACCATAATGAACAAGGTTAGGTGCATGTTGATTAGCTCTAGCATTGCCAAAGGTTTTTGGGCTGAAGCTGCAAGTACTGCAGCTTATCTGATTAATAGGTCACTATCCAACAGTATAAACTTTAAGACTCTACAAGAATTGTGGACAGGGGAGCCTCCAAATCTAAATCACATAAGGGTGTTTGGATGTGCTGCATATGCATACCAGTCTGAATGGAAACTTGAGCCTAGGGCTGTTAAGTGTATGATGTTAGGGTATCTCAAGGGTGTGAAAGGGTATAGGTTTTAGGTTTTAGGGGTCTAGGGCATCAAGATTATTAACAGCAGAAATGTAGTCTTTAATGAATCTGAAATGTCATGCCTAAAACAGAAAACTGATGAATCTTACATATCTGAAACTGAAAGAAATGTTCAGACTGAGGTGAAGTTGACCAAGTTTGATTCACCTAAACCTGGAAATGATGAAAATGACCCTACACATCATGAACCTGAAATTGAAATTGAAACTGAACCTGCAGAGGTGATTGAATTTCAAGATAACATCGAACCAGTTGAAACTGAACACCTTGATGATCAACCACCAAATCAAGACTATCAGCTCACCAGGGATAGGGTAAGAAGGCAAGTCAGGCCTAATCCCAGATATGAATCCCTAAACTTGACTGATTTTGCCTTAGTTTCAGGTAAAGCCATTGAACAAATAAAACCTACCACTTATGAAGAGGTTGTTAATGGAAAATATTATAAAAGTTAGCTAAAAGCTATGCAGGAAGAAATGAAATCTTTGAGTGATAACAAAACCTGGAAACTTGTTAAAAAACTAAAGATCAGAAATTGGTTCCATGTAAGTGGATTTACAAGTTAAATGAGGGTTTGAGCCCTAATAATCCCGTGAGATTTAAGGCGGGGTTAGTTACTAAGGGTTATACTCAAAAAAAGAGTGTGAACTACAATGAAATATTCTCACGTGTGATTAAGTATAAGACGAACAGATTGATGTTGGCTTTTGTTGTTCAATTCAATTGAGAACTTGAACAACTCGATGTAAAAACTGCATTTTTACATGGGAAATTGGAAGATGATATCTTTATGAGCCAACCACAAGGCTTTGTGGCTAAAGGCAAATTTGATTATGTTTGCAAGTTAGAAAAATCATTGTATAGACAATGGTACAAAAAGTTTGATGCTTATGTGCTAAAGATAGGGTTTAAGAAAAGTGAATTTGATGTTTGCTTGTATTTTAATAACATGAAGAGTGGGTGTAAAGTTTACTTGATGTTTTATGTTGATGAAATGCTTTTGGCTGGACCTAGTAAGTCTCAAATCAATGAATTAAAAGATCCTTTAAAATCTGAATTTGACATGAAGGATTTAGGGAACGCTAGAAAGATTCTTTGGATGGTTATAACAAAGAACATGGCTGAAAATATGTTAACTATTTCACAAGAAACATATTTGAACAAAGTGGTAACAAAGTTTGGTATGAAAGACAGTAAAACTGTGAATATGCCTCTTACTGGTCATATGAATCTTTCACATGCTCATTCTCCTAAATCTGAATTTGAATTGAAAGAAATGGAAAATGTACCTTATGCAAATGCCATAGGTTCTGTTATGTTTTCTATGATTACTACCAGACCTGATCTTGCATTTTCCATTAGCATCCTAAGTAGATTTATGTCCAATCCTGGCAAACCACACTAGGCTGGAATGAAATGGTTGTTGAGGTATTTGGTTGGGACTTTAAATCTAAACTTAGTATATGAGAAAAGATATGAGAACTTAACCCTTAAAGGTTATGTTGATGCTGATTGTTTGGTGATAAAGACAGTAGAAAATCAACCACGACATATTTCTTTACTTTAGGTGATAGCTACATAACATGGAAATCATAGCTACAGCCTTTAGTTACTTTGTCTAATACTGAAGCAGAATATGTTGCCATAATCGAAGCTATTAAGGAATATATTTGGTTGAAAGTGATCTCAAAAGAATTGAACTTCATGCATGATACACCTATTATGTTTACTGACAGTCAAAATGATTTATTGTTGTGCAAAAATCTTGTTTATCATGAAAGATCAAAACATATTGAGGTGAAGTATCATTTCATTCATGAAAAATTGTCTCAAGGTGAAGTTGAACTTGTTAAGATCCATACTGAGAGAAATCCCTCAGACATGGGGACAAAAATTATACTTGTAGGAAAATTTAAATTGTGCTTATCTTTGTTACATATTGACACGCGTTAGGCAATGATGATGAACAACCTTTCATGTGCAAATTCGCAACCGAGAGAGAGAAAGAGTTATGAGAATCAAGGTGAAGAATGTGGGCTTTAGTGGTTCTCTAACACTATTGGACTAGTGCTAGTTGTGACATTTGTATTGTTGATTATTGTTTACTTAGCTACTTAAGTGTCACCCACTTATAGGTAGTTTGGTTGTCACCTAGATTGTGCTAGTTTAGAACTGATTGTGACTCTTGGATGAGATCAACGACTGGGGTTTATTCTTGTGAGATATTTTCTCTTGGGCTTCAACTTTTGAGTTCCATTCGGTTCTTTCCTTAAGACCTCTCTTCGCTTTCTCACAGTTGGTCCGTCTTTCTCTCTCTCTGTTGAGTCCGTGGTCTTCATCCAGTGTTCACTTTACTGATTGAGCCTATTGTTAAGAGATTCATGTGTATTATTCAGGCTTGAAATAGTAGCTGGATTGTATTGGTTTCTTGCAAGGCTTATGTCAGTGTTAGAGCTTGAACTTGACTATTTTGGTAGATCCTTGAATCGATGACCTAAGTCGAATTCTGAGTGTTTCTGGTCGGTTATAAATCTCTCTCTAGAAGGCGATTTGCAAACATGGAGGGGCTGTTCCTGAGCCTACCATTTCCGGCCATGGATGAGTGAACTGGGTATCAACGTTCTGCTTCGCTAGAAGGGAAATATAATTATGTTATTTACTATTTTCAGTTTCTATGGTTTCATTATGCTTTGTAGATATCTGACTGTATTGTGGTTTTTAAGATTATAACTATAATTTCCCAACACCTTCTTATAACATAAATTGTCACGCTGTCACCACCACTACTTTTTTGAACCAGTAGAAGTTCAATGTTCCCACCATAATAACAGTTCATCCAACACCACCACCACATTCAAATAAAACCTTAACGTCACCACCATCACAACCAACAATACACGCGCAAGCACACATACAAAACACAAACTTATGATGTTGATGGCCGAAGGCATTGATTTTAGATTACCTCCAAGCACTCCACTAATAAGAAAAATTATCAAAACCTTCGGAATCAAATCGAATTTTGGATTTGACCTTAAAACTGAATTTGGGTTCAAGATTTTAAACATATCTCAATTAGAGGAAAGTGAAGAGGTGTTGGTGGTGGTTTCTAGACGATGGCATTGGTGGTGATTTGTAGTGGTAGTAGAGGTTGTTTCTCAACAGTGGAGGTGTGTAGGTGGTGGTCGTTGCAGTGTTGGTGGTTCAGTTTATATGTGTTGGCCAATGATGGTGTGCGTTTGTGTGCATGTGCATGACTGCATGTGTATTTTTTTTTTTTTTTCAAAACTAGTATTTGTAAAATTTAAAAGAAATAGTTGTATAATTGGAATTATAAATACAACAATAGTTAGTACTTAGTTGCATAATTTCTCAAAAAGAAAAAGAAGTTTAAAATCAATGGGCATAACCAATCTGACTGGCGACGTCCACAACTTCAAAGACGATGTAGGTGTTGCCTAGACTATACTTTTATACGAATAGATTTAGGTTTGTAATGGGAATGAATCAAACCTAAGTGTGACCAGCCCATTTTGACATTCCTAAAGCGTGGTAATGGGTTGAGGTGGCAAAAATAAAAAAAATCTTGGGCGAACGAGTGATTGGTAAACAAAAATGTTAGTTGGATTTTTGAGATAGCAATACTAGTTATGCGAATTACTTGTTGTTTTCCCTCCGTTCTCCAAGTTTTGAGTGTTATATGAAGAGACTTGTCCATGAACTCTTTCTTCACTTTCAACTGGCATCGTCTTTGTCGTCATAGTCTATCATTTGGTTGTGCCTTTAGAATTGACGTCTTCGCAAGATTGTGAAAGACAAATGTTTAAGGCACTATATGCCACATGGTTTTTAGAAAATAAACAAGTATATCATTGGGGTGAAGTTAAATTTGTCTCATGTTTATAAACTTTTTATAAATATTCAATTCATTTTTTATTTACATGTTTTGAGGGACTTACAACTTACAAGTATTATTCACCACTCGTTACTATTTATTTATAATTTTTAAACATTGATAGTGGATATTTATTTTTATAATAACTTTTCTTTCTCCACGTTTAGTATCCCCTAGATCTTGCCATGTAGCTCGGGTTTCTTGAAGATCCAAACTCATACTTCGATGTGATGTCATTGCCTCAATATTCATAAATATGGATATATTTAACGGCTGATCCAAGACTTCGAATAAGTACTGACGATCGTTGATTGTTGATCATTAATGACACCAATAAAAATCAAATATATCTATTATTCTGCTAAATTGAACGTATATATTTATATTACATTTAATATTATCATTCACTAATTGCTATATTGGTCAAACATTTCATATTTCCAAAGAGGATTACAAGTTCAAATCTGTCCCTTTATAATGATTTTAATAACTATACTTTAAAATAGTGAACAATATTGAACTAAAATAATTGTACGATGGATTGCTCTTGTAGAGAATTGAACTCAAGACCTCCACTTTACTAAATAGATGCTCCATGAGTTGCTCGAGAGTCGATGAAATTACAGATATATATCCAAACAAATATATACATTGATACCAATTTTTTTTAATAATCGTATACAAGAGTATTTAAGACGCAAAATTTATATTTTGCACGCAACAAGACGATATTATTCACTATACTAAATTTTAAAAAGTGATTACAGATTCCATAAAAATTTCTCGCGAAATCTAATATAGGAGATCGACACTTAACTTCAATTTCTAATATAACTTTCTTTAAACTAATGTCCAAGAATATATAGAACACCATGTATGAAATGAATACAAACTCCCTCCCTCCCTAAACTCACTCTTTCAAACTTCTTCGCTAACCCAAGCATCTTAAGGTTAATTTTAGATTCCAACAATTACGAATAAACTCTTTCCACTAAGCATAAAGAGTTAATTAAAAAGTAAAGTTTAAATAAAAATTTAAAATATATAATTTTTTAATTGATTAAAAATGAAAATAAATAAGTTATTTATATGAAAAGAATGTTAAAGAGTTTCAAAATTTTAAAGTAAATAAAGGGTGATTGCTATATGTACTGAAAAAACTTGCATACACTTTGACAGAACAATCGTGCTACTCGTCCAGGGCCAAAGGAACCGACTAAAAAACAGGCTGACGTGGCAAGTAGCATTTAAAAAAAAAAAAAACAAAACGTATCAAAAATCAAAACTGAAAGAAAAATCGCTACCCTCTCCCCACAAACCCGGAGCCAAGAAACCAACCCCCAAAATCGAAACCCTAACCCCTGCTCACAACCATCGTGATCAGCAAGTTGAAGTTCCCAATCAAAAATATCCGGTCGCGATCGCGATAACACCATCTCCGAACGCCTTTATGTACAGAGTTTCCCCACGTTGTCACTTGCCTCCGTGAAATCCATCGCCGTCCGGAGGTTTTGCCAAGAAAATACCGCCATTTCCTTACCCGTCCGGAGGTTTTCGCCACGTCCTCTGTACCGGGTTCGAACAACGTTTTGCCAAGAAAGACAATATGGTGGTTTCAATTTATTTGTATTTCAGAAAGCTTCTAAGTGGTCTAAGCGAAAAGATTCAGTATTGTGAGTTGACCAAACTTGCTTCTACTTGAAGGATTGCTCCTGGAGATTTTACAGAAAATTGCAGAACCTTAAAGAAGGTTCAGCTTTTGCATAACATTTTGATGAAATTGTAGTGGGGGTTTATTATTAATAAATCTTTTGGAATCAGATTTATTTGAAGTTCTATTTTTGGTTTGTGATTATGTAAATTTCTGAATTGTGGAAGAATGAAGTTTGAATGGCTTATCTGTGCTTTATGAGGGTGGATTAAGTTTAAATGGTTTTTGTGCACTCTGTTGGATTTCAAGAATTATTGGATTGTTTTTCAGTCTCACATAAATGAAAACAAATGCTCATTTAGTGCACAATGAAATGTGTCTAATGAGTTACTCAAGGAATTCAACTGACCAGTTTTTACCCAAATGTAGGTTGTTGTATATGCAAATTTAACTCTTTTTTTGGCGTCATTTGAGTAATGTTGAATGTCTTGAGTAATGTTGAATGATACATAGTGCAGCATGTCTACATTGTTCCCAGCTTGTTTTCCTGATAAGTAGGAGTGCTGAACTACAGTGTAAAAGCTTCCACATTTATAAATTAGTATGAAATATAGTGTATTCTATGCGAGTTTTTTCTAATAAAGCTGTTTGATGGTGGTTCATTGTTTTAGAATGCCAGGAGGAAGGAACTATTAGCTCGACTACCCCCACGAAGAATGAAACAATTGAAGACATGTCCCAAACGTTCCAGTCTCGAGTTCGAATAAGTGACGATGAGGAGCTCCAGATTTAAGTGAACGTCACGTTCCGGTCTGAAAAAGTTGATGCCAAAGGGAAGCAGCCAACTTGAATATTGAACTGTTGTATGCATATTATTGTAGTGTCGCCAAAACGGAATGTAATGATAGTTTGTGTATGGTAGTTTGTGTAATGACATTTTCTGTATAAACTCTTATGCTTCATTAATGCATGGTTGATCGAACTCTTATGCTTTGTTAATGCTTGGTTTGGATTTTCCATGTTTGCTTTTGCCGTTTTTATGTTTGGTGTCCTTTATTTCGTAACAAGCTTAAACAAGTGAAAATTATGCATAGTTACAGAGTGCCATGTTAACTGTGTGCCCATGTGACATTTAACTCATATGGTAGTTATGAGAAGTTATGAAATTACTACCTCTCTTAGATTCCACCTAGTTTTTCCTGCTTGAATTTCGAAAGCAGATAAAGCAGATGCAACAATAAAATCTACTTAAAAATTTGACATTGAAACAAGAGACATAATATGACATTGAAACCTGATAACAAACATCAGTAAGTATACATGACATTAATCCAAATTCAGTTACAAAACAATGTTTTGCAAATCTCATTAAAAACATGAAAATTTTGCTCTTCAAATTTTGAGTCCAGGAAGTTTGCTCTTCAAATTTTGTGATGTGCTATTGAGTTTGTTGTTGAATGAAACAACATCTTGGTTCAATCTTGAAACACACTGGTTGCTTCCTGAACCAAATAGAGTAATGGCTGCTGGCAAACATCCAGTTGGTGGTAGAGTTGTAACTCCAATTCTCCTTACCCCCAGAGCATATAGATTCTGTCCAAAAAAAAATCCTCGTCTATGTCAATACAAAGTTGCCCCACCGTGTAATAATTCTGGATAAAATCACTGCTTCCTGCACTTATAAGATGGATCCCTCTACAAATACAAAACCATGTTACAAAAATATGTACAAAATATTTATATATTCACAAAGAAATCTGGAGCTAATAAGCACAATAAAATCTGGAACAAATATTGATATTCACTACAAAATGGGGCTGCCAATATGGAGCAGAGTGCACTACAAAATGAGGCTGATAATCTGGAGCAGAATCCACTACAAAATCAATATTAATCTGGAACAAAATGCACTACAAAATGGAGCAGAACTAACAAAGCTCTAGCCGGAAAACTCAATCAGATGCACATTGGTTAAAAAGTAAATGCAATAAAAATATCAACAGAAAGTATAGTTTCAGATCATTTCAATAGGAGATACCTAGAGAATTTAGAAAGCTTAAGTAATTAATACTCACTCAGATGAAGTATGGTTATCAATTAAATGCAATACAATAAAAATACCGACAAAAATTATAGTGGATAGAGACATTGCAATTCAACAGAAACTAATTAGAACCCAGATGAAAATAACAAAAAATAATAAGACCCATTTGTTCGAAAATGTGAAGAGGATGAATTTTTACCTACAGGGAGCGGTGGGAACAAGGATTGACACCTCGACAGGGAGCGGAAGGGGCAACTTCGAGAGAATTTGGGGCTTCAAAGTTTGGGGCAAAGTATGATTTCATCAAGTTCCTCAAAACCCCCAAAAATCTACCTTCAATCTTTGTTCACACTTCTTCTGGCAAGGTAACAGAGCAGATATTTTCAAATTCCTCGAAGGGCCAACAAATTCTACCTTCACTTTGAAGTGCTGCTCACGTACTTGAAAGACCAGTCGGTCCCTTAAAAATCTACCGTCAATCTTTGTTCACACTTTTTCGGACAAGGTAATGGAGCAGACATTTTCAAATACCTCGAAGGGCCAACAAATTCTACCTTCACTTTGAAGTACGGCTCACGTACCGGAAAGACTAGTCGGTCTTTGAGAGAAAGGGGAAAGGATTTTTTTTGGGTTGCTGGAATGGAGAAAGCAGTCACTGGAGTGGATGGAAATGGCTTTGTTCGTGGAATAAAGGGAATAAAAAAACCGGTCCGGTCCACTACGGCTTCCCTCCAAAATTGCAAATTATTGATGCCACATCATCAAATTTGAATCCCTGTTTTTTAGTCGGTTGTTGACCCTGGTCATTTAGCATTTTCCCACGGACCGCGCTACTCGTCCAGGGCGCCGCAAACCGAATAGAAAACAGGCTGACGTGGCAAGGAAATAAAAAAAAAAAAAAAGACGACATAAGAAAGAAAACTGAAAGGACCGTGATTACCCTCTCTTCCCACAAAACCAAATCAGAGCCAACAAATCCACCCTAAATCGAAACCCTAACCAAGCTCACAATGTTGAAATCGGCAAGTTGAAGCCCAAATTTGTTATCCCCATTCACAAATCACCATCTCCGGCCACTGAAAGATTTCGTCGTCGCTCAACAGAGATTCGCGACATCAGTTCTTGCCTCCGTGAAAGGCGTCGCAGCCCGGAGGTTTTCCCAAGATATCACCGCCATCTCACCAATCGTCCGCGTGTTCTCTTTACCGGTTTCCAACAAACTCACACAAATAAGTCTTCGTGAATCGTCGTTCTGCTCTGCCTAGGTAGAATGTTATCTATTTCAAAGGTTAATAGGCTTCGTCGAAATATAGGCTTTACAAAGGTTGATAGGCTTAGTTGAAATGTAGGTCCAAGCACTCGGAATTTTATGCCCATAGTGTGACTCAACCACACTTCGCCTTGCATTATCTCCAGCGTGGTGGGGTGGAGATGGGAAAGGTTTCCTAGCTTCATATATGTGTCCTAATTTTCTTAGGTTTGTTAAAAATTGGGGCAACATGTCTATGTTGAATTTTTGCCTATGTAGGTTGGATATTTGTAGTTCGCAGATTACTTGTATTAGGTAATTGATATGTGCAGTGTGATCTACCATTTTCCTTACCTGTATAGTGTAATTGTGTAGTAGAATGATTTGAGTAAAATGTTGAATGTTTTGAGTAATGTTGAATGATACATAGTGCAGCATGTTCACTACTTTGCTGATTGAAGACGTGCCCCGAATGTTCTAGTCTCGAGTTGGACTAAGTGACGATAAGGAGCTCCAGATTTCAGTGCATTTCACGATCCAGTCTGAAAAATTAATCGCGCAAGTTGATGCCAAAGGGAAGCAACCAGCTTGAATATTGAACGAATGTAATGGTGCAATTATGTAGTTGATGTAATTATGTTTCCAATTCAACTTTTCTACTGCAAATATCTGAACATTTGGGTTAATTTATAAGTGTTTTCTTCGGCTATTACTTAGCCTTCGAAGGGGTGGATTTGGAGTCCATTTGGTGTCTCATTTCTTTGTGCTGAATTTATAGACAAAGTGTGTTTTTTTTATAATTATGAAGTCCAAAGTTATGAACGACGAAGAAATTGAATCTGCCATTGTGCCTGATGGCTTTACCTCAACACTAAGCATTATATATTGACATTATTGGGATGCAAAGGACAAGGTTTTGGTTGTAGTATTGCATTTTTTACCTGTAACAGCATCCAATTTAGCAAGTAATTAACCACAAATCTGACCTGTTGTGCTTCAATTTTATCATACCTAGATTAACCACATCCAACAATCAAGATATTGACATTAAATGATATCACTACAGAAGCAAAACCAGACCCTGATAATGCACTACAAAATTCACTTCCAAAGCAAGAGTTGGTTCAACAGAATGCACTTCATTAAAACCACAGAATCTGCTTCATTTGCAATGACAACCTCACATAAACATTTAAATGGGGCTGCCAACTGACAATTTACAATGCACTTTGCTAATTTGAATTGAAACTTCTAAGAAGCAAATTCAACATAATAGAAACGCATACATCCAGACTACATCGCAATCAAGTAAGATAAAATCCATCAAAAACTATAACACCACAACTACATCCGTCAATTCAGAGAGACAACAGTTCCATCACGAGACACCGGTGACGTCAACTAAACATCCAATTCATGAGCCATTGCCATCTGCATGAGGTAAGTTTTGGAGGAAAGTACGACGCCATAGATTACCCTGCACAAAAACCCAAACTGAAATGTTATTGAAGGAATCAATTAAGGTTAAACGCATATATAAGAGAACAATATTGTACCTTCTAAGTTATACATGAAGTTCGGGGACGGCTTGGTATTATTAAATTGGCAGAAACTTCAGGTTAGCTGCAGGTTATAGCGCACCAGTACTAAAATGGGACTGATAATCTGGAGCATTTTGCACTACAAAATGGGACTGATAAGCTACATTTAAACCTGATAATCTGCTTTCTTTGCAATGCAGATTATTAAAGGCATTCAAACTGACCCCAGTAGGTATTAAAGGCATTCAAGCTGAAAGGAAATTGAAACAAAATTGACTGATAATCTGCTTTCTTTGCTGGTTGCACCGACTCAACAATAAAATTTTGCACCATCATTCAAACAAACCTATCGAGTATCGAGAGCATTTACCATGAAACTACTACAAAGTAGAACAAAAGAAAGACAGGATACTGAACTATATTTATTAATGGAAAATCCCTTCAATGTTGAAACCTTACAAAACAGACACAAGCAACACTTTAACAAAGAAAATGGCATACTTAGACAACCATAACTTCACTGAGACGATTATTGAAAAACAGAGGAAACATGACTTCATTAGAAAGACGCCATCACAGATAAAAGACCCACAGAACAGCAACAAAGCAATCAGAGGCCACCACGGTGTAAGAGCCTTCACAAATATCTGCATACCTCCCCTCAAATCCCACCATTTCAATTTATCTTTTTTAACACAAGAATTAGTTAAATTTGAATCTCTGTCCGCTCACAGCAATACAACAATAACAAAGACGTTCCACTCACATCAATACCACAAATCTGATAACTGGAATTCAAATTTACACTATTTAACCTCAATAAAACGAACCCGATCAGAGAGCCTGATTTGTATGAGTTCTTGAATTGGGAAAAAAATCAGAGACGAACCCGATCTCCCTTTTGCTGGATTTCAGACCCGTCTTCGAATGGAGCTGTGAAAGAAGATGTGGGAGTTCTTTAATTCAAATTTACTCAATTTTACCTCAGTAAAACGATTTGTAGTGAACTTACCTTTATAGTTGGAGTCTGATTTGTATGAGTTATTGAAGTCTGAAAAAATCAGAGATGAACCCGTCCTTGCTGGATTTCAGACCCGTCTTCAAATGGAGCTGGGAAAAAGATGTGGGAGTTCTGTCTTCTAACACAGAGGAAAATGGGAACAATGGGAAGAAATCGGAGACGTCTTTAATCGCTGAAAATGAAGGTCAAAAACCTGTGCTGGATTTCAGAGCCGGAAATTCGAGATGTGTGTGATTACGTCTTCGATCGGCAAGATGAAAAGGGGAAGAACGACGATAAGAGGAAATGCTCTGCACAGATTTCTTGGGCGCGGGTGTTTTTGTTTTTGGATGTAAGAGGAAAGCGGGTTATAAGGGAAGACGTGGGTTTCCCTCTAAAAAGAAGAGAGAGAAAAGAGTGCCACGTCCAAAAAATTTGAATCCCTGTTTTTTGATCGGTCAATGAGCCTGGTCATTTAGCATTTTCCTTGACAGAATGCTATGTCGGCACTTTGACAGAATAACATGTCGGAGCTAATCATCAGTTGACAAAAAAATTTGTACAAGTAAATAAATTCAAAAAATAATAATTATCTTCTATATATATAAAATGTCTATGAAACGAAAATTCTTGTTTTAACGGAAAATTTAACGAAATTTGTTGTTTTAACGGAAAATCTATTTTCACCGTTAGTTTTATTGTTTCCATTAAATAACAATTAAGCCATGACCATTGATGTTGTATCTGTTGGAATTCCATTATTTAATAATAAATGAATGAGAAATACAAAAGGCTTTGTACTACTCAATGTTGTCAAACCCGGCCCGGCTCAGTCGGTTCTACCGGTGAAATCGGGAACCGGGCCAAAACATTTAAGTTTACAAAACCGGTTAAAACTCATCGAACCGGTCGGTTCAACCGTGACCCGGAGAACCGATCACGGTTTTGACGGGTTTTCAAGATTTTTTTTTTTTTTTTTTTTAGTTTGAAAATTTTTAACTCCATTATTGGGCTTCAAAATTTACAATTCTAAGGCCCATAGAGAAGTATTGGATGTCATGCTCATTTTATAGATACACTTCTCTCCAAATGTTTCATAAACTTCCAATGTGGGATTGTACATTTTGTATATGCTGTTAACTCCAATAGTTTTATAAACTTCCAATGTGGGATAGTGACAACAAAAACAAATGTTAAAATGCTCATCAAATTCATTTTCGAATGTATATCTAATTGACTAATTTGATTTTGAATTACAACTAATTAAATTGTAATATTCACTTTCATTTATTTAATTATCAAATTTATCTTAAATTGTACTTGATTATTAATATATTAATGTTATATATTATTTTCTATAAGTTTAAAATATTTTAATTTAACAAAGTAAACTATTTTAACATATTTATTTTTAATGTAGGATAATGAATCTAATTAGTAAAGATAGATTTACTTTGAATTATTTTTATGTATTTATTGCACTCGGTTCGACCCCAGTTGAATTCTCACGGACTTCACGTCGGAATCATTCTCGATTGTGAACCAAAACCCTTCATCTCCGTTTCCAGATATCAGAATTATCAAATCCACAGACTTTTTGTATAAATCCTGTGATTAATGCTCATGTTTAGTTCCTTAATTAATAAAAATAAAATAAAATTCTTCTAACACTAATTAGCAATATTATAGTATTATATTAAATGTTTAGTAAGTATTATTTTTAAATATTAAATGATTTTATGATATAGTAAAAAATCTATTTTTTTAATAATATAGAAACAAACTATTTTTTAAAATAAAAATATATTTAATGTCTTAAAAATAATTAAAATAATATTAAAAATACGAAACACATTATGACGCTTATTCTTCGCATTGACACGCCTAAACTTGTGACTCTTGATTTTCAACATCGACGTCTCGCAATGCATTACGTCTTTTAGAACATTATTAATAAATAAATGAGAAATGCAAAATGCTTTGTACTACTACATTTTAGTCATTAGGAAAAAATGAAACTAAAAAAAATAAAATGGATGTGGAGATATCAATTTAAAAATGCTAATAATTTATTTGGTAAGGTACATTGAACTCAATGAAGAAAAAATATTTATTTATTTAGTTTTGTATTATAATGTTATCTATTATTTTATTATGTACAAAAGGTTCGTGATTAAGTGCAAAATTTAATATAATATAATAGTACAAAACACAAACTTATACATTTTAATTTAGAATTTAACACTATTCAAATTAAAATTAATATATCACAATGTGTAATTATTTATCAATTACATAATCATTACATCATTAATTATTTAATGAACCAAAAAAATTATATATAAACTAAATAAACGTATATTGCACGGTGCTTATACCTAGTAATGTAACTAAATGTATTTAAGTTTGGTAAAGTAAGATGTGACAGGCACCACTACTTAGTCTAATGTATATTGTGGACACAATCAGACCACAATTTCCCTTAAACTGGTCAATGCCAAATGAGTAATCAATTCAACCACTTTGACTACATCCTTGATTTCTTATCAACATGTATATTCAAGAGTAGACACTAAAAAAACTACCATATGTGCAAATTTCATGTTATCTTGCAATCTATACCTCCAAAATTTGCAAAATGTGAGAGATAATCCACACAAGAATGGCCTAAAAGTCCATCAAATACGACTTTTTTTTGGAATTGACCCAACCTAAATTTGTGTTCGATGGTAGATGCTCGCAATCACGAATTGTGACCAGATTTACTATTTGTTTGATACTTTTATCAACTTTTCAATCGATCAAACTATAATTTATCTGCACATTTTATGGGATTCCTAACTTTTAACAATTTTTTAATTACAATTCTTTTTCGAATGTTTAGTTAGACGTCTCAACAAGTTTTATTGTATAATTTTATTCTTTAATTATTTCAAATGTTTCTAAAATGGAAAAGAAAATTCAAGATACAGTTGAACTGCCAATCAAACTGGTAGGTTCATAAAGCAATCAAGTTAGGTATGTTATCCCTTCATCCCTTTGCCTCTTTCTTCCACCCCACTTACCCTCTTCCTGCAACATTTTTTTCCTTTGAAAATCTATCAATTCGTTCAAATTCCCAGTAAATAAATTCCCCAGAAACTCGTAGGGTGTGGGGGATTTCAGTTTTGATATGGATAGGCTTATTTATTCCAATTCAGTTCCTTCTAAAATCCACCGCCTTAAGCCATCTTGCCCGCTTCTCCCCCGAGTCCATTCTGCGCCAAGACTCGGTTTTTCTTCCTTCCCGCGCTCCGAATGGCGCCGAGTGAGGTCTCTATCCTGCAAATTCCATGACCCATCTTATCTTTCTGTGAATTCATTAGATACATATCCGGAAATTTTGTTGAGTTCTGCGAATTTACCTGATGGGCCACATTCCAAGCCCCATTTTCTTAAACGAATAGCCCAAACATTCTCTGAGCAGCAAAAGGTATTAATGCCGTGGGAATTTTAATTCTATTTTTTTTTTTTTTCAGATTTCTTTGTCTTCAATTTATTTATTTATTTTTTTAATTTTCGTTTACTATATGTGTAAATGCCCCGAAAAAAGTAAAACTAAAACAAGAATAATTGGTGTCCAGAAGAGGATATTTGATACTATTTGTTCCTCTCTCTAAGGGGTAGCATTTGTTTGTGGTGAAGTTTACTTTATTTCTACATTAGTATTGAAACGGAATCCCTTTGGAGACAGTAATTTGTTATTTTGGAGGTGCAACATCTGGGGAGGTGGATAAATAAATATTGGTTTGTGTTGGATATATTTGATTCTTATGTAATTGTTTAGCTTAAGATATGATCGTATGGGAGTGCTTATATTTAATTGCATTTTCTGAATCAAGTGAACTCTGAAGCACCATTGTAATTCTTCGATTTTTTATGCCTTAGAATGTATTTGCAAGAGGAGAGTATGCCAACAGCACCATCATCGTATAAATGCGTGTTGAGAAATATAACAACTCAAATTCTAGTAGAAGTTTCTCTATGTGCCCTACGTCATTCTGCCAAACACGTTTAGTCTATTCTGGTGTGCGAGGTTTATTTGAGGTAATCTAGATTTTTGTATAAAGGCAATCCTTTGAATGGAGTGGATTAAGTTTTTAAAATTTGTCAAATGGAGCAGAAGATCGTATTTCATGATCCTGAAAGAAAGATACTTTTAAAGTCAGAATTGCAGTTTGTACAGGAAGATTCCACTCGTCAAATTATCCTCTTGATGAGTCTTTTCAGATATTCTATATGATTTCTTGATGCACAAAGGAAATTTTTATTGTGGAACTACTTTGTTCTTTTGACAGCACAATTCTCCCAAGTATATTTGTGCAGAAAAATTGTGTATGCACTTCTATATTGTGTCTCAAAATATTATGTTTTCAAATGCTCTATCTTGCTCGCCATTCAGTATGCAGAAGATTCCTAGTATTAGCTTCTGTCCTAGGCATAAAGAATTTTTGTTTCTACACTAACCGGGTCAGAGTAAGACTTTGTTAACAAACCTTTTTCCATTTTTTTCAAGCTTAAGCTCGAGCCTGATACATGTTTAAGAGAACTGTTTTGCTGAAATATAAAGTTTCTCGCAAGTTATTGAACTTGGCTACTGGTTTTTGCCCTGCTGTTCTTTTTGACAATCGATAAATGGAGCTGATGGTTTCAGTACTAGCTGCCTCTATTTTTGCTTGATTATCTTAGGATAAAGAGTGATGGAATTTTTTTCAAATTTGTGTAGTTTCTTATTATGGTGATAGTTTTAACTTTAAGAATGTGCCAGTTGAGCACATCTTTCAATTATTTCTTTCCATCTAATGTATTCTATGGTTAACTTTATATGATTTTCTTGTAACTCTGTAAACCAATCCCATGGAAATCAAGAGAAAATATAGTTATTACTCAATGCAAAACATGGCCGTGTAATCAGTACTCTACTCGTACCCGTAGAAATGGATAACTCAAGTCAAGCATTTGATTGATTAAGTATTATTATTTCCGATTAATTTGACACCTAAACCACTCATTATTCTCATGTTATAATCTTGTAAATTGACATATGGTAAAGATTTTTGCCTTGTATTTTGACATATCATTGTCACATATGTTTCAGGTGGTTACTTCCGGAACAGTACTACTTGTCTCAGCAATCTTTTTGGCACTGGTCCACCCGGTGGTTGTGTCACCAGCTTTAGCTAGTTTTCAAAGTGTAGCCAAGTCCGGAGGACCCGTTGCTGCAGCAGCAGGGAGTCAACTTATTCGTAGTGAACTATTGAGCAGTGCGTGGACTGGCTTCTTTGCCGGATGCTTGCACACATTATCTGGTCCCGACCACCTTGCTGCTTTGGCCCCGCTCTCAATAGGCCGTACGAGAATGGAAAGTGCTGCAGTTGGAGCTCTGTGGGGATGTGGCCATGATGCTGGACAGGTAATATTCGGGTTACTCTTTCTACTTTTGAAGGATCGGCTTCACATTGAAGTTATCCGAACCTGGGGTACACGAGTCGTGGGCTTTACTCTCCTTGTAATCGGTGCAATGGGAATCAAGGAAGCTTCAGAAGTCCCTGCACCATGTGTTGCACTAGGAAATGGTGAGTGTGATGTTAGCATATATGAAGCCCTCGAGAATCCCTCCATGGGGAAGAAGAAGATCGGGTTTGCAACTTTTGCTACAGGAATTGTTCACGGATTACAACCCGATGCTCTGATGATGATCTTGCCTGCACTAGCATTGCCATCTCGATTGGCTGGTGCTGCATTTCTATGTATGTTCTTGGTTGGGACGGTTATCGCTATGGGAAGCTATACCGTCTTTATAGGCTCGTGTAGTCAGGCACTCAAGGATAGGATCCCCAGGATAACCGAGAAGCTCACCTGGGCATCGTCCCTTGTTGCCATTGCTTTAGGTCTTGCACTCCTGATTAGCCAATTTTTCGGATTTAGCCTGTATTGATTCATGTTGGAGATTTCATCAGTTGTAGCGCGATTTTGAGAGGGATAAATCTATTAATGGGAAGCAAAAGATCATCTTTGTAGCATTGTATCTTGACTAGATCTTTTTGTCGAAAATTGTTACTTTAAGCTGTCTGAAAAATAGTCAATTATTGACTTCTTAAGGGACTGTTTGCAACTGAGTAATTCGTGCTTCCTTCATCCCCCCACCCTCCATGTTCTCCAAACTCGGACCCCCAAAGATTCTACCTGTATGCAACAATGACCTAATACTCATTTTGGCATGTTTGGCAAGTACACTAGACGACATTGGTTAAGGTCGAGGAAATATTGGAAGTTAAAATTTCATATGTTGTCATGTTTAGCATTGTTTAATACTGTACATGAAACATGCCTTTTTAAACTGTAGCGTCATGTTACAAGAGGATGTGAACACGAATGAAATGTAGAGAATCACTTCAACCAATGGTAAACCCATGTCATAAAAGATGCTCAATTGAGTGAAATTTCAGGCCAAATCTTAGGTAATAAGGGGCTCGAGAAGCTCTCGCCATATCTGCAACCTTTTAGAGCTTAGTTGCACTACCCTGTACGACAAATGCATAGTACGCTTTTCAACATTTTTTGTTTCAAAGTCTCCCTTTCCATTCGGGGTCTAAAGGGTAGACAATAGTGTTGCTATTGCAACGCCTACCTTCAAAATGTTGGGACATCTTAGTCAAATGATATTTCACGGGAGCAACACTAAAGATTGAACAAACAGCAAGAGAAAACAATTCACATATAACACAAGAATTGTTGAAAATACAGGTCAATTTCCAAGGGGAGCTGTACAAGATGTGCTTTTCAAATATTCAAACACGCGCAGCCATATAATTGAAGATTCAAATATAAACACATTCAACCGTTCCACAAGTTCAACTCGATCCAAATTGCAGGTCCACATAGCAACCAATATGGAATTAAAGTGCTTCTGGAAGAGAACAAAACACACCATTTGGTAAATGATAACTGCAACACGTAGCTCTCCAATTAGCTATTGCACATCAATCCTTTTGCTTTTTGTTGATGTCATATAGTATGCATGCATCTGCTGCAGTCTTTATCTGTCATCACACAACGAATTTAGTCATAGTAAATTTAATCTTCAAAAAGACGCTGTAATTAGTTAGGAAGCAGGACACAGTGCAGTCAATCAATCGAGTTTTAAACCCCACTACTTTTCAAGAGAGCCATCTTATTCAAACTACTCATGACATGTAACAAATGTGGGACTGGAAAGATCACATATTTTCTCAAACAAGTAAAAAAATGTTATAAATTCGCTTGATACAGTGTAACAAGCCTGACTTATTGCAATGAAAACTGGAAATCAGAAATATTCATAACTAGTCTACACTAGATTTTGAATGAAGAAGATATTAATTTAGTAACTAGGTTTCTCCCAGTAAAAGAGGATCATTTGACGACAGCTCATCCTTGACTTGCTGCTGGTTCTGTAGACAGGGAATTTATGAAATAAGTCTAGTGGTGGGTAGGGTAAATTCCTCCAGACCACCAACCTTTCAGTGGGCCAGCCTTGTCCTTAACCTTTTAACACATCACGACTTGTATCCCCACCTAACTGAAAATGTCTACTTAGACATTAAGGCTATGTTTGAGCCCCATTTTTTTTTGTGAAAAATGTAATAGTGATTTTTTAAAGAACTTGTGGTAAAAAATGGGGAAAAATTTCGGGTTTACATATAAAATTATTTTATTGGTAGAATGTGTAATTGAAAATGAGTTTTTAGATAACATGTGTTCAACTGGTATTTTTCTCATCCCATGAGGCTCAAACAGGAGCTAAATGTCCTTGCAACATGCACATTATTAAAAAAAAAACAAAAAAAAAAATTAAATGTTGATCTCTTTTGAACAATTTTACCATTATAATTCGACATCGAAGTGTCACATGACCATTTAGTGTCTAAATAGACATTTTTCGTCTGAAGCATACTATGTTAAAAGGTTGAGGACATGGCTGCCACAAATGGAGGTTGGAGACATGGCTACTCACTTATGAAAAGTTTGGAACCCCTGAAGGAATTTATCCTTAATTTTAATAGTAAATGCCTTTATATATATTTTTTTAAAAAAACCCTTGTATTGGTGAGTACCAGAACCTCAAAATCACACCATCATCATCAACATTCAACCAACAATATTGATATAGACACAATAAATTTCACTAAAGCGCAAAATAACCTTGAAAACTGTGAATTTTTGGATGAGTACTTCATGCGGTCAATAGTATGCTCTTCTTCGTCCTTGCATGGTTAATAATATTTGAATAAAAATGAGTTTGTTATCCATTTTTAATAAAAACGGTGGTGGGAAGAGCAAGGTTTGATTTTGATTTTGGATTAATAAGATTTGAATGGGTTTGAATGAATAAAAATGAAACTGTTTCAGTTCTAGCATTTCAAATGGTGAAAAAGGCCGAGGGTAACAAATAATGAGCATCTTTTGTCTTCTTTCTTTTTTTCTTAAAAAAAAAAAGAATATTATTGCAGTCAAAGGCCTTTCTCATAAACCACCCCAAGCATCGGTCATTTACCCAGACTAATTACAGTTTAGTTTCACGAAATCAGTCTTCTTCTTACTTTATAAGTCACATAATTAATTATTTCTTTGGGCATCTTATTAGTAGATTATTCATACTGGTGTAGCAGTAAACCAAATGTAGACCTTGATTTCATTTCTACATGTCGAGTCAACACATGAATTAAAGTTAATTACAGATCACTTAGATCTTGCTAGACGTAACATTTTACTTACTGATTAAAGTTAATTCCATATCATCAAGCATGGTAGATTCAGTGATCTTGACTGCTAACTCTACTCCAAACCAAAGAACACATTCTAATTTGGAGAAATATTCCCCTCTACAAAATTATTTATAGAGTACAAGGAAGAAATCATAATTAATTGCATTCAGATTTCATATTTTTCCCGAGTCAAGAAGCATAGACTACATCATTGAGTCACAACACTGTGATCAATGATGAAGCCTCAAGCACACAATATAAAGACATACCATATTAGATGATTTCAAAAGAAAAACACAGAAACCAATTTAAGATGTATTGAGGCGGGGGAGCCATGGTTGCTACAGTGCTAAGAAAATGAATAAACATTCATCAGAAACATTTCAGACGGCTTTCCTACAGAGTATACACTATACAGCATGTTTACCTGGATAAGATTGACTGATTGCTTGATTGTCCATCCGAATAAAATTAAAGCTAATAGAGTTAAGTATATCCAACTTTGCATTGCAGCATTCACTAAAACCTAAAAAGAAAATAGATGAAAAAAACCAAGCTTGGTATATTTTCAGAAGACGAGACTAAATATTACTGAGAACAAGAAAACAAGAGGCTTACATCAGTCAAATTCTCGGTTTGCTTCTTTGCCAGAAGAAACAAAATAATGTAAAGAACCTGTGGACCAAATTACTTAAGTAAGATAAGTACACATAAAAAGCACTCCAAATTAGAAGGATCAAAGAGATTCACCTCACAGGATACACAACAGTAACCCATAAATTTGCGATTCGCATAGTAAGCCCTGAACAGCCAACTGCTACTATCCTTTACGTCTTTATGACTAGTTTTGCCTACCAAGAAGGAACTGCAATACCCAGGAGGTGAAAGTAAGTCGAATATAAAGGAAGATCCACAAGAAATTGACACAGATAGATGTTGTATGATAAAGACAGCCACTGCAAAAACAGCTCTCCGATTAAAGGCAATGTTTCTCAGGTTAGAAATTAAACAGAAACAGTGTGTTATAATGTAAATACCTGTACATTTGCAACCAGTGACTGGCAATATCTAGAGCAAGCAACGACAAGAAAATGAAGCCTGGCCTGGAACAAATTGGGAAGAAAACCTCAAATATGTAGTGGATTTTACTCACAGAAATTAATACAAGTACAAGTTAAAGCAAATCACCTATAAACTTGGGAGAGTATTACCAGCAGGCAGGCAGTGCTTATCCTGGGAGATAAAACACAAATTTAAGGTGGAATTTGTGGACAAAGAAAATCGACATCTGAGATCCTAAGTTAGACAAATATAGCTCATAATGAGAATGTAAATGCTAGATTACCTATCTGTAACCATGTCGAGAACAGCTCCAAAAGTTGAAACTGAAATGAACAAAGCAAATCAATTAATTGCACATATGGCAGGTTTGGGAAGTTATTTTCATAACGTCTTAATAGATTTATACGCATTAGACTGGCCCTATACAGAAATCAAAGAAGTTCAGTTCACATAATTACCACTGCAAACAACAACTTCATGGGAGCTTTTCCTATTTTGTGGTTCTATTGTTAAAATAGATGATACTTGATGTAAATCACCTACAGATTTGATTCTCTATTAATCATTCCTTAATTTCTTCAGTATTTGGTTTTGGTTCCCGAATGACATTCCACCTGCAACCTCCAGGCTTCAACAACCCAAATCAATGGTTGTCCATTGTTTGGGAGAAGTGTTCTATGAAACTTATTAAGCCTTTGTTTGATCCTCATTATTATCAAAATATATTTTTGTCACACTATTCAATAAAATAAAATTACACGAAAATCCAAAACTTTCCCCTATTTATTAACTGCACATTGTCCATAAAAATACTATTCCAAAATGCATTTTCATAAAAAAAAAATGGGGTTCAAACAGGCTCTAAACTTCAAAACGAAAGCATGTAATCCATATCTCACCTTTCATTTATAAAAGCAACATAATTTTTATACACAAAATTCATACAGATTCAAAGCAATAAATATGTAACCAAACAGACAAACTGTTAGCTACACACCAAATCAGTTAATCGCTACCACCTCACCAAAACAAACAAAAAAAAAAAAAGAAAAAAAAAAAAAGGAAACTTCAGTATAATAATTTATAGCATACAGTAACTATAGTCAAAATCTATAAACCCATACCTTGGTTCAATTTGCGTGCAAACCAACCATCTAATGCATCACACGCAAAGCTGAACAAAACCCAGCATTCAAATATTCAATCAATTTAATAATCTTATTTCAATAGAAAAACCAAAGAAATGATGATTTACCTAATAAAATACAGAACCGAGAAAAGATATTTGTCCTTGAAGCATATGGCGAACGCAAAGCAATTCATTATAATTCTTATGTATCCTGCATCGACAATGACCCAAAGAAAATCAATTAAAACTAAAGTGGACAATGTTAGCCTCCTCATCTAAAATCTTAGATTAGGCTGTTACAGAGATTTAGTTTCAACAAGCCCCCAACCCGGATTCAGCCTTCACGGCGCACAATATTCATAACCATCTCGACAGACTACAAATCAATTGAAAAAAATAATTAAATAGCTCAAATACTTACCAATGATGTTGGGCACGTAAAGGTAAACGGTTAACGTGCTGGGTCTCGATTTGTCCGCCATAACTGCACCAAGGATTTGAATCGCTATCACCGGGATTCTACGTAATTCACAATAGAAGTGACAATCTCAGCATCTAATCCTAGCTCAAAAAATCAACTTGAATATGCAGTATTTGGGTATTTTTCTCTATATTGCGGAATAAATGAAAATCAAAATATCCACTATCACGAGAGAATAATTCCTACTTTTAATCTGAGAATCATGAGGGAAAGTGAGAAAAGAAGAGTTTGATAAAGTAAGAAACTCAGTTCAAATCGGATGTGAAAAGATATCCATTTCTTCCTCATGGAAGAATATATATATTCTTTGCGGGTTACGAACGACACGAAACTTTTTCTGAAATTTCACTTTAGTCCCTTGACATTTAATGCTAAAATTTTTAGTTAATTGTTTCAACCCACCGAACTTTGGATAGCTTCACGTTTCACTCACTATACTTTAATTTGTATCAAGGTAAATCCCAAATTTTTTCTCTCTCTTCTTTTCTGGAATTTGACCATTATCGTCGTTTATATATTATTTTTTATATGGGTTCTACTCATTGTTATAGGGTTTGATGCATATGATAATTCTTTTGAAGGTAGGGAATTAGGGTTCTAAGATAAGGCTTTGTTATGGCATTTTGGAAACTTTATTGCAGTCCCTTTTTTCATTAATCTAGCAAAATTTGGAGTTGAACATCAATAAATGATACAACTAAATGACGAAACTGCATCTTGTCTACCCATATAAAAACTCATTACAAACATAAGAGAGAGTGAAGCAATTATGATTACTATGGTCTAGTACTCCTCGTTCAATTAAATTAATTTACTGTTTTTTTGTAACAGATGCGGAGGATGATCGGGACTTCAATGATTTCGATAATGATATATCATCTGGTGAAGACGATTTGCTATTCGAGGAAATGTGACATAGAAAATTGAGTTATATTGTCATTCTCAATAAACACTATGTTCATATCTATATTCCAAAATATTATTTTGTTGTTGCTCATGTATTATTAACACAATTTTATATTATTTCAACACCATTGGCAAATATTGTTTTGCTACACTTGAAGGGCACAATTTTATATAATTTTCTATATAATATTATTATATTATTAATGTCGAAAAATCATAAATATTATATATTAATATTTTTGAAGAATTTTATATGATTATTTTGGGAAAAATCGCAATTTTATACACTTCAATGTAAATATTGTATTGATCTTGAAGAGTTGATTGTAATTTTTTAAACTGAATTTAGTAAAAGTTTATTTATATCAAATATTTTAGAAAATATTATTTTATTGCTCCGAAATAAACACAAATTCTAAATCAATACTCTCGAACAATATTGTGTATTTCATGTTTTAAAAAAATTAAAATAATAAAATCAATTTTATTAGGAGCGAAAATTACTAACTGTTTACCATATCTTCTACGAATATTTTAAGTTATTTTTCCTTTTTTGGTGAACAAAAATTATAGAAAAGAAAAATAATACGACAAAATATTTTCTTTTGAACCTCACTTAAATTTCTATTAGTTATTCACTAATTATGTCGGGAGTGCCTCACGAGCACATGATGTGAAGCTCGGATAATGTTATTTTATATTACTAGTTAGAATTGAATGCGTATTATACATTATTCTAAAATGTTTTATAAGTGATGTGCCAATTTGTTGGAAGGATTTGATAAGTTTCAAGCGAATTAAAGAAAATAAAATTTATGATAGAAATTTGAGAGAATAAAATTATACTCTCAAAACATTTATATGATTCTATTTTTATGATGATGATATACTACAAATGAGCAACATTTTTATATTAACTTGATGTATAAGAATGTTGACATATGATTGATTATAACAAACAAGTTAATTAAGAATGGCAAGGGGCGGATATGTGACGGGTCGGTCATTCCCACTCCCATCATGTCAGGTATTTTTGTCAACTTTTCCCATCTTCATGCCCCATTAAAGCAGAACGAGACTGGTTCAATGCGGGATTGTGGCGTGGCGGGTATGTCTCTTGCCCCATTTATTTTAGGTTTTACTTTTATTTTTGTATATATTTAGTTAGTAAATTTTATTTATTTTTTCCAATTTGTTAAGAATAGCTTATGTTCTTTTTAAAAATAATAATAAATTTTTTTATTTTTGTTTGATAAAAAATTTAAATTTAAAATTAACTTTAAACGGACCGAGAACTATGTTTCATGTACCCCCTCGTACCCGTTTCAAGGCAATGACCCCCTCCGTTTATCCGATTATACGGGTAATCCTCGTCTCATTCAAGGGGAACCCTATGGTATCAGGTTGAGCGAATTTTTTTGTCATCCCTAAATTTTATTTTATTTACTAACAAGTTGAATTTAAGTTATTATAGTTTTTCAAAGAATGAGATGAAAAAATGATATGATTGTCAAAAGATCAAATGCTAATATGCTATCATCACAAATCATACTCGTGAAGGAAGTCAAGATCGAAGTCATGCATTCAATAACTTAAAAGCCAAACTTCGAAATAAGATTAAAGACTTGATTTCTTAACTAAAGTGTAAAAGTACTAACACCTTCATATATGGCAATAAATTCTTAGACTCAAAATCCTTTTTATGCATTAAAAACAATTTTGTGCATTAAAAGTCATTTTAATTCAATGTTTTGACCAAACATAAATATAACTTTTAAAATGATATATGAACTTAAAAAATATTTTTTATCTTGAAAAGTTAGTTAAAAATATTTTCCAAAAGTCCATACCCTTCAAAATCTTCAAGTCGAATCAAATTGGGCCAAAACGTAAAAAGACCAAAACTGTCGGGCGGTCGACCGAAAGTTTTCAACAATCCAAAATTTAATCATTCTGAACTCTGATTTTTATTGTACAAACGACTATATTGGTCATCTGGACAAGAGGCGATCGATTGGACAAGTCATCCGAACTGCCAGATTTTTTTTGACGTTTTGAACTTTATAAATTCATCTACTTCTTGTATTCAATACAACATTCTTCAAAAATATCAAAGTGAGATATCTTTTAAGATATTTTTTTAAACTTATATTTGCATCTATTTCATTTATTTTTTCATATCAAAAACTTTGATTGATTCAAAGCTTTAATCATCATCTTCATCAAGCGTTTTCATTTTTCTTTTTGTACTTAAGCTTATTTCTAATACTCATAAAAGAGACATATTTTGAAAAATATTTTTGAACTTACATTGCATATATTTCTTCTACTTCTTCATATTGAAAACATTAATTGATTGAATCAAACTTTTAAAATCATCATATTCATCAAAGTTTCTCATCTATTTCTTAGTACTTAATTTATTACAATTATTCATTAAAAGATATATATATATTTTGAGAAAATTTTTGAACTTATGTTGCGTTTATTTATTTTGCATCGTTTTATTGAAACTTCTTGATTGATTGAATCAAATTTCTAATTATTATATACATCAAGAATTTTCATCTAACACTTGAGCTATTATTTATTTCTATTAATTGAAGTGTTAGTCTCTCTTAGTACTTAACTTATTTGTATTATTTATAAAGAGAATAATTCCATTGTAAAATCAATTTGATAAAATGTGAGCCGCGTTGGAAGTCTCGTAAAGATCAACATTGTATAAAGATGAGTACTTATTCTTGTTAGTCATCTTGTGGGTCAAACTGAGATCCTATAAAGTTTAATAGTGTGAGTCATATAGATATCACGTTAAAGCTCAATAGTAGGTCGTGTTGAGGTATCGTAAAACTCAACATTGTATAAAGATTTGTACTCCTTGTTTGTAAGTCACCGAAATCATTGTAAATGGTTAGATTGCACCATAAGTCAATCAATACAGTGAAAAAACTTTGCTCATTCCTTAGAACTTGATAATAGAGGACGCAAATCCTTGTTTTGGATCGAACATCCACAATTATATCGTTTGTATCATCTTTCACTTTTACTTATCGATTTCATATTCGAGCTTATTATTTGAATCGATCTATTTAGTCTTTACTTGCTTGAATTTAGATTAATTTTTGAAAAAAGTTTTTAAAAATCAATTCACCCCTACTTGATTAGTTATTCTTGTGTTATCAAATTAATTGTTAATACATTAATTTAAACATCCATTAAAATTCCTAGATACATGAGTAAAAATAAATTTATTTATAATAATTCTAAATTCATGTAGATCAAAATTCATAAAGTCAATAGTCATTGAGTTTAGATTAATGTGAATGTTAATTAATTGAGAATTAATAACACAAAACTCATACATGACAAGAATTTTATAATATTTATTACATATTGAAAAAACGAAAAGTAAAAATATTATTAAAATAATTGAATTTTATTAGGGTTTAATTCGTTAAAAAAGTGATTCTTACTTGATGTAATAATTAATATATTATAGACTATAACCAAAAAGTTAGCAAACCCATTTTCGTGCTACTTATAATTTGATTTCCTTACCGTTTGGGCCTTGTTATTCTCATTGTTTCGTTGCAAGACCTCCAAAGGAAATGTTGGTTTTTGGATATTGAACTTGCGAATAACGTTCCAACTTTATCAATCAGGATGCATTATTGATTGGGAAATTTATATGCAAGAGATTAAGTCCTTATTTGAATCCCATTTTTTTCCATCAAAATAAATTTTTGAACGATGATTTCATTTCAAGCACACACTCTAAGTATGACATATTTCAAAACTAAGAAATAAAGTTTATTATTTCAAAAATCAGATATTAATTAAATTTCAAAAATATATTTTATTAATTAAATATATTAATGTCAAAATTATAAAGATTATGACCACAATTACGTGCTTATAGATCACAACTTATTTCTCGATCATATATTATCAAATTAATTTATCACAAATTATTTCTTGGTTACAAATCAAAAAACTTATAGGTCGTAATTTATTTATTGATATCAAATCTCAAATTTTATAGGTCATAATTTCTTTCACGATAACAAACTATCAAATTTGTGGATCACAATTATAAATTTAGTCGCAGTCAAACTTTCTTGTAGGTCATATAACAATTCATTGGTTACAACACCCAAAGAATTGATCACAAACACTCTTAACACCCCCACACCACCCCCACTGCAACACCGTCGACCACCACATCGCCGCCAAATCCATCACCAACAAAACCACCAAAAACCCTAGCAACACCAAAACGTTGAAACGACTATCACTCCAACCAAAAAAAACCACCATCGCCATTGAACGCATCGCCATTCGAACCCACCACCGTGCAACGACGATCAACACCCCCACAAAACCGTCTGAACCCACCACCGCACAGCATGATCAACACCCCCAAATCCCGCAAAGAGGGCAAAAACCATTTGTCACCACAAACCACTACGATGACTCTATAGCATCTATTTTGGAGAAATCAAACTCAGGAAAAAAAAAAAAAAAAAAAAAAGAATACCAGATTTGGTACCAAGGCGGGTAGCGATAATTTCCACTTATTGATTTGATTAAGATTGTTAAATCATATTTAACATGATCTTCATTTTGTTAAGTCTTATTATTTTCATATATGGACATTTTTAATGCCTTCTAAGAGAATGACTTTATAAATACTCAATCAACTAAGTTAATATACTATTTTACATATTGATATATATGACACGTTTTTGAAGTGAAAGTAATTCATTAAAATTGACATGAAACCTCAAATGAGAAAAGAAAAAGTTTGAACATAATATCGATACAATTGAAGCAAATATTGTATTTGAAGTCAATTTATTTATAAATACTATTTTTTACACATGTAATTAGACCATCACACACGAGAAAAAAAGTTCTCATACGTGGCTCATTTCTGTTGAATTGTCTTTTGACTTTGACTTCTCCCATCACCCACCACCCATACAAATCGTCACTTCTTTGCGGTATAAGATAGGCTTTTTTTACTTTCTTAAAATTTTGCTTTGGTTTAGCTTTCACCCCGAATCATGCTACACTAACATGCGAGGTCACGTGACATAGCATCATTTGATATTTTGAAAAAATAAAAATAAAAAAAATTAGTCACACAGGTGCAATAGCACCTTTGTCCCTGTCCCTGTCCCTATTTGCAGAGCCTATTTCTCCAGGATAATCTATCTTTTACATAAAGCATAGATATGTCTTTTTTTATTTAATTACCTATAATTTTTTAAATTTTTTCTCTTTTATTTACTTTGATTCTTGTTTTAATCGTGTAATATGTAACGAGTTGTCTTCTGATGGTTAAAAATAAAATGAATGTAGCTAAGGAAATTGTTGAACCTGCAACTGTTGGGACGACTTCTGGTATTTGAGGTGATTTTACGCAAAATGTTTCTGAAATTACTTGTACCAGGGAATTGTGTATATGTTTTCCTCTCATTGGAATTTTTTCCACCACTTTTTTGGTTCATTATTGGATCAAATGATCTTTAAACCGAAGTGAGATGTTCATTCATGTGGTAAAGTTGATGAAATTTTACGTTGAATGTTTATATTTCTCATTTATCCGACTATGACGTACATAGATAGAATTGATGATGACATTTAAATTAATTATGATGTTAGTTCATCTTGAACGCTGCACCAAAATTTGCATCAAACTAAAATTCATTTCCAACCATTATATCAAAACTTACACCAATGAACATTGTTTAATTATTCTCCTCTTTTTTTATTCTTAGTCATTTATTTATTCAAAATATTGCTTATTTATTTATTTTAGAAATACATAAATTACTAAATAAATAATCACGTTAAATTAAGGAAAATATTAAACTCATTAATAAATATATTATTAAAACATAGTACAATTAGTAGAATCACTTCAAAAATGAAAAATATTAAATCATGCCATTAAAAAATAGTGCACTGCATTTCAAATTTGAATATTATGATATTATGAAGTCGAAATATCATTGCAATTTAATTCTCGAAATTCGTATGTTCTTCCCACAAATGATCAATTAATGCATTTCGAAGTACAATGTGAGCCTTTTTATTCTTGATTTGTCTATGACGAGCAAGGAATTCTTGAAAACGATGATTTTCGTTTTCAACCAACTCAACTTCCGGACTTACTAACAATTATATCGCTAGGAGAACAAAATTTTGTTGAAAGATTTGAGTTCGATAACAGATCCAAACTTACGTTGGTTCTTTCAAAACGAACAAAAAAGAATTTTTCGGTTTAACAACAAGATAAAGGATCTGAAAGTTCACCTAATTTGTTTGAAAATTATTTTGAGGATATTGGAGGATCTAGAAACGATCTTCTAGATTACTAAAGTCTAAACTATGCACTTGTTTTTATATATCGTTTTCTTTAAATAAAAATATATTAATTTAGGTATATGTTTTCTGTAATATATTTCGTGTTAACTATAAATAATCATGTTTATTATATTTTAAATTTCTTAATTCTTATTTTAATTAATTCAGTAATTATTATTTTTAACATATAAAATTTATTTTAACTGCAAATAATAATAATAATAATAATAATAATAATAATAATAATAATAATAATAATTTTATTAAAAAATATTTAACACAAATGACACAAATACCCTACAACAATTCTTTTGACAAATGAAAAAAAGAGGGCAAATTGGACTTTGCACCATTTTTTCAAAATGGTGCAAAATCTGGTGTCACATTGAAGCACTTTTGCACCAAATTTTGGTGAAATTTGGTGTTTTGGTGTTGTCATTGGAGATAGCCTTATTGTTTAAGATTTTTTTGTGAAGACGTATTTGCAATAAAGATTGGTGTATTTAAAATGAAGAAAAAGAATAAGTTAAGTTGAAAATTAATAGATTGTTTGGTAATCTTGAATTGTGAAGTACATAACAATATTTAAAATTAAAATTTTGTCCCTTATTACTAAAAAAATAAAAATAAATGGGCCTTAACATTTCGACTTTTTACTATTTGTTGTAGGGATGAATTTAGAAAGTGTCACAAATCTATTTATTCCACAGGTTTTCTTTAATCAAATATCCAAAGTTGAATATGAATTTGAGTCACACGAGGATACGTATAGTTTCTATAACCAGTATGCACGAGAAGTGAAATTTAGTAAAAGAATAGCAAATAGTAAGAACAAAGAAACAAACGAGACTTACTGAAAATTATTCGTGTGCTCAAAGGAAGGGTAAACGGATGATACTTACCAAATGTTTGAGACTTAATATTTTGGATATGTAGTCCAAACACCTAAATGTGTATTCTTACATGAAATGTAAATGAGAAAAATAAATTTATAATATAAAAGCCCAACTCATAGCATAATGAATTTTGTAAATACTTGTATAAATAGACAAATTATGAAGTGGTGAATGCAATCACAAGTTTCTATTTGTTTATCCCGACAATAAATAAAATTTGATATGCGTATAATAATTTGATTATAGTCAACTCATCTGACATGACTGTTAATACTATCCATGAAGGATTTATACGCCCGAAGCATACAATTTTAGGTGATATGATTGTGAGGAAGAACAAATACGCATTGTACTCTTTTTTCTTGACCAATATTTTGTCTCGTTGAATTTTCACGAAAAGATTTTTAATGAGCCAACTTTTGTAACATATTCGAATGAATAATATACTCTTTTTTTTATTAGGGTTTTTTCAAGGGTTTTTTCTAGTAAGATTTTAATGAGGTGAATATAGTATATCAAGTTATTGAATATAAAGTATTGTAAATTATATACTAATTAGTGAATCATCATTATATTCCGCCAGTCTTAATTAGTGGCGGATCCAAGATCTTGAGTCAGCACGAGCGACCGTTGACAGCAATAAAATATTAAGAGCCTCGTTTGATATCCATTTTTTGCAAAAAAAAAAAAAAAAAAAAAGCGTTTTGGAATATTGATTTGATTGAGAATGTGTGATTAAAAATAAGGAAAAGTTTTGAATATGCATGTAATATTATTTTATTGAAAAATGTGTGGTTTAAAAGGAGAGAAAAATGTATTTTGAAAAAAAAAAAAGGAAATCATACAAGGTTTAAAATTTAAATATAACAATTATTTTCTTCAAACTGAACATATATAATTCTATTGTACAAATTTGTAATAATTACCAAATGATATTGTAGTCAAGTTTTGTATAATTCAAAGGAAAAACACGAGTTCAAATTTTTACAATTGCATTAAAACCGTTAAAAATATAACATATATTATTCTGAAAAATTTAGTATTAAAATTCAACAAATGTCATAATGGTCAATCTTTCACTAATTCTAAGAGATATCACATGTTTGAATCATCTCCCTATTGCATTAATTTAGGTGAAAGTTGTAGAATAAAAAATATTTCACAATAAATTGGTTGAGAAGAGATTCAAAACCAAGACTTTCAAAATGAATATGCAAGTTCTAACCAACTGAGTTACAGGAAATGTTTAAAAATAAAATGAATTACCGGTTATATAATATAAAAAGTTTATCTTTTGTCAACAAAAAAAACTGTTCCCGACGGTGACAGATCCAACACGTCGACCGTCGAGATATGTCGGGTGCTAGATCCACCACTAGTCTTAGTTATTATGATTATTATATTATTACAATCATAATTCTTTCTTATAAATATAGGGGTTTAGTTCTCAATAAAATACAAAAGTTTATTGACTAATTTTACTTTTCAATTCTCTCTCTCTCTCTCTCGTTTATGACAATAGAAACTTTTTAGAAGGCTCAATTAAGACTTTTTTGTCTTACATATATAGAGATTGGAACATTTTTCTCCACCATATGATCTCATCCTCATACTCGATTAAAGCGGTTCGGGACAGAATCAAGCAGGGCGGGGCAGTTCTCCTGCCCCATTTATTATTTTGTTTTTGGTTTTTTACTTTTAATTTTTTTATGTATTTAATTAGTAAATATTATTTTTGTTTGATAAAAAAAATTAAATTTTAAATTAACTTTAAATGATGCGAGGACATGTTTTTGGTACTCGTTTGAAGGCAATGGCCTTCATCCCGTCCCCACCCCATTCAAGATGAGACTACGAGTATCGAGTTTAAAAGATTTTTTTGCCATTCCTACATTTGAGGCTGTTTTGAGGGTTGGTGAAAATTTTCAACAGAAAATCCGTTGCAGACGTGTTGCCTTCACCAATGGATTTTCTATTGACAAAAGCGTCTAATTCCATTAGCAAAAACATGTTGTCACTACTATTACACTTATAAACTTCTAATTTTCATCTTTCTTTTTTTCAATGTACATTTTGTTAAGGGCAATTTTTGTACAAAAACCTAAACCAAATTGTAAAATCCTAATCGAAGACTAGAGAAAGCAATCATAGAAGTGCATGTGCTTGTCAAAGCAACATGATCACCAATTGAACAGTTTAAGTTATTTAACTTTGTATTTGTATCAAATTGACCGCAGTAGTTTTCCTTGTGCAAAATGGCCTTTTCCAACTTGTAATGTTGATAGATATCTAACTTGACCCAGTTAGAATTCACAATCATTGACGACTTGAGTGTTCAATACTGCGCCTTCTGATCCAGGGTGAAGACAATAAAGTTGGTCGTTACATTGGATATTACATGGATTCATCACACAAGCACCTGGAAGATTTGCATTAACTGGTTTCTGGTAAGGGAAAGATCCAATCTCGCCTTCAATTCTTCCTCTAATGTCAACAAGCAAGCACTTGAGTCGAGCAATCTCGGCCTCCAGTTCAGCTTGGCCCTGCAGCCTCTTGATTAACTGCTGATTCAAAGCTCTCAATCGAACGACTTCATCCTCCAACGACCTAGTCCTTGCCTTCTTCTTCTCACGGTATTTGCGTACAGCTTCACGATTACCCAACGGGTGTTTCTTCTCAGTCTCGGCCGTGTCATCAGTTGGGTTCTGATCATCAGTTGGTGCAGGTATAATCTTGGTATGGATGTGATAACAAGTGTGCGTGTGGGAGTTATCGAGTCCCGAAGTGTTGCATGTGTGGGCATGAGTGCAGGCATGTGTCTTGTTGAGAAACTCTTCAATTTCATCATCCATTGAGCAACTGCCAGGAAAATCAAGCAAATCCGAACACGAAAACAAGGCCTGGTTCGACAAATCAAGCTCCCCGTCATCCATTTCAACTACTTATATTCAACAAACTAAGCTATGATTTTATGGCGTAATAGCAATCAGAAACGATTTCTACACCTAATCTAATCAAAATTCGCAATCTCATCTCAATGAGAAGCCCCATTTCTTCCCAGTGACAGTAACTTCGCATAATCCTATCAAAGAGAGAGAGAGAGAGGCAACAAAATAAACCAATTAGCCACATTTTGATGGCTAAACACGTATAAATTGATCAAGATTTTATATTCATTCTCTTTCAGAAGCCTTAGTTTTCGTTAATCAAATCTTGCAATAAACAGGAACAACGAGACACGATACCGAATTATACTTTCCCCTCTCTGTTCGTCTGATTCGAGGAGAAATGGCCCGAAAACCCTAAAACAGCTAGACGGAGAATATATATTAAGGAACTATAACTAACCATAATTTTTATTGAATCACAGAACGGGGCCAAAATGGAATATAGCAAAACTGCTATTAATATGAACATGTAATAGCAAAGACCAGAAATTAAAAAGCAGACTCGCCATGAATTAATTAATGCAATCGAGACACTGAACCTTACTATCAAAGATTATAAATCTTGCAAACACAATTGAAGAGTGGGAGAGACAGCGGCTATGGCGGTGGCGTGGTGATTAATTTTTATGGAGAAAGGAAACCCTAGAAAAGGCTTGAAGGGATAAAGGGTTTGGAAAATGCAGTATAAATGGCGACATTTAATGGCGGAGAGAAACAGGGCAAACAGGGGCCAATGAATTTCGTGCATATACAGATGAAAGAAAGGGCTACTCTTGAATAGTCAAAATTTTATTCAATTTCAGGTATATATATAGGAATTTGGCTCACGTTTCTCTCATTAAATTATAGGAGGAAATTACATCAAATGTCATCTTGCCATCATGTATGTACCAAAATGTCAACATTTTTTTAAGAAGTTGCAAGAATGTCAAAATTATAAGAGGAAATTACACCAAATGGCATTTTGCCATCATGTATGTACCAAAATGTCAACATTTTTTAAGAAGTTGCAAGAATGTCAAAATTGAACATTTTTACTCCTATGCATAAATTAAATACTTTCCATGTCTTGCATTGATTGTGATTTGACTACACATGAAAATTGTCCAAATTGTCCAATCGTCAAAAGAAGGGGGGGGGGAAAAAAGGGGGGAAATTATTTTCATCTCCAAAACCTTTCACCTCCTCCTGCCAGAGAAAGGCAAAGACAACTCCACCGGCCAACCTCACTGTGAATCACCCACCATCGGCCATAGCGAGAGAGAGAGAGAGAGAGAGAGAGAGAGATCAGTCAATGCTTCAAGGAAAAAAATGGGGAAATCATTTTAATCTCTAAAACCCTTCACCTCCTCCGGCTAGAGAAAGAGAAAGGTGAAGACAACCTCCACCGGCCAACCTCACCGTCAACGACCCACCACCGGCCACAGCGAGAGACAGAGCAAGTTCGGTAGAAGCCAAAAACAGAACTCCACCGCCCAGAGAAGGAGAAACCGACCGTGAACTCACTCCTCACTCAATCTTCTCGCCGGAAAAGATTGATTGTGTAAGTCAATGCTTAAACATTCTTTCCCTAACGTCCTGAAATTATATTATACGCATTTTTCAATTTGCATTTGGGTTTGTTGTCAAGTAATGAGTTTGGTGATTTTGTGTAATTTTGTGAATCTTTGGCTCGAATCTTTGGCTCTCTGTATATCGAATTTTGCATCTGTTTTAGGGGTTTTTTAATTACTAGGGGAAAATGGTTGTTGAGGAAATTAGAGGAAAAAGTGGGCATGAGAACGGAAATTAGGACATTTTCCCCATGGGTAAGGCAGTTCTTGCGGTTCATGATGAACCACGTTGCTTGAGGGTATTGAAAACTATACTTAGAATTGTTTGACCTACTATATTTGGAGAATTGTTGATTGCTAAATGTCACCACTTCCATGCTCTAGTTTACCTCAGAAAATATCTACGTATGGGTGAAATGTGAACATGTGTTCTGTCGTTCCCGACAGTTAGCTGCATTAGACGGGTAAAATAGGGATAGGCGAACTGCCGTTCCCGACAGTTAGTCTCAGAAATCCCGATAGTTGAGTAAATTTGGTACAACTGAACTGTCGATCCCGACAGTTAGACCAGCAATAATGTGAAGCACATTATGTTCCATTTATTGTTAAATCTTCGTGACATGTCCTTTTACAACTTGTTCATGTTGCATTGGGTAGTAGTTTCATGTCGTTATATAGTTGACGTACATATGTTGATTGCTATTTGTTTGCATCCGTCTTTCCCATCGCATACATTGATGATGTGTGATAAGTTGATGTTTTCGCATTCTTATTCATTGCAGAGTCCATGGAGTTCGAAGCCTTGGTTTCGGAAGACGTGAGGTTGCGTGCACGCATATCCCAGCGAAGTAACCTCAATTACATGCAAAGGGTGTTGGAGCACTTCCACGAACGACAACGCCACGACTTGCGCGAGTCGTCCCTTGGCTTCTTGACCGAAATTTCAGACATCCAATTCTATGCCCAACTCGTCCAACAACTTGTCTTCAGAAGCATCCGAACAGACAATGAGCATGAATTATGGTTCAACGTGCAAGGACACTATTGCCGGTTTGGACTGCAAGAGTATGCAGTGGTTACCGGCCTGTGTTGTGGTGTCCCGCCTGATGACGATCGGTTTCATCGAGTCCTGGAAAAAACGAGACTAAAGGACAAGTATTTTAGATCTTTGGACAAGATTTCCTGTGCCCAGATCAAGAAGACATTAGTTCGGTCATCGACCTCACAGGCTGATCGATACAAGCTGGGGCTTGCACTCATAGTAGGAGTCTTCAACGCTCCGACAATAATGTGGGTATCGAGTTCGCGACACTTTCGATCGTCGACGACCTTGATGTTTTTTTGCCTACCCTTGGGGTAGAGTGAGGTACTCTCGTCTCATCAAAGGATTCCAGGGCAGATATGCTAGCAAACTTTGCTATGCCAAGAGGAAGCGCGAGAAGGAGATTAGTTATACAGTTCACGGCTTTCCCATAGCCATGCAGGCAATAATGTCTTTTATTTCAATTTCAGCTGAAGTTCTTATTAACATGAAAGTATATTGGGTAATTGACGCGACACTAATTCACTATGTTTGACCCATCTACGATAGATATGGGCCTTCGAGGCGATTCCTGAAATTGGTCAGCGTTTTGGTCAGCGGCTTGGTGAACGATCCCCACGTATTCTGAGCTGGATGGCCACAAAACAGTCGCAGCATCGTACATACGATGCCTTCTTCAGGAAAGTGCAGGTAACCTTTAGTCTCCCGAGTTAAGCAAAATTTTGTTGGCATTCAATCCAAATATGCCATATTTTTCATTCCCGTGATCAAAGTGTTACGTCATCCGCAGATGTATGTTTTCGCAACGTTACATCCGACCGAGCTGGAGCGAAACCAACACTACATGGCAACTCTAATGCCGTTTGATGATAATATCGTGCCTGTTTTGGACGACATTGCAAATACTGTATTCGATGCACATTTTGATGCCGTTGCCGATGTCGGTGGAGAAGATGGGCAGGATTCGAGTAGACAGGAAGATGACGGGGATTATATCAGTGGAGGGTCAGATGACATTGGTTCTGGTATGGGTGATCGTGCCGTGCAGTCTACCGAATGGACGGCGACGAAGGAGAGAGCCATGCTGATCGTGCATAGGGAGGGATGACGGGTGTACAAATGGGAGGTGGGTTGACAAGATCGGACGTCGAGGACATGTTGTTGGATCAAAGAGTTCTATTCGAGATGCGACTCCGAACCGTGAAACTTGAAATATACGAGCACGTTACAGCTGAACATGCTAGACTTCGGGATTTCATATCGATCGTAGTGGCACCTGTCGTTTCCACCGCATCTGCAATTCTGAATGACGTGCGAAATGACCTTGTACACTCTCCACAACCATATGGAGGTACTTTTCCGAATTGTCTTATAACTTCTATTACTGATCTCGTTATGTGTAATACGAAAGGATGAAATAACCTGCATTTACTGTCTTACTGTAACAATATGCAGGTTATGAACATGACTTTGGCCTTGACATGAATCAGATGCCGGAAGAACACGATTTCGCGTTTTGTGGCGGAGAACCTGAATTGAATGGTACGCTTTAGGATGTTAATGCACGTAATAACAATATTGTTCAGTTTATTTATTTTGACATTGGAGAATATCAATCCACTGAACGAATTGTGCAATGTGTTCTTTACAGATTAGTGTCAGTTTATGTTTTCAGGTTTCCACAATCTAGCTTAACACTCTTTATATATAATGATAAATTAAGTACTTATTTGACTATGTATATTTTTTTACGTTTGATTTCTTTTGTTCATTTCACCGACCTCTGTTACCATATATGGAGATTATTGCACAGTGTTTTTCCATTGTTATGTAGTGGCAGGAGCACCAGTTGTAGGAGGAACGAGTGGCCATGTTGAAACAGAGCAGGATCTGCATGTCAATCAGAGCGACGAGGCGAGGACCGCTTCAGGCGCGATGGAGGCGAGGACTGCTTCATGAGCGATGAAGGTGGAAGGTAACTTCTTCAACCAGATACTTCCGCCTACCTAAATTAGTCCAAGAGCTTCTCATGTATAAAATAGGACATAAAGATATTTCATTTAGATAGTGCAAACTAAAAATCAGATCTATTGTTTATGTTCCGTAGGATGCCCGACCGAAGACCCAGTTCAGCTTACATCGGTCCATATTCGCAGACGGCGTTCCACTCGCATTCGAATGCCTACAGCATTGACAAGGACTCCGTACACTAGGGGTAAGAGGCAAACACGGAAGAAATAATTGAGCCAAATTTTGTATGCTTTAGTTCTTTTGTTCCGGTGGCTATCAAGTAACTATGGTTTTGTGAACGTCTACGTACTGTACTCCGACGAACAAGGTTTCATGAACGTTTCATTTAATTTCATTCTCCACGAATCCATAAATGTGGCAATTGTTTTGTAATGTTGAGACTGGTTAATGGCCTATTAAATATGGGATAAGTAAATTGCGAAATTTTGTAATGTTCATGGCATATGAATTGTTTCAAACATTTACGGCAAATGGTACATTCTCTGTACATTGATGTGGTACAAATAGTAATTTTTGTTGCATCGATTATTTTATGGTCCAGTTAGGTGACTATATATTGTTCGAAGTGCTCGTCATATAGGATATGTCAACCCTTAATTACGGCAATGACAATTCAATTGTCTGGTATGAAAATATTATAGAGAATCATATTTTCTTACTTGTGAATATAAAAAAAAAATGCAACAGATACAACTTAATTATGGTTGACAAATGCTATGGTAATTAAATATGAAGTACTTTGTAATTAAAAAGGTCAGTAGACTTCAATTGTAGGCGTCTCATCAAATGTTATGGAAATTTAAGTTTGACATCTGACTAGGTGGTTGGCAAAGTCTGCATCATAAATGTGGAAATCATCCAGCTCATTATAAATAGCATGTCCATATCTTATACAAGCAACACTTGACAAACCTACATGCACGTGCAATCGAGACAAATCAGATTTCTGCCTTAGTGATAATTCAATCATATGGTTTCTTCCAATGCGAGCAACGACACCGAGCCTTTCAACAATCTGACGCTGATGCCCAGCTCGTATGTGGACTTTCCCATCGTAATTTCGTCGGATGATGAGGAGGACGTCCCTTTACGTGGTTGGAGAGTCACTTCCCCTATTCCATTTCCCGACCTCGACGCATTCACCAGCAAAGAATCACAATCACCAAACAATGTGCTCCGCAATTTGGTCGACGACTCTGATAATGACATCGATGATGTTTGCGTGGCCTCCATCGCAGGAGCTCCTGAAATAATTATCATATCGTCGATGACTATGATGATGACAGTGGTGCAGATGCCGTATTCGTATGCAATGAATATTAGACTGATGATGGGATACCATTACGTAACTAAATAAGTGTTCGTTAAGTTTGCATATAACTTTTGACGTGGGATGAAGTAGTGGACTCTAACTAGGAAGGAAACGATGCAAAACTTAGTCGTGGTACGATGTGTTAGAAAGACATCGTTGATGTATGGCCTCAAATTTTGTATATTTTTGTCGAGGAGCCCTTATTCACGTTAATATTATGTTCATCCAAGTATTTTGCGCATATGTAGTCATGATTAATAATGAAATCCACGGGCAACAATGTCATGTTTGCAATGTGTTTGTTCATTTCAATTTCTGTATTGTTCGAACTGTCGAGAAACAGAGAATATATGCCGGGATCGATAGATGAAGTGTCGGGGTGTGACAGACAGAACAAGATTTAAAAACGAAGGTAATTTCCAAGTACAAATAAGAGATAAAATATGGTAATGACATACAGTAGATGGCCAGTAGTACATTAAGTGACAAAACTCCGAAATTACATATGGAAGGTGGCAAGTACATTAACAGACAAAATAACTTAAATATAGACTGCAATGTTAACTAGGTTGCGTTACGACAAACTTCGTGCATGTGGTTCGGTTATGACCAAATCTGCCACACAGAGTGCAGCGTCGCGATCGTGGCCTAGAAGTGGTGGACTCGTGTCTGGATCTCTTACGGTGTGTAGTGGTCTACCTGGTGGACGACGTACCAATGGTGGCAAAATATGTGTACCTGTAATGTTGTTCGGAACAACCCATTCTCTTCCCGCGGGACGGGATATATAGCTTCATTGTAAGCACCCCTCCAATAGTCCGATGTGTAGTAAGGAGAACATAAATCGTACAAGGATGAACCTCTTAGGCAAGCTGCCCAGGTTGCATGAACACATGACATACGTTTTAGTTGAAATTCACGACATGTACATGTGTTCTCAGAAAAATCTACCGTGTCCGTGTCGTTTGATATCCCGATCTGTGTTAAGTTAGCTGTCAAGGCATGAGATCGAAGTCGAGAACTAGCGTCGAACGTTGCCCGTAACTTGGTCTCCATGAGGTTGAAGTAGTTCGACGTTCGTAAAACGACTTCTGCATTGTGCTCCGAATGTGTTCAACCAAGCTTGTGATCAGTAACGAACGTGCATGTCTCAACATTGCGTTCATCGATTCTGCATTGTTGTTTGTCATAATATTATACTTGTGCCCAACGAATAGTGCTTTGGACCAAAAATGAAAACCTGCTCGCTCCAAGTACTTGTACGATCTCCCACTTATTCTACGAATCTGTCCCATAAGTCTTTTGAATTCTTCTACCCGATACGTTGTCGCCTCGCGTTTGAATAGGAAAACTGAACTAGCATTATTGCACCTTTGTATTAAGTTCTTTTCCATATGCCACATACAACAACCATGTTGAGACAAGGAAAATAGCTGAGAAATAGCTTTTTCTATACTTGTTTTCCTGTCCGACACAAATATAAGTTCATCAGAATCACTTATAAGATCTCTCAAGTTGGACAGAAACCACGACCACGATTTATTTGTTTCGGCATCTACAATCCCCCATGCTAAATGGTAGATTTGTTCGTTAGCATCTTGGACAGTTGCCAATAGAAGTGTACCTTTGTATGGACCTTTCAAGTGACTGCCGTCTACACAAATTACGGGCCTCAAGAACTGCAAGTAACCACGAATGCTTGCACCAAATGCTAGGAAGAAATAAGTAAACCTATTATGGCCGTTGACTTGGATGTGGGTTATAGTTCCGGGGTTACGTTCTCCAAGGACGTGACAGTACGAAGCAAGTTGATGAAAACTAACCCCCGGTTCACCATGCGGCTTGAGTAAAGCAGCCACCTTCCCCCTACGTGTTTTGCTGTAACTAATTTTTACTCCGAACTCATGTTCCATGTCACGTGAAATAGCAGCAGGACCGTACTTGTGGTTTGGAGTGTCAAGTTTTCCCAATATGAGTTCGACAATTATAGAACTAGTGGCATAACGGTGTGCATTACGACGTACGTCTATGGACATGTGTGCTGCTTGTTGAATTTACGGATCATAAAGAGGGTAGACTTCTTCATAGTCGAGACACGTAGCATCCACTTGCAATTACGTCGACGCATTTCACGGTTAACATCTTCATGCTTGACCTGCTCACCCGGAATTCAAACTTCTCTTGCAATGCGAGTACATGAATCTTCAAGTACAATTCATTCTTACTGAAGAATATTTTCCATTCGGAAAGGTCCGATGTATTTACAGGTGTAATCCGTTCTGCAATACTAGCGGCATCGTTGCCATTTAACGGGTTGTCCAAATTCTCATCTAAGGGTACAACCCTAATATCAGAAAACGACGTTTCGAGTGCAATTTCTGTTGAGATATTATGATGATGACTTATGTCTTCGTTTTGTACGTTTTGATGAACATTCCCTACGACAATCATACGATCTGACCAATTTATATCCATTGCCATGCCAAGAATTGGGGGCTCGACTTCTAAAACAGTAACACATATTGCAGTTTCCTTATGAACCGATATGTACCAACTCAGGTCTTCGTCATCGCGTATTTCAGCTGGAGGTACATTTAAATTGGGGACTCTGAACTTCAATTCAATGTCACTACTGGGATCAACAATACCAAGTATTTCCTTCAACCGTAAAGCAAGTCCGGCTAACGTAATATTTGTCAGCACCAAAATGGAAGTTATTTCGTCCCCTCTCCACTTCCATTCGTCGTCCACATTTGCGAAATTTCCCCCGTATGAGACTATGAATCTCAAATCATCACTCATACCTGAAATGTTAGGATTGTAACTGTAAGAAGTCGGCACAATCAAATTATCAACATTGAATACCATCAAATGAGGAAAACAGATAAACAAGATTTTCAACAGTTCTCAAGTGTCGGACCCGACAGTTAAACTGTCGAATTCGACAGTTTGAAACACTACGTTCGGCCATTTCAGTACGAACCGTCGGGGTGGTTTCCCAACAGTGATTTCAGACATTTTTAGGACATTATTGTAGAACATTAATGGTGATAATCAATTCACATTCAACATGACAATGTATTTTGAAAAAAAAAATAAGTCAATGATTCATTAAATATGGAATCGATCACATTTAATGAACGATTACAAATATCTTTACCGTCAAAATAAAATTCAAATACCTAAGAAATCAATGAGTAATAATTTGAAATTTATTATCATCATGTTGTATTAAACATTTACGAAATAATAAGCTAATAGATGAAATAATAGCTAACCTTTCGAAATAGATGATCAATTAAGTATGTGTTCTTGATGAAGGAATAAATGAAGAAGATGAATGAAGACGATGAAGTTCTTGAAAGAAAATGTGTTAATGAAAGTCTATTTAGGACTTAGGGCTTGTTTATGTTAGGATTTGAATTTCTTTTATTTATTTTATGGAAGAAAATACATTTTATTGAATATAATATACATATATACAATGAATAAAATAATAAAAATTTAATCATCAAATCAAACCATTAATGACATTCCAATCAAGCATTAATTGCTCTTACAAATGTGACATAAGGGTAATTTGGACATTTCAAGTAAAAAAAGTGACATTTTTGAACAAATGTAGTGCACATCCAAATTTTTTGTGCATTTTCAAATTTAGTGACATTTTTGAAAATCTCGCAAATTATAATTCATTTTTCTATCTCTTTTTATTAATCACATATTCTCTAATAAAATAATGTTACACGTAAATTCTAATTGTTTTTTTTTTTTAACAACACATAATTGTTGACCCAAAAAATGAATTCAACAAATGTCGGGCCCACTTTTGCCACGTCGGTGAGATTTCGACGCGTTCTTATCGGAACAACAACGGTAACTGGTCGGAAATGGATGCGCGAGACACTTCTCGGCAAAAGATAGAAATGTTCGAGCTCTGACGGTGTAAGATAAAAGCAATCATGCTAACAATGACTACCGAACAACGAAACCAAGATAATCCTCCACTAGCATTCACTAGAATATGTGGAAGGATAGATAAAGAATTCGTAGTGCAATCCCTATCTTTTCTATGTTGATACTCAATAAGATTGCTACAAATAACTCAAGATTCTACTCAATGTTTTCTTAATTAAGGGTTTCAATATGCATGTATGTTTTTGTTTTTTTCTTTTTTATTATCCAGAACCCAACCCCAATTAATTACAATGAGGGACTATTTATACTACATAGACCGAAGTGGTGACCGTTGGATCAGAATCACGTGGTCTCATCTCCTATATTGGGATGTTACATAATCGTCCATTCATACAATTAATATATTGACAATGGGTCAACCGTTCTACATAGTAGGCTCACACACTGATAAGGATGTCAACGAGCCGAGCCCGAGCTTAAAAAAAAAGCTCGGGCTCGACTCGAGCTTTTTTTGGCCCAAGCCGAGCCGAATCAATCCGAGCCCGATCAAAAAAAATAAGGCTCGGCCCGAGCCTTAGCAGGCCCAACCGAGTCGAGCCCGGGCCGGCTCGATTTTATTATTATTTTTTAATGTTAAATCTACATTTTTTACTTAAAAAATTTAAAATTTATACGATTTATACGTATTATAAATTAGAGAAAAAAAACTCGGGCTCAACTCGAGCTTTTTTTGTGCCGAGCTTTTTTGGGCTCGAGTCGAGCCGAGCAAAGCCTGGCCAAAAAAATGAGGCTCGGCCCGAGCCTTGGCTCGTTGTAACCGAGCCCGAGCCGGGCCAGGCTCGAGCTTTTTTCGAGCCGAGCCCGAGTCGGCGAGCTTTTTTGCCATCCCTACACACTAACAAGATTTATTACAGACGTCACATCAATCACTTCTGGGAGATCTTCGAATCTGTAGCATGGGACAACATCATCTTATGGACTTCGGAAGGGTTTAGAGCCTCAGAAAGCTTCGATCCTCGGCACAAGTTGTAGTGCTTCATCCTTGAAGTAGTGGTTCGGCACGGACTTCAGATTTTAGTGTAATAATTTCGATCTTGTTTGACTTTCCACTGTTTAACCTTGTAAACCTTCCTTGATGACTTCTTATCTACATGGCAGCTTCTCTTTGAACATCGGAGGCGAGGCGTAACAATAGTCCCCTAAGTCTAGGTATGATTATTTATGTAATGCATGGACTTTGAATTTTGAAAAGGTTGATATGTGCTCCGCCTTTGCAAGTTTCACCCGAAGTGGTTTACTTGGTAATTTCTTGAACCTTTTCGAATTGCTTTGAGAAGGGTGTACTAAAGCAATCTAATCCGAAGTGCCTTCATCTCCACTAAGAGGCACTGTCCGACCTAGTCGAGGTAGAAGATAAGGTCGAACGCTTTTAGTACATCTGATTGGTGGTTGCGAGGCACTCTTTGATTTTAACGAATTTGAGAAACACGAAGCATCCTTAATTATGGCGCCTCAATGATTTGATGTTGTAGCACGTTTCCAAGAAAAATAGTTGGGACGGTACAACTTCTAATACACACAACATTCACCGTATTTAATGTGCAATGATGGTTATCCCCACGCTCTTTACAAATCCCAAGCGCATGAGGGCACATGGAGTAGACGATGTGATCCACCTTCAAGTTTTCTCAAGAATTTTCTAAGTCCCGTTCGAAAATGTTTTCTAAGTGTTCTTTCCTGTTGACTATTTCTACTTTCTTTTTCTTCAAGAAACTCATAAGTATCGCAATCTTCTTTTTCTTTTTTATTTGTACATTTTGAATCAATGGCTTCTTCCACTTCTTCCGGGGGATGTAGACCTTAATGAGATTGCCGATGAAATATGGGTTAAAATTACGAGTACCGCCAACCTCATAATGGCCGTTGAGGCTGGGCTTGGTGCTTCAGTTTCTAGGGGTATTATGGGGGACGAAGGTATAGCCTAGGGGGCAGCAAAATCCCATCTTCAGTTGATCTGACCTATATAGGCAACCTTAGGGAGAAATATAGGACCCCTTACGACACCAAACTCTTTTCCCTATCCCCTAACGAGTGAGCCTGACCTAAGTACTTCTTCAGCTCTTGTAGGGCTACTTTGCAATCTTCCGTCCACTAAAATTTATTTTCCCCTTTGAGGACCTTAAAGAAGGGTAAGCATTTGTCTGTTGCTTTATAGATGAAGCGATTCAAGACTGCCACAAATCCAGTGGGGCTTTGTACCTCTTTTGGTTTTTGAGGTGCCCTCATTTTAATCAAAGTTTTGACCTATTCAAAGTTCTCTTCAATGCCCATTTGGTTAACAATGTATCCCAAGAATTTACCAGATGACACCCCAAAAGCACATTTCAAAGGATTGAGCTTCATTCGATACCTTCTCAAAATCTGGAACGTTTCGTTGAGGTGTATAACATGATCATCTGCTTCCAGACTCTTTACCAGCATGTCATCCACATAGACCTCCTGGTCTTTCCAATGAGGTCGACGAACATCTTGTTAACTAGCATTTGGTAGGTAGCTTCGACGTTTTTTAACCCGAAAGACATTGCCTTGTAACAATATAGACCCTTGTCTATGATGAAAGAGGTGTGTTCTTCGTCTCCAGGGAACATGAGAATCTGGTTGTATCCGGAGTATGCGTCCACGAAGCTAAGGAGTTCATGATATTATGGGGAGTGTAAAACTGTCATTGGGGCAAGTTTGGTTCAAATTTGAAAAATCTATGCAAACCCTTAACTTCTCGTTATGTTTTTTTACCAACACAGGGTTAGAGACCCACTTTGGATACATAGATTCCCAAATGAACCCACTATCGATCAGTTTCTTCACCTACTCCCTTAGAGCCTTGTACCTTTCTGTATTAAGAGCTCTCATCTTTTGTCTATATGTTGTAACCTTTGGGTCAATGTTCAAGTGGTGGCAACTGAGCTTCAGATTGATGCCTATCATGTCACTATGTCTCCAAGCGAAGACATCAAGATTTTTAAGTAAGAAGTTTTTTAACTCCTCCTTCACCGTTATGGAAAGGATGCTACCCACATGCAGACGCTTGGATGAGTCATGTGGATCAATTGGGAAAGTCTTCAGTTTTTCCATGGGTACTGTCTGTAGCTCACAATCTATGATGCGAGGGTCTAGTTCCTCTAAGAAAGTCGTTTCTTCAGCAGTCACCCCATCTTATTTTTTAGGAGCCTCGATCATAATGATGTTTTCTCCTTCTTCAAGGGTGTCACTCATGTCAATGTTCGTAACGATGACATTAACGGTTCTGATTTCCTCTTTCCTTAAGGAATTCGAATAGCACTCTCTAGTACATTGTTGGTCACCCCGGACTATGGCAATGCCATTTTCAGTTGGAAATTTCATGCATAAGTGATGAATGGAGGTGACATCCAATAGCTCCTTCAAAGTGGGCCTCCTAAACACTCCATGATAAACGGATTGGTTATCAACAACTAGGAATTCCATGAAGTGATGGGCAATCAGAGGTTCAATCCCCATCTGTATTGCTAGATTGATTTTGCCCCTCGGGATGATGCTATCCCCCGTAAAGCCATACAATGGGAAGCTTATTGGGGTCAATTCATGTTCTTCTTTCATTTTGTCAAATGTGGTTCCAAAGATGATGTTGATTGAACTCCTGTTATCCACTAACATCCTTTTCAGGCCATTACGGATCACAACAGCCTTTATTTCTAGGGCGTCATAGTATGGATAAAACACACCCACCACGTCTTCTTGAGTAAATAAAATTGGAGAAACCGCTCTTCCTGTGGAAGATTGGTTGACTATATAGCTTGTCATTAGAGGATTACTTGCTTTCTCTAGCATAATTTCATTTTGAGTTCCTGGATTCTCCTCCGACATGCGAACCTCTAATAATCGTGTTAATCTCCCTGATGGGTTTTGTATCATTATCCCTCCCTCTTGGAGGGTCACTTCTGTTGGTGCGACATTGTTCGTTATTCTCATGTTGTTGGGTTTGCCTGTATGGAGCATTTCTCTGGGGACGTCTTCTCCTTCATTGGTTTGTGTTGCGAGAGTGTCAATTCTCCGTGTGGTGACTATGGGATTGATGGTAGGTGTAATAACTAAGCGCTTCATCCCTATTTTTAGGTACAATGTCTCGCCCTCTACCTCGTCCCCTTAAAGGGTGCATCGGGTAGGGCAGACACTGACGCATTTCGGCATCAGGTTTGACCTCCTTATAAGCTAAGTAGGTACTGCATTGAGTATTGCAACATCTAACTCTTGTCCATGATTCAGGGGTGCCTGATGGTCCATTAAATGAGAAGTAGGGCCCCTTCTCCTTTATATTTGGGGAAGAGGAAGACCATGATTCGTCCTTGTTTTGCACATTCCTCCAAAAGAGGGAGTTCATGCCCAAGCCTCCTATCAAGACAGTCAATGCTTTCCTATCCATGATTTGCATGCAATAGGTCATTTCATCTGTGAAGAGGGACAATAAACTTTTCAGGATTTCGCCTTGCTGTTGTCACATGTCTTGCAGTCGTTGAATGGGCCTTTTTCCTTCTTTGCTTGTTGCAAAGCGTTTTAGGAACATCATTTTGAGGTCCGGCCAACTACGGATGTTGCCTTCTGGCAACCTTATATACCAAATTTTTGCCCCACCACTTAGGGTTAAGTGAAAGGCTCTACACTTCATTACTAGGGTGTCCACCTTCAAATTCATATGGGTCTTGAAGCTGTTGGTGTGATTCGTAAGGTCGCTTCTCCCATTATACTTGGGAATTTTAGGGAGAGCGAAGTAGTTTAGCATGGAAGCATTTTTTATAGCCTCTGAGAAGGGCGAGTGATCATTATTGTCATTAAGGTCGCAGGACCTCTAAGGCTCATCAAAGTCTTCGTCCTCCCTTTGTTGGGTTTGGAGAGGCGATTGTGAAGGTCATGTTTCATTCCTAACCCATTCACTCCTTTCACGTTTATTTCTAGGGGATAGACCCGAGGCTCTTCCTGATAGGTTGGTTGTTGCCTTTCATATTGGTGAGGCTCCTGCTGCCTATTTCTAGGCATTGGAGGAGGAGGGTAAGCCTACTTATTTCTAGGCACATAGGGTGAGTAATCCTGCCTGTTTCTAGGCAACCCCAGGTTTAAGCTGTTGAAGACACTAACCGACCTCTGAAGCCTGTTTCTGGTTCGTAGTTCGGAGGAAAGTTGAATGGTGCTTTATATGGTCTTTCCGAGGCATAGTTGGTTGATGTGTCTACCTCTACCTCTCTCTCTCTCTCTCTCTCTCCTGAGGAGTCTCCATCCTGGTATGATGATGTCCAGCCATTTGACTGGACCTCTTCCTCTTCATGGTAATATCCTCGGGGATCTGAGAATGCATTTTCAAGAGCTATGTAAGGGGGAATAGGACACTGTCCTCGTTCATGCATGTTTATTAGCATCTCTTGCATGACCAGGTTTTGCTGGGTTATATTTCTCATGTTAGCTGCCATGGTGGCCATTTTCTTTGGTGAGCCTAGCTGCGATCTCGTCCCTGCCTCTGGATCCTCCTCGTCTATGTAGTGGGGATCGTGGATGAGCAGCTGGGACAACCGCGAGGGGTCTCCTTCTTTAGGGTGTCCGTTCTTCGTGGCATACTTTCGTCATTTGAACTCATGTTTCCCAAAACATTTAACGAGATTTTTTAACTACTGGACTTTTGAGTTTTGTCAACCCTTCCTTCTTCAAAAGCTTCCCTTTTCCAAGGTTGAGAGTTCTTAACAGTCTTTTCTTCAAAGACACTTCTTTTTTCAAGAATTAAAATCTTTACTTCCAAACTTCAAGTTGCAAGCTAACTTTTTCTCACGCGTTCTTGTAGTTAAATGTATGATTATGACAGATGATATCAATCTGTTGACCTCAAAAAATGAACTCAACAGATATTAGACCTACTTTTGCCACACCAAGTGTGATTTTGATATGTTCGTACCGAAACAACAACGGTAACTGGTCGGAAATGGACGCGGGAAACACTTCTCGGCAAAAGACATAAATGTTCGAGGTCCGACGGTGTAAGATAAAAGCAATCACGCTAATAATGACCATCGAACATGAAACCAAGATAATCCTCCACTAGCATTCATTGGAATATATGGAAGGATAGATAAAGAATTCATAATACAATCCCTATCATTTATATGTTAATGCATAATAAGATTGCAACAAATTACTCAAGATTCTACTCAATGTTTTCTTAATCAAGGGTTTCAATATGCATGTATGTTTTTCTTTTTTTCTTTTTTATTATCCAAAAGCCAACCCCGATTACTTACAAGGAGGGACTATTTATACTGCATAGACCATTGGATCAGAATCACGCGTCCTCATCTCCTATATTGGGATGTCACATCATCGTCCATTCATACAATTAGTATATTGAAAAGGGGTCAGCCCCTCTACATAGTAGACTTACACACTGACAAAATTTATTACAGACGTCACATCAATCACTTCTGGGAGATCTTCAAATCTGTAGCATGGGACAACATCACCTTATGGCCTTCGGAAGGGTTTAGAGCCTTTGAAAGCTTCGATCCTCTGCGCAAGTTGTAGTGCTTCATCCTTGAAATAGTAGTTCGGCATGGATTTCGGATTTTAGTGTAAGGACTTCAGTATTGTTTGACTTTCCACTGTTTGACTTTGTGAACCTTCATTTGACTTTCTTGTGGACTTCTTGTCCACGCGGCAGCTTCTCTTTGAGCCTCGGAGATGAGGCATAACAATAATCATAATAATAATTAATCAATGGACTTTCCACTCAAATCATGATACATAAAATATTTTGAAGGGACGATTTTATGCTTACACAGTAAGACCTTCCACTTAAATTATGATAACTCCACCTCCGAATCACCAAGTCACAACACCTTGGACGCCAACTGGGAACACTCACCCTCTTCGTCTCTCTCTTACCCAATAAACGTTTGATATATCTTAACTTGAGTAGTTTGAGGTGGAGATGTCTTAAATTGAGTGGTTTAGAGTTATTAAATTCGGTTGTAGCCATCAGTTGAGTTAGTCTCATAAGTATGATTGAAGGGATTCTTGATGGCTCCTTATATTTTTCTTCTTCTTTATGTTAATAAGATTATTGTCATTTTCAAGAGATACTCTAAATACAAAACACATTCTATTTTTGAAAATTAGTGCTTAAAAATAAGTTTTAGAAGATTCTCTATTTTAACATTTTAAAATTGTGTGTCTGATTCTTCAAATTCAATCATTCATAACATTTGTGATGTTGCCTTGAATAAGAATCGTTTATTGGCAAGAATAAATAATTGAAACCACATTTTAAGAATACTAGGTATAAGCAACGTGCAATGCATGTTTGCCTAGTTTATATATAACTTTTTTGGTTCATTAAATAATTAATGATGTAATGTTTATATAATTGATAAATAATTACACATTGTGATATATTAATTTTAATTTGAATAATGTTAAATTCTAAATTAAAATGTATAAGTTTGTGTTTCGTACTATTACATTATATTGAATTTTGTACTTAATCATGAACATTTTGTACATAATAAAATAATAGATAACATTATAATACAAAACTAAATAAATAAATATTTTTTCTTCATTGAGTTCAATGTACCTTACCAAATAAATTATTAGCATTTTTAAATTGATAATCTCCACATCTATTTTATTTTTTTAGTTTCATTTTTTTCCTAGTGACTAAAATGTAGTAGTACAAAGCCTTTTGCATTTCCCATTCATTTATTAATAATGTTCTAAAATGCGTAATGTGTTGCGAGACGTCGATATTGAGAATCAAGAATCACAAGTTTAAGCGTGGCAATGCGAATAATAAGCGTCATACACGTTTCGTATTTTTAATATTATTTTAATTATTTTTAAGACATTAAATTTATTTTTATTTTAAAAAATAGTTTTTTTCTATATTATAAAAAAAATAGATTTTTTATTATATCATAAAATCATTTAATATTTAAAAATAATACTTACTAAACATTTAATATAATACTATAATATTGCTAATTAGTGTTAGAAGAATTTTATTTATTTTTATTAATTAAGGAACTAAACATGAGCATTAATTATAAGATTTATACGAAAAATCTGCGGATTTGATAATTCTGATATCTAGAAATGGAGATGAAGGGTTTTGGTTCACAATCGAAAATGATTCCGACGTGAAGTCCGTGGAAATTCAACTGAGGTCGAACCGAATGCAATAAATACATAAAATAATTCAAAGTAAATCTATCTTTACTAATTAGATTAATTATCCTACAATTAGTCCCAACACTAAAAATTAAAAATAAATATGTTAAAATAGTTTACTTTGTTAAATTAAAATATTTTAAACTTATAGAAAACAATAGCTAACATTAATATATTAATAATCAAGTGCAATTTAAGTTAAATTTGAAAATTAAATAAATGAAAGAATGAAAGTGAATATTACAATTTAATTAGTTGTAATTCAAAATCAAATTAGTCAATTAGACATACATTTGAAAATGATTTTGATGAGCATTTTAACATTTTTTTTGTCACTATCCCACATTGGAAGTTTATAAACTATTGGAGTTAAAAGCATATATAAAATGCACAATCCCACATTGGAAGTTTATGAAACCTTTGGAGAGAATTGTATCTATAAAATGAGTATGACATCCAATACTTCTCCATGGGCCTTAGAATTGTAAATTTTGAAGCCCAATAATGGAGTTAAAAAATATCGGTGAAGCGAGTAATCATGTCAACAATATGTTAATTTTCTTTTATGAAATTTTTTTCAAAAACTTTAACTAAGACATTTACCTTAGTTTCTTTCACTTTGTTAGTTCCAACGTGAGTAGTTTCTAGAACATACTAAATTTCACAAGCCGAATCATAAGTACTAATTCTATTAAATTCATTTCTATCCAAAGGACAATAGAGTATATCTTTGGTTCTAGCATTTAAAGATAATTTTCTCCTATCTTCATCATATTCTTATCTAGATTTTGAAACAATTTAGTCCAGTTTACCAACCTCTTTAATGGTCTTTTTAGGCACATAGGGACCAAATTCAATAACCTCCCAAACGTTATAATCTATGAATTGAATAAATATAGTCATCCTAGTTTTCCAATAGTTATAATTAGTGTCATCAAACAAGGGAGGACGATTAGTAGAATACCTCTCAAGATTGTTAAATCTTTTCAAATATAAGCACCTCGCTCTGATACCAACTGTTAGCCCAAGATTGACTAACCAAGAGGGGGTGAATTGGTTATTTGAAACTTTTTCGACTCTTAATTTCAAAATTATTCAACGCACAAGATACAAATGCTAAGTGTAATACAACAAGTAAATATGCAAATATGATAACTTAATTCAAGTATGATACAGCACAATGTAAATAAAATTTAAAGTAAAGTACAATAATGTAAAGATAGCAAACCCATTTAATGGGGTTCGATCCAATGCAATGATCTACGTCCCCGTTACCAATCTCTCTATCATGAGCAAAGTCAAATGCACTAAAGTAAATGGTAACTTACAAACAAGGAGTACAGATCCTTTTACAACGTTGAACTTTCCGGGACCTCAACACGACCCACACTATTGAGCTTTACGGGACCTTAATATGACCTACACGGTGATTTACAACAAGGCGCACCAAACCTTATACAATGTTGATCTTTAAGGGACTACAACACGACACACAATTTAAATAAATTTTACAATTGAAATCTTCTCTTCTTAATGAATGATAAATTCAAAGTTGAGAACAAGAAGAGAAAAATGCAAACACTTCAATAGATAGCAATGAATTTAGCTCAAGTGTTGATGTTGTAAACTTTGATAAAGGATGGATGATGAAATAGTTTGTATTGTTATCAAAGTTTTCAACCAATGATCTCTCTTAACAAAATAACACAAGTTAAGTATGAGGAGAGATTTACACTTCAATATAAGTGTTGGCAAAAAAACTTTTATCAAGAGTTTGAAAATAGATGAGATTAAAAAGTTTTTTTGCAAGATTGAATTCTTGATGAAATGGATAAAAACTAGTTTGGATCAATCAAAAAATTCTTTGTAAATGAGATTGAATATAAAATCAATTAAGCTCAAAGATTTTCAACAAATAACTCTCTTAATTTTCTCTCTAAAGTTGTACAAATTGAATGTCAAGAGAGTTGGTATTTATAGGTGAAAAACTGTCAAAATCTCTACCGTACCGGACGGTTAATTTAGCCATTTTTTTTTTGTCGGAAAACAAAACCGTTGAAAATTTGACCGTTGGGCTAAAATTTGATTTTACCGGAAGTCCGATACAGTCAACCGTTGACTTTTTTTCCCGAATTATTTTGAATGAAAATATGATATAAGTCCAAATATCATTTTGAAAATCAATTTTACTTTCGATCAAAACATGTTATGCAAGTGGTAGTGAAAATAATTTTTCGTGCACAAAATGATTTTTGAGCTTGTCACGAATCATTGCCAAGTATTGAAATGTTTTATATTTACATATAAAAGTCTAAGTACCTTGTTTTGAATATCTTCACGTTTGTGCATGATCGTATTTTGACTTTTTTCTCAATTCTTGTTGAGGCATCTTTTTGCGAGTTTATTCAATATGATTCTTCATAGCTTCATTTGATCAATTTTGTTTCCACGTCGAGCGTTGTATGCAAATTACTTGGTCTCAAACTTCATGTCTTCAATTTTATTCTTGTACAATAATCACTATAGACACTCGATGTTAGAATAAACATAATTTGTTTGTAATAATCAAAACGAGACGTCAACCATATATCAACACAATTCTCTGCAAGGAATAGACCTTTAGCAAAATACCCCAAGAAACTAATGATTGCAAGAACTGGGATCTTATCTCTTCGAGCCATCAGACTGAACTCCTTGTAGAATCGACGATGGGAAATTAGATGGTCAAATTCGTGAGAGGATAAAGGATGACAGTAGATGTCCTTTATTACACTCAGTTCTACGTCGGAAAGGCCGAAGCGATCAGCCGAACCTACAGGATGAAGAGATTCAGAATAATGGAAATACAAAAAAAATTGCATAAGTAAAATAAAGAGATACTCACGCGCTTCGGAATAATGGATGGAAACTGCAATCTGGAGAACCCTATCACTCTCACAGGTTTTTCATTTCCTTTTTACCCAAAAGCAAGTTTCATTCTACCCGTTGATGGAGGAATGGAGGCCTATGACAAAGGAAAAATGAGCCCCCAAGAACATAAGTAATACCAGCACTTAGAATCCTCTTTCCCTATGACTCTGGGTTGGAAGATTGTTTGGAAGACATGGAGGGGTATTTCCTCACCAAGGGAGGTCTCTTTCCATAAAATTAAGTCTCAAACAGTTGGGCTCAAGCAGGGGCGGAGCCAGGATTTCTTCTCAGGGAGGGCACAACTTATGGATATTAAACATCGAGTTTTTTTCATAGATGTAATGATAATAAAAATATAAAACACTAATACGACAATATTAAAAATGACATAGTTTATAAATTACACTTGTTCCTTTCAAGTTTTCATATTTTGATATCGTTGTACAATAACTTCATTATCGAGCTTCAGAAATATATCTTTCTCTACATAAACAATTGTGCTATCATTCATCCACTGATCACTCATCCGATTATGCAATCTATCCTTCACAATGCTCGTTGCAGAAAATACTCTCTCCACAGTAGCAATATCAACCGGTAGAATCAATGCTAAAGTCAAAAGCTTGTAAACCAGTGGATATACCATATTTTTCTTTGTCAGAACTAACTTTTCTGCAAGATCACCAAGGTCATTCAACCCTTCAAACTCTTTGTTAGAGCACATTTCAAAAATATAAGTCCCAAGTTGATCATGAAGTACAACGAGATCTAATGGAGAGAAATCTAATGGATAAAGTTCAGCAAGTCGAATCAAACTTTTCTTGTCAAAAGAAGAAAATGAATCTTGTGGACATAAACAAGCTACACACATGAGTAACTCTGTATTTACCTCTGAGAATCGATCATTCAATTCTTGAAGTTGAAGATCGATGACAGAGTAGAACAAATCGACTTGATAATGATGTAAATTTGTAAGTTCTGGAGGATTTCGTTGTGGGAGACCACGAAGTGCACGACGTACAAACATTTCATCCATGTCAGGTACATCAATATAATGTTGTTGGCAAAAAGAACATACTTCTTCCCAAAAGGAGTCCCACCCTTCATCTCTCATTATTTGTAGCCGTTGTTTGCATAACTTCACCAATTGCATTGCATTCACAATATCTTGATATTTTCGTTGTAATGATTTTGACAGTTCATTTGAAATCCCAAAGACACTTCTCATCAATTGTAAATTAAATGCAAAATCAAATGTCTGTATCGACTCCAATAAATTTGTCGCGTCAGATCTTTGGTCACAAGAACGTGAGTTATCTTCAACAATCACTGCAAGTACATCAATAACAGAAGAGAACGTGACAAGTAAGCTGGCCAATGAATTATAATGTGAACCCCATCGCGTATCACCAGCACGTTGAAGGGTTGTTTCTTGATTAAGTCCCCTTCCACTTAAAATCTCACCATTCTCCAATGCCTCAACAATAAAAGTTGAATGCTTCTCTCGAAGAAGATCACAACGTTTAGAAGATGTTCCAACCATATTTACCACATCACCAACTACACGAAAGAAGTTAGTAATAGGAATATTCTTCTTCGCAACCGCTACAAGTGCTAGTTGAAGTTGATGAGCAAAACAGTGAATGTAAAAGGCACATGGGTTCTCCTTTAAAATGAGTGCTTTTAGACCATTAAATTTACCTTGCATATTACTTGCCCCATCATAGCCTTGTCCTCTCAATTTATACATGCTCAAGTTATATCTAGAAAATACCTTATCAATTTCAGCCTTCAATGATAGAGCCGTGGTACTTGTGACATGTTCAAGCCCTATGAAGCGTTCATTCACATGCCCACTTTTATCCACATAACGTATTACAATTGACATTTGCTCGTTCATTGACACGTCACGAGATTCATCAACTAGAATAGAAAATAATGAATTGCCAATATCTTTGATAATAACATTAATTGTCTCTACGGCACAAGCATTTACTATATCTTTTTGAACATCAGGTGATGTCAATTTGCAATTTTGAGGAGCATTTTCAAATGTTACAGCTTTAACATCTTCATTATGAGCAGCCAAAAATTCTAATTGGACTAAGAAATTGCCTGGATTGAGAGAATCCTTGGACTCATCATGTCCTCGAAATGAGTGCCCCTGTCGCAATAGAAGTCGAACACAATCAATAGATGCATTAAGACAAGTAACATATGCACTTCGTACTTGTTCTGATTGCTTGTGAAAAACTGATTGAATGTGTTGGTCTTGATTCATCAAAACTTTGCACTTAATGCGAACTTGATTATGTGCACTATCATGTTCTCCGACATGAATATGAAGCTTTTTCTTCTCTTTCCAACATGTAAAACATTCACCAACAAAATACTGACCCCCACCTTGCTTTCCAGAACTTGATTTAAAAAGATAACAATACAAACAATAAGCGGCATCTTTTTCTACACTATACTCCAACCAAGAACCAAACTCTTTAAACCAAGAAGGATTAAATCGTCTAGCTTTTACTCCAAATTGTCGTTTTGGAAAGTCATGCTCATGTGGTTGACAAGGACCCATTAACATATATGCTCTTCGAACTTGATCTCGGATGTTATCATTGTAATCCAAAATGGGTATCCTTAGACCAGGATCAGTTGGAAGTTTAGCGACGTCAAATTCCACATTATTCGACGTCGTCCCAACAACATTTACGTTGTCCAAATCATTCTTTCTTTGAAAGTATCTCTTCATAAGATTTCAATAATACCCAAACTTCGCCAATTTCAATTCAACAATACCCAAACTTCACCAATTTCAACTAAAAAATATCCAAACTTCACCCATATCTACTCAGCAATCAGCAATACCCAATTTCAATTTCAATTCCAATTCCATAAGGACCATAACAGACAACATTAATCTCTACTACTGGCTATTGTACACAACACACAAAAATACCCAAAATATAGTATTAAAAAAAAGCCTAAAGAACTGAAGAACATTACATACCAATAATCCAAATTCCAATTGCTAAAGCCTAAAGCCTAAATAAATGAAGAACATTACATACCTTGTCTCCATTCCATTTCCAGCCATCCGGCATCCTGGCGGAGAGGGAGAGAGTTAGAGATGTCATCATGTCACTGCAGTCGCCTGGCTGCGGGCGGCGGTCGGTGGAGGCTGGAGAAAAGGAGGTTAAAACCAAATCACAAATTAAGGATTTCATTTTGCAAAAATTGCTGAAAAACAGAAATTACTTGACTTGAGTACCTTCAGTTCCGTCATACTGCGAAGTGGAGGCCGGCGCCTGAGCTCGAAGTCCAGTGGACTGTGGAGGCTGTCGTAGACTCGTAGTCAGGGTGAGGTCGAACTGCGAAGTGGAGGTGGTCAGGTGGACTATGGAGGATGCGAAGTGCGAAAGGCGAAGAAGAAGGCTTGGCTGGACTGGTGGCTGGTGGTGGCTGCCAGCTGGTGATGTGGTGCGAACTCGAGGGCTGGAAGGAAACGGGAGTCATGACTCATGATTTGGGAATTGGGAGGAGGTAGACTGGTGGAGGACTGGAGGTTTAAATTTTTTGAAAGGAATTGGGCTGGGCAGTTAGTTGGGCCATTAAGTTAGTTTGGGCTTTATTTCTTTGGGCTGGGATTTAACTTAACTAAAAAAAAAAAAAAAAAATTTGAGCCCAGAAGTTCAGGGTGGGCCTGTGCCCATCCTGGGCCTAACTGGGCTCCGCCCCTAGGCTCAAGTGTTGGGAACGAGCTGGGTAGCCGCTAACCCATATAATCTATCGACAACCCTAAGAAACGGATGAAGGGATAGATAAAGTCCACATTCAAAAGGAATTCGCTTATGGCCACACACCACTGCCTAAGAAAGCAAGATTTCTCTTCGGGGGTTGGGACTAATAGTTTTATGGTATGAGGGATGCAATTCTTTTTCCTTACCTCAGCAAGGTTGACGGCAGTTACGTTGGACGAAACCTTAGCGGGCCTCCAACTTATTTCATGGCCACACCCATTTTTTAGGCTACAATACTAAGACCTATACTCCCTACCAGATTTCAAGAACTCACGATTTAAAGAAAAATAGAAGATCGTCGAATTTCTTAGAAGTGGCCGGAAAAAGTCTCGACGGTTCTAAGAATTCAAGGAAGTTGAGAATATATGAAAGTTTTCTTTTACAAAGTAAAGAAATAAAGAATTCAAAAATTTGTCTTATATAGGTAATACTCATCAACCTAAGCCATTGAATCTAGATCCGGCATATCCAGACATCCATTTAATATTCAATTTGAACCACCCATCACATCTATGCATTGCATACAATGATTAGCGTCTGAGTCACGCACGCGTACGCATCTCTCTCCCAAGAACACACCTGCATCATTCATCATTGCTCATTAAATGTGACGACAGTTGTGTGTATGGAAAGTTAAACCGTTCCAGTTGTCTTTTCTTGAAAATCGTTTCACCCATCACATCTGCGATTTGCATACAACGATTTAGATCAGAGCATCTGATTCACGCACGCGTAGGTATCTCTATCCCAAGAACACACCTACATCATTCATCATTGCTCATTAAATGTGACGACATTGTGTGTATGGAAAGTTGAACCGTCTCAGTTGTCTTTTCTTGAAAATGTACAAGACAGCAAATCATTTAGGCAAAATAATTAAGGACACTTCATTTTCCCAACGTTTCAAAATTATACAACTTCAGAGTCAACACATTAGAGCATCAACAAATAGTATAAATACTTTATGTCAACTTTAACGTGGACAATTTCGACAAATGGCCCCAGCTACTTCCAAAAATTTCTTCATGGTAGACAATTCGGCCAAAAGAACTTTAGTTATCCCTTCAAATCTTCGTCTTTTTCATAAGTGGATAGCTTCAACCAAAAGGACTTTAGTTGTTCCTTCAATTTTTTTTTAAAAAAATAGACACTTTCGGACAACAAGGACTTTAGCTCCATCTTCAAAATTTTAGTAAATCATAAAGCAAAGACCTTTCCTACTTCATGGCTTCAGACAACATCCGCGATAAGTACTTATACAAATCCTAAATTTTGTCATTTCACTTTCAAATTCTAATTCTAATATAAATATAAATATTTAGTTTTGGGGGACTGTTGTGTTGTCAAAAAACTAACCACTACAGGAAAATGACCATCCCAACAAAAAGCTCTTGACAAGAGAAGTCAACGCATTATATGAATAATCATACATGGATTTGGAGACTATTGTTACGCTTCGCCACCGAGAGTCCAAACTAAGTTTACGCGGTAGTCCACGTAGAGGCATAAGCTAGAGGTTTACTAAAAGTCAACGGAAGCCCTGATTGGTTAGAGTGGCAGGGAAAAGAAGTGGTGAAGTTAAATAAAAGCTTTTGAAGCTCCCTTTAACCCAAACTCTCGTTGGCTCTTAAAAGATTTGCAGGTGATCTCTAGGAATGATTGATATGACATTTGTAATAGTGAATGTGTCAAGTCTATCGACCTAGGTTATAGGGTGACTGACCCGTTGTCAATGGAGCTTGATTGGTGCAATCTGTAGTGCTTGAATAATGCAATTTGTTTGCTTGCTAATGTTTTCCCACAAGTTGGAGAATGGAGATCCATAATGCCCAACTTGGAATGGAAGAAAGTGAACAATTCTCGACCTAAAGACTTGGTGAAAAGATCAACCTGCTGTTGAGAAGTGGACGAAAAAATAGGAGTGCTAACTTTTATTCATATGATGCATGCATGACACATAAAAAGACCATGTATTTAAAGATTTTGAAAGACATATGAAGATCATTAATTACAATGATTGTATCTTATACATGCATATCTTATATGTACATATACATATACACACATTTTATATCAACAATGTGAGTAATAATTACAAGAAAAATTATCTATTGAGTACCGTTAGATTATGATACATTTCTTGGTAGTATCAAAATGCTACAATGTCGAGATGTTTTACCGGTCTCCTCAGAAAAATGGATATCTCTATACAATTGACAAAAATGTAGCAAGATGATATGTGTAGAACAAACTCGACATTTAACGAGCAAACTATAGTTCTATAGAAAACTCAAGATTTGGCATGCTAACTCGTGTGACAGATCGCAAGGTGATGCCTTGAAACCTAGCATGGCACGGGGATGTCATGGCACTAGGTGGGGAAAATGAGGTAGACCTATGATTGACTAGGTCTAGGCATCAAAAGTATATGGCGATATGGTGTCACCTAAAATGGTGAAGAGATGACTCGTGTCCATGAGGGAAGGTTCGTGTCCAGGTGGTGTCGGGTTCGTGCCTGGAAAATTCGGGTGTGCGGCAGCCATGGCGACACAGCTGCAACACAAGCAGACATCGCAGGCAGATTGCAGGCAGCACCCAGGATGCAGGCATGACATGGCCAGACACAGACTGCAGTGATGACAGCACACATGCAGCACAGCAACACACAGCTTGCAGTCTGTGTGACATGGGATGACACGGGCATGACATGGACGGTTTTCCCAACACACCAGGTGGTTTTCTAGGATGAAATACCATGGGCAGGTTGCTGGGATATTTTGGGAGTCTTGGACAAATTGGCTACTTAAGCCACTTGCAAGACCAAGGCCAAAAGAGGAAACAAAAGTCAAATTGATGACTATGAAGGGGACACGTCTAACATGAGATCTTTTGGTAGAAACATCCCACTTGCATGAAGCCAATTCCTACTTGGCTTCTCTTTGGTCTAAGGAAGTTTAAGGCAAGTTGAATCCATTATGGACCATTAGATGAGGATTGATCCTAGCCATTTAATCCAAGGCCCTTGCATGGGATTTGCCTATAAATAGAGATGTGCTCTCTTTGTAAATTAGTATGTGGAATACATGTGATTCCTAGGATTTATGGGATCCATGGGATTCATGTAATTCATGTCATAAATGTAACTCTTAAAATTTATAGGGTTCATATATTAGTATAATTCATGGGATATTTATGAGATGGAGTTTTCCCCACATACTTGTGTCTTTACTTCAAAATCCTTTATTCGAAGTTGTAATGAACTAGCCTACTTGGTTGAATTATTTTAGGGGCGTCGAAAGGCTGACTTAGCATTTTCTCGTAGGGACGAGAATTGTGAACGTTAAGGCCGCACGGTGTCTAGTATTTCTAGTGTAGGAAATTTGACCCCGTGACACTCGTCACATAAATACAAAATTCGATACTTGAAAACTTGTCATTCCATCCATCAAACTAGAGATTATATACAACATCAATTCGAAATTTCCTTAGATGATGTAGATAATTTGAAATGTCAATTTTTTTTAACAAGAAGATCTGCTTTACTACAATGTCACTACAACAAAAGCAGTCTACATCAACGTTCAAAAAATGCTGCAATAGGCCTACGGCAACGTTTAGAAAACGTTTCCAAAGAACCCTTTCGCAACGTTTAATATCAATCTATTAAAGACCATAAATATTCTTTATTGATTAAATAGAAGCAGTTCAAAACCTACACTGAGCTGTTACAATTGATGCTCAGTTTGTGGATTACCATACCTCAATGGCAATTGAGAAGGATGAATTCAATCATCTATATGATATGCACAAAGTGGCTGTTCAGCCGTGGCAATAAGATATTTGTCATCTCCCTCACCAGTTACCTGTAAAACGACATAAATCACACCTACTTCTTGACAATAATTGCAAAGTAGAAAGTTCGCATTACATGAGAAGCTCCATTGGACTTTCTAAAATAAATACAAAAGGGAGCTGCAATGGCAATGTAGGAGATTGCATTGGAAGTCATATCCTAAAAGCTCCAAATAATCCTGCTTATGTTAAGTTGGATATTGTACATATATATCTGCTTAAGGATTTTATTCTCCACCAAAAGGTTTTTAAAAGTTCCCCTCAAGTGGACACGTGGCTTCTGATTCATTTTTTACTTAGCAGTTGCTATTCTCAATTTAACATCAACATATCATGCATAAATGGAAATCATTTTGAAAATAAGTTCCTTCTAATTTAGACTGTTTCTCAATTTACATAGGCATAGCTGAAGGAAGTCAGGCTCATTTCCTACTCTCCTCCCCTGAACTTTGTTATTAATTTCCCGTCGTGTATTTACTATCATTTACTTTCCTAGATATTTATAAGTGGTTTCAATTCACAACAAACCCTAGAATCACTTGTCCGTTGTAAAGTGGCCTCCTCAAATAGGAACGAAATGCATGCAGAAATTCTCAAGTTGGTTCAATATGCCAAAATGCAATTGCAACAATTCAATGCAGTCCAAACACCAAACTATAATAGCACAAGACACCATGTTTGATTTCATTCAGCAGACCTTCAGGAAACTCCTCTCATCTTCATTGCTTGGTAGCATGTTGCTCTAGCCTTCAAAACACCAAACTATAATAGCACAAGACACCGTGTTTGATTTCACTCAGCAGGCCTTCAGGAATTGACTGTGACTCTTAGGCCTTAACCTTGTAATGGTTAGAAGGTTGCAACATGCTGCCAAACTGTGAAGATGAGAGGAGTTGAGATCTTTTCCTATGAAATACGATAGATGAACCTTCTTTCGTTTTCTTTTCTATTTCGGCAGTTTGACACTTAGCTTAGGTGTTAGTTGTGCAAACAATGGCTTTTTAATGAATGGTTCAAACAACATGATGAAGCCCAATGGACCCCAGGCTATCAAACGTAATAATCTCCCCATACCTCTCAAGCATTAATTTACGCCCAAATGGAATGTGTGACTTCATCATAGCAAACACATCCTTAGCTAGCTGCCCATTCAGACCAAACAAAAACGCTATAAATTTCTTCCCATCCTCCGACGAAACCCAATATTTTTCCCGGCTTCTTGAATCAAAATACCAACAGTCATCAAAATCCCTAAATCCCTAATTAGAAAACCTTAAATCCTAAATAAAAAAAACACAGACACGGTGAGGAAAATCGGAACTTACCTCATCAAAGGAGCAGGGCGATCGGCGACTGGAGTTGGAACGGGCGGAGCTCGGAAACGGAACGTGTGTGTGTGGGAGAGTGGAGTCTGGGATTGCGGCCTGCGGGCAGGAGACGGGAGAGAGGAGAGGAGAAATGAGGATGTATTTTGCAGTGGAATGGAGTGGTGGTGGCCGGTGGGAGAGTTTGAGACGGGAGACTTCAGGCGAGCTCGAGAGTGAAATGTGAAGAAATGAGAGAGGTTTTGCATTTTTTTTCCTTTCATATTGAAAAAAAAAAATCCAGTTCCGCAACGTTTATCAACATTGCTCAAGGTAAAACCTTTCGTAACATTCAATAAACGTTGTTAAAGATGTCTACCGCAATATTTTTAAAAAAAACGTTGTCAAAACTTATTTATATTAATCAATGGTAATATTCACTTACTAAAATATTGTTAAAAGACCATTTTGACAACATTTGTCCAAATGTTGCCTCAACAAATGTAGTCTTTTTAATATTGCAAATGACTATTTTTGTTGTAGTGTGTGATTCAATTTTCAATGGCTAAAATGCAATGATATTAATCTGTTATTTGAGAGGTTCTCAATCATTTATCACTTGGGGCAAAATCAAATAGTAAAATTCTTTGCAAGAAAGGTAGTTTGCCCAAAATCCACCATTATTAGTTGGGGCAGATAGTTAACAAAATGCATAACCATAGTCCAAATGAGAAATATTTAGGCCGTGTTTGGTGGTCATTATTTGATAAAAATAATATTTTGAATAGTACATTTTTGGATATCGTATGGTTCAAAAGCATGAAAAAAATCAGAGTAAAATATTTTTATTGTATGAATATGTAGTTGAAAATGAGTACGTAGAATTTTTTTTTTTTTGAAATAATAGTGCTCAAATAGGGGCTTAGTTTGTCCAGAAATCACCATTTTCCATATTTATGGGTAAGATTAGACACCACACATTTGACAGCAGAATATGAACTAGGACAATTGACAAAAAAACATAGCAAGAACCCATAGGACGTGAACTAGGAAACATTTTCCCTAAATAATGTTTTTTTCTTTTCATTTAAGCCCCATACTTCTGGCCCAAATCAAATCCCACATCATATGAACCCTAATCGATTGGGCAAATTTGGAGAGCAAAAATTATTTAAGGGCGTAGATTGTAGTGCTTCGAAAATTCATCTTGCTTTTATATTTAATTATCCGTGTTGGACGAGTCCTAGTTAACGTCAAATAGAGTTTTATTAAAGTTGATATTGGTATTCAAACATGCTCTACCTTTTGGACAATTTTTTGTGAGGTGCCCAAACTGTCAGCGCTTTCCAAAAACAAGGGTTAATATTTTTTCCAAATCCTTTTTCAATCTAGACTGAATTAAAATCCTTTTTCATAAATCAAAATTTATTCTCTTCTCTTGTCAAAAATTTCCATTTCATATTCTATACGCTATATGTTTTATACTCCACAATTTCAAATGTACTGACTCTCTCATATCACTTGTTGAAAAGTGAGACCAGCTTTTCAGATCCTTATTTCGAAAATTTATTAGAAGCCAAAAAATGAAAGATAGAAAATAACGACATAAACATTTACGTGAGAACTCCAAAATTGCAGAAAAATCACGAATTGTCAAATGCGGAGACTATATGAAAAGTTTGTTCAATCATATAGAATCTATACACACCCGAAATATTAATATTAAAGAATCACCAAGTCTCATCAAGATAGTTGATGACTAACTTACAAATTGGGATCAATAAAATACTAATGGGAAGGAGAGCTTTCTAAATTCTATTCGACATGAGTAAAAATATGAACTGGACAAGCACAATCCTACTTTAGTTGAATAATGAAAAATCAAAATCCTAACGCACACTTGGTGCAAACTAATTTGTCTTGACACACCTTATTGTACATTTTTGTCTTTAGAGGACACGTTTGTGGCCAGGGAAGTGAACCTAAAAATGATTGCTTATAATTTTATTCCTCGCCACAAATAGTTGGTAATAATTGAAAATTAATTGTTGCGTGTAATGTAAAAAAATAAAAACACGAGATGATTAAAGATCGCATAAATAAGGAGAAAATGGCATGGTTTGGAGTGGAGAAGGAAGATTCGGCCCTTGTGGCTACGTTGGTGTTGAAGGATCGTTGAGAGTTAATTAAATATCGGAAGGGTTACTTCACCATCAAGTACATTTGGACCACGTCGATGGTTTATGTTTCATGACGTAAACCTATAACTAAACACCACTTTTGACCTATTATACTAAAATTTATTCCCTAAATTAAACTTAATATTTAAACATAATTTAGTACATTATTGCTTTCATATAATTAAAATAAATTGTTTAATTATTGTGATAAGTTCTAGAATAGTTTATAAAATTAGCACAAACTTCAATAAAGATAGATAAATGTTTTAACTACGTCACAATATAATTAGATCCCAATAATAATGATAACCTTTTTTAGTTTTACAAATAGAAATTTATTTACTACATTTTTTTATTTTGGTATTTCATTAGTATATCCCTTCATAATTATTAAGTCTGATTTTTCAAAAAATTATTATTTTCAAATATAGCGGTTAAGATATGTGTACTAATTGTTTTAAATTAGTACCACTTTTTATGTTAGTTATCACCTTACTTAATAAGTTACTTATTTTAATAGTAATAATTGTATTATTTTGAAATTAACTATTACCATACGTTGAAAGTAATTCATATTTCTTACTTATAATTATGAAAAATAATTATATCAAAATGTGTTTGTGGATAAAAGAATTATTTCTAACCCCATCCATGGGACATTATCCTAAGGTTGTGCATGCAGTAATCTAATTTTTCATAATTAAAGATATGTTTGTTTTGCCATCATATATAGTGGTAGGAGTTCTCTCTTGGGGAGCATGATTTTTAACTAATTGGAAATTTATTCTTTTGGGTGTAACTTAGTTTTGATGGGGGGCTCACGATTGATAATGATGACAAATCAAAAGCTAGAACAAAATAGAAAAACTTTATATTGAATTCATTGAATTTGAAGTTGTGCAAACATTTGAAGAAAAGATTATCGAGCGAACATGTAATTTATAGTTCATTTGAATTTTGAATGTTGACCCCAAAAATAGAACCCAAAAAAAAAGAAAAAAAGGCATTGAAGTTAAAGACACGTTTAAGAAGATGAAATATGTAATAATGTAAAAGTGGGTTTGTATATAGAGCATTAATCTTTTATTTCACGAATATATGATATTAAAGACTTCATTATGATGAATGTTTATGGGCCAGGTATTTCATATATTTGAATTGTTATTGTTAGGAAAATATTAATCTGTCACGTGGGCCTAAATATGTAATGAATTGTGTATAAATGTTATTTTAAAATTAAACATGTTTAAAGTAATCTAATAAGAAATTTAAGTTATTTTGCTTTAGGTTATGATCTCCAATTCATATCTCATTCTTTGTGTCATCTCATCAACACAAGAATGCACGAGAAATATATTGAAGATGAAGATCCAAAAATCCTCAATTAAGAACAAGCAATCTACAATTAAGATTATGGAGTAAAAAGCCAAAATCAAGATATAAAAAAAAAAATTAAAAAAAAAAACACTCAAGAATTGAAAGAGTCAATATTCAAGATTTAAGATTTGGAATCAAGATCTAGTATTAAAGAAACATTCTCAATAAATTAAGGTATGTTCCGCATTTAATAATTCGCTAAGGGTCTGTTTGATTACAATTGTGAAAAATGGGTGGAAAGAATATAAATTTTAGGGAAAATAATTGCCTAGAACTTGTGCTTCCAAGGAATTGTTAATTAAGTATGTTTGATTTGTATAATTTTCCACCTAAATTTTTTTAAAAAAAAAAATTTGATTTTTTTCTTCATGTTTGGCTTCATTTTACATGAAAATTGTTCATTAAAGTGATTTTTTTTTTTTTTTTGTTACAATTGGTTATGAAATTTGTTACCATTGCAAAAAAGTAAAAAAAAAAAAAAAAAAAAGTTTGCTCGAAAACCATTTTTGCACCATTTTTTTTTTATCAAAGTTTAGTGTTCATTTGGTTTCGTTTTACATGAAAATTGTCCATTAAAGTGATTTTTTTTACAACTGGTTATGAAATTTATTTCCATTGTCAAGAAAAAAATTGTCCAGAAAACTGGAATTCATTTTCCCACAAAAATTCCCTAAAAAGAAGGCAAAAGGGGGCGTAGGTGGGTTGGGGGAAAAAATTTCCCTTGAAAAATTTGTGTCATCAAACAGCACAAAAATGGGATGTGAGAAATTTTAACAAATCAAACAAGGCCTAAGTAATTTGACATAGAGAATTTTGATAATAAATTAATTATATTTTGAAGTTTAAAGCGTCATAAAAAAATCTAACAAGTGGTATTAAAGCTAACTCTATGTTAAATCATTGAGATTAAAGAAAGAATTTCGCGGACGAAATTCATATTTTGGATTCTTGAATTTTGGGATACGACAATCTCGAATTGAAGACTTTTGGGATATTTAAAAAAAAAAAACCAATTAAGAAACATGGCCACCATCTTTTATGGACTAAGGATTGGATAAATTTATTTTTGTTATTAAAAAAAAAAAAAAGAGAAGAGAATAAGAAAAGTCAATAGACTTCTATATATTATGATGAGAACCAAAGCTCTATATTTATAGGGTAGCAATAGGAATACATATGGTAATAATATCTAGGGCTGCGGGGTACAAGTGTCATTCACATTAAATTCTAATTTACTTTCCTTTTATAACACTTTCCCTTGAACGACACATTACAGAATATCTATCTCGTTAAAACTTTGTTTGATAAAAACTTAATAGAACAAAAATAACAAACGAAGGAAAAAGAGTACAGTTATTTTAGAGTATTAAATATAAATGTTGCTTCATTAAAACCTTGTTAGGAAAACCCAGTGGGATAAAACCTAACCGAAGGAAAAAGAGTATGCTACTTCCCCTAATGTTGATCACTGAAAATCTTTGAGTCAACGCATTCCAATTTCATGAATGTAGATATTGGCAGTGCTTTTGTAAATAAATCGGCCACATTGTCACTTGAACGAATTTATTGAATATTGATGTCGCCATTTTTCTAAAGGTCGTGTGTATGAAAGAATTTTGGAGAAATATGTTTCGTCCGGAACCTTTGATATAGTCTTCTTTGAGTTGTGTAATACAAGCAGCATTATCATCATACAAAATTGTTGGACTATCTTTTGTTGAAACTAATCCGCATGACTCTTGGATATGATGGGTCATGTTCCTCAACCATACACATTCTCGGTATGCTTCATGAATTGCAATAATTTCAGAATGATTTAAGGATGTTGCTGTCAATGATTGCTTTACATATCTCTCTGATATAGCTGTTCCTTCACGTGTAAACACGTATTCTATTTGTGATTTAGTTTTATGTGGGTCAGAGAGACAACATGCATCTGCATATCCCACTAAAGCATATCCCGACTTTTGATAATAAAATAATCCCAATCAATAGTATCATTTAGGTAACGAAAAATATGTTTAACATCATTTCAATGTCTTTGTGTTGGTGTAGAGCTATATCTTGTAAGGAGATTTACAAAAAAAAAAAGCTATGTCGGATTGAGTGCAATTTGCAAGATAAGTTAATGCTGCAATTGCACTAAGATATGCTACTTCAGGATCAAGAATCTTTTCTCCCTCTTTGATTGGACGAAAATGATCACTTTTTACATCAAGTGATGGAACAACCATATGTGATGCCAATGGATGTACATTATCCATATAAAATTATTTTAAGACTTTTTCTGTATATGTAGATTGAAGAACAAATAATTCTTCTAAGAAATGTTCAATTTGCAACTCGAGACATAATTTTGTTTTTCCCAAATCTTTCATCTCAAATTCATTTTTCAAATAATCTGTAGTTTTGTTGAACTTTTCAGAAGTTCCAATTAAATTTAAGTCATCAATATAAATTGCTACAATTGCAAATCCAATATTTGTTTTATTTATGAAAACGCATGGGCAGATATCATCATTTTTATAGCTTTCCTTCAACAAATATTCGCTAAAATAATTATACCACATGCGTCCGGATTGTTTCAATCAATACAATGATCTTTGCAGTTTAGTTGAGAACATGGTTCTCGGACATGTATAATTTGTTTCACGCACTTTAAGTCCTTCAGGGACTTTCATAAATATGTCACTATCAAGTAAACCATACAAATAGGCAGTCACTACATCCATAAGGCGCATATCGAGCTTTTGTGACACGGTCAAACTAATTAAGAATCTAAAAGTGATGGTGTCCATTACGGGAGAATATGTTTCCTCATAATCAATTCCTGGTCTTTGTGAGAAATCTTGAGCTACGAGTCGGGCCTTATATCTTGTAATTTCATTGTTTTTATTTCTCTTTCGTACAAAAACTCATTTGTATCCAATAGGGATTACATTTTCAGGTGTTTGAACAATATGTCCAAACACTTTCCGTTTATCTAAGGAATTCAATTCTACCTGTATGGTTTCTTTCCACTTCGACCAATCATTTCTATTTTGACAATCTTTAACAGACAGTAGTTCAGAATCATCATTTTGTATAATATCAAGAGTCACGTTAAAGGTGAAAATATTGTCTATAACAACATTATTTCGCTCCCATAATTTATGAGATAACATATGATTTGTTGAAATCTCATTATTTTCGGACACTTGTGATTCTTCAGGACCATTTTTCAATATTTGATTGATCAATTTTCTCCAATGTTACTTTTTCTGAAGTTTTTGGCTGGTTTTTCTCTTATACTTTTCTTTTTCGAGGTATATAGTCTTTTGAACCAATTGGTCGACCACGCTTCTGGCATATTTGAGATTCATTTGCTACAGTAAATTGTCCTGCAAGGACATCAATTTTTGTTGGAATATTTTCTACTGGTATATATGATTTTGTCACTTTTCTCGTGTCAACAAATGTATCTGATAATTGATTTCCAACCTTTTGCAAATGAATGATTTTTTCAACCTCTTGTTCACATTGATTGCCACGGGAATCAAAATGAGATAGAGTTGTTTCATTCCAAGAAATTTTATATTGTTTATCAGGATGTAGTTTTTCCCTCCCAAAGTTAGGAAAGTTATTTCATCAAAATGACAATCTGCAAAATGTGCAGTAAATAAATCACATGTTAAAAGTTCAAGATACCTAATAATAGATGGTGAATCAAAACCTACATAAATCACAAGTTTTCGTTGGGGACCCATTTTGGTCCGTTGTGGGAGTTAAATAGGGACTTGAACAGCACAATCAAAAACCCGTAGATGAGAAATATTAGGTTCATGACCAAATGTTAGTTGCAAAGATGAATATTGATAATATGCAGTTGGTCTAATATGAACCAATAACACAGCATGCAATATGGCATGACCCAAAACAAAAGTTGAGAGTTTTGTTTTCATAAGTAACAATCTAGCAATAAGTTGTAGACGTTTAATAAATTATTCCGCCAAACCATTTTGTGTATGGACATGCGCAACCGAATGTTCAACAACAATCTCAATTGATATGCAATAATCATCGAATGCTTGAGATCTAAATTTACCATCATTGTCAAGACGAATAATCTTGATTGAGTAATCGGGAAATTGCGCACATGATTTTATGATTTGAGCAACTAATCTAGCAAAAGCTACATTCCTAGTAGAAAGTAGACAAACATGTAACCATCTAGTAGAAGAATCAATTAATACCATAAAATAACGAAAATGTCACATGGTGGGTGTATTGGCCCACATATATTTCCACGAATCATTTCCAAAAAATTTGGAGATTCAATATTAACATTTGTAGTCGAAGGTCAAATGACTAACTTACCTTACGAATAAGCCACACATGGATAGTCATTAGGTAAAAGAATCTTCTGGTTCTTCAGAGGATATCCATGTGAGTTATTTATTATTTGACGCATCATTATAGCTCCCGAATGTCCAAGTCGATCATGCCAAAGTATAAAATTTCTTGGATCAACAAACTTCTGGTTCGTGATAATATTTGATTTAACTATTTTTATAAATGTATAATACATGCCAGATGGGAGTATATAAAGTTTTTCTTTTATCTGCTTCTAGCCAAATACAAAACAAGTTATGCCAATATATTCAATATTATTTTCTTACATCGTCTCAATGTGATATCCATTGCAACAGATATCTTTAAAACTAAGCAAATTTCTTCTGGATTTGCTTGAATAAAGTGCATCATCAATATATAATTTTGTAAGCTCTTCCGGAGCCTTCAACGATATTCGATGCACCTGATATCGTATTAACATTATTTTCTGCTAATGTTAAGTCTAAAAAATGTTTTTTTGTCTTAAAAAATAGTATGTATAGTTGCACTATTAATTAAACAAGTATCTTGACAATACATCGTGAATCTATAAGAAAATAAATATATTTTAAAAAGACTTGAAATTGAAATTTAAAAGGGTAAACATAATTTATTATTATGAAATTGACAATGCATACTAAAGTTTTAATTTTCTTGCGAAAAATAAGAACATAATTTAAATTGAATTTCTAAAACGAAAGAAAATACAAGAAAGTAAACTAATCTATATCTTCCATTACACCACCCCGAATCAAATGGTCAATATTTTCATTTGGATCAGCAAAAAAATCAGAGACATCCAAATAAGTAATATCAATTGGACCATCATAATTAGCAAAACTTGTCTTCAATTTTTCCTTTCCCTTGATTGATTTTTGGTAGACATCCACGAGGTGTTTTGCCGTAAGACTGGTACGTGCCCAATGCCCTTTCATTCTACATCTAAAGCAACTTTATGCATGCTTCTTTTTGGATGCGCTACTTTCGTTTGCTTTGTGTTTTTGGAAATTATTGCATTGTTGCTGATAATTTTGTTGATTATTTCATCCATGATTTATTCCATGTGCATGTTCGCGTCCACGTCTACGTTCTTGTCTTGATATTGTATTTGCTTCAAACAATGCAGTATCATTTGTTTCAGGCAATGGTACAGAACCAATTGGACGTAACCCATGATTTTTCATCAACAGTTCATTATTTTGTTCAGCCACAAGCAGGCAAGATATAAGTTCGGAGTACTTTTTGAAACCACGCTCACGATATTGCTGCTGCAAGAGCACATTCGAGGCGTGAAAGGTGGAAAAAATTTTCTCCAACATATCATCATCGGTGATTTTTTCTACATACAATGTCATTCTGAACTATTTTGAACATATTCTGAATAGTTCAGAATTGTACTCACTAACAGTTTTGAAATCTTGCAAATGAAGATGCATCCAATCATAGCGAGCTTTGGGGAGGACTATAGTCCTCCGATGATCAAATCTTTCAATTAATTTTTTCCAAAGAACTTGTGGATCTTTTTCAATGAGATATTCAATTTTCAATCCATCGTGAAGATGAGTGTTTTTGCACGATCCTCCAGGGATTCTTTGTTTCCTTCTTTTATTGTCTCTCCCAAACCTTTTGAGATCAGATGGATATCAACATCGAGGACTCATGACAAATAGTTTTTGTTAGATATGTCAAGTGTAGCAAACTCAAGTTTTGTAATGTTTGTCATTTGATTAACTACATAATAAAGAAAAAGAAAATACAATTAGTTTCGAAGAATATGATTAAACATCAATAGTCAATATCAATATGACATAAGTTACGTGTTTTCTTTCAGGGATAAACACTAATTTAAAATAGTATGTTCTTCGAAACATGTGCTACTTCGGGGGCACGTTGTATTTTAATATTACTTCTTCAAGAACAATATGTTAATAATCTTCTGGAATATTGATAAATATAATTTATGCTCTTCAAGAGCAAGTAATATTCTTTTGGAATATTAATTATAGTGTTGTGCTACTTCAGGAGCAACAACATAATAAATTATTAATTTAAAGTTTATATAAGAACATCTAAAAATATTTAACAGGACTACAAATATTATTACCATATAAACAAAATATATAGAAATTAATTACCAAACATAATGATTGCGGCACAAATATATATAAATTTTGACGCAAAGTACAGAATGCAGAAATATGAGATTATGTGTAAAAAAAGAAAAAAAAATATACGTGCTTACAAAAATGGTAATCATTATCTACCATATATATTCAAACTTTGACTATAAACCATGGAATTATGTGTAAACCGTTACACACCATGGGAGGGAGAGAGAGAGAGAGAGAACCATAAAGTATGAATTATGAATTACAAGTGGCAGACCCATAAAGCATGGCAGAACCATAAAGCATGAATTGTGAATTGATTTGAATTCATTAATGCTTAATAATGTGAGAGTTAGAATTCATAAACCAATTACAAGAAAATTAGTGGCATGAATTAACGCATACGTGTCTGAAAGAGCATATATCCAAAATCCTAACATATTATTCTGCTTTTTCTTTCTTGCTTTGGGATGTTGCTCTTCGTGTATGTTCAATCTATTGTAGATTTTAATTGCTATCATGTTGATAACGTGTTATAAAAAGAGAGAAAAAGAGAAAAGAATAAGAAAAGTCAATAGACTTCTATGTATTATAATGAGAACCAAAACTCTATATTTATAGGGCAGCAATAGGGATACATATGGTAATAATATCTAGGGCTGTAGGGGTACAAGTGTAATTCACATTAACCCCTAGTTTACTTTCCTTTTACAACAATTTTCAATATTTTATAGTTATAGAGAATTCGGTATTTTCCGTTACTGTGTAATTATTTGGCACCCTCTACACGATTTTCAACACCTTTAACATATTATAATTGCATCATCAATTTTGTATTTCCTATTAATGGATGAATTTGGCTATTTGTACATCAAATTTTACAACTTAGTGTACAACTCCCTCACAATATAGGGACTTGTGTCCAATAAAAAAACGCGAACTCCCTATTGTGAAGGGGGATGTACACCAAGGTGGCATCTCTCTTAATGGATTAAGGCATCAATAATAGAGGTTGACACGTGTGCATATGCAGTGGTAGACTCAGCATCCGAGTCCAGCCCAGGCGGACGTTGAATGTGTGATATATATATATATATATATATATATATATATATATATATATATATATATATATATATATATATATTAGCCCAAAATACTAAAGAAATACGCAATACAACCTATTTTGTAACTGTAATATTAGACAATTGTATTCTACGTGATCTCATGTTTTGAAATCGTTGCAATATTGCTTCATTCTCAATTTTTCGAAAATCTCTTTCTCCGCGTAAACCACCAAATTGTCATTCAACCAGTCGTCTCTCATTTTGTTGCACAAGTCAATCTTGATTAGATTCATAGCAGAGAATACTCTTTCAACACTTGCAGTTGCCAGAGGTAATATCAAAATCAAGGTGATCAACCTATAAACCAATGGAAAATAACAAGAGCTTCATGTTTCAACCAACTTTTGAGCCACACAAGAAATGCTATTAAGGTTAAAGAAAGCTTCGTTCGATCTCACAAACATAAGGAACTTGTCATGTTGAGGTCGAAGTAATAAAAGCTCATCATTATTGAAATCCAAAGGATACAACTGAGCAAGACGTAACAATTTATCCATATCAAATGCTTCAAAGGAATCTCTTGGGTTTAAATACGAAATGCAAGTTAGGAGCTTAGTAGTTGTCTCGAAAAAACAATCATTCAACTCTTGCAAGATTAAGTCTATCACATAACAATACAAATTAACATAAAAGCGAAAATAATAAGTCACATGCTGAGTTCCATGCCTTGGTCGACCTTTCAATACCACAATATCCTCCATATTGGGTACTAAAATATGTCTAACAGCACAAAAGTCAATCACCATATTCAAAAAATTATCCCAGCCATTGTCTCTCATATCATGCAATGCATCCTTACACAAATTCAATAATCTCATAGCATTCTGAATATCCTAATCTTTTTTCTTTAAGGCTTGTGAAATGTCGTTTATAATTTCAAGAATTTCAAACATGAAGTGGAGACTGAACACAAACTCAAAGTCCTGCATAGTATCCAATTGTCTTGCGGCCATTGATTTCTGCTCTAAATTTACGCCATCTTCTGATATATCCTCAAGAACATCTATGATAGCATTAAACATATTAATAACACATGTAATTGTTAGTAGGTGTGAGCCCCATCTAATATCACATGGGCGTGCCAAACTCATTTCTTGAAACTTACCCTTTCCACCACAAAGTTCCCCAATATTAAGCTTCTCCAAAATCGGCATGGTAACTTGTTTGAAGAGCATCTACATGCTTACATGATGCACCCACCAAATTCACAATAATAGCAAGCATATTAAATAAATCACCAAGCATATTGTTCTTCGTGCTACAGAAACAATTGTCAATTGAAGTTGATGAGCAAAGCAATGGACATACATAGCATATGGGTTCTCTATTAAAATTAAAGCTGTCAAGCCATTAAACTCATCTGACATATTGCTTTCTCCATCGTAACCTAGACCTCTCAAGCGAGATATGCTCAACCTATGCGTAAAAAACAATGCATCAATGGCATCCTTCAGTGATTGGGCACAAGTATCAGCGACATGTGTAATACCCAAAAAACGCTCCTTTACGAGCCCACTTTTGTCAACAAATCTCAAAACAACTGTCATTTGTTCTTTTATAGAATTATCACGAGCCTCATCAACCAAAATTTAAAATAAACAATCGCCCATCTCATTGATAATAGCCCTTGTTGTCTCTACGACACAACAATTAATCAAGTCCTTTTGGATCTTTGGTGAAGTCATTTGGTCATTTTCAGGAGCATTACTGAATACTACTTTTTTAACTCTTCATAATGATATGCATACCAGTCTTGCAGCTCCATTAGATTTCCTATATTAAGAGACTCGTTGGATTCATCGTGCCCACGAAATGTCAATCCTTGCATCAAGAGGAATCTAGTACAATCTAGCACCGCAATTAATCTCGTCCTATAACTTTTTTGTTGACTACTACTTTGGCTGAAAATAAACGTAAGAGATACTTAGCTTTTGATTCATCAAGTTAGTACATTTTGCGAAAGCTTGATTATGAGCACTATCAAAGAAACCGACGTGATCTTTCAATGTCTGTTTGTGCTTCCAATCCCTAAAGTCGATCTTGGTAAATACATGTCCACCCCCTTGACCACCTCTATCCGGTTTGAGCAAGTAGCAACACAAACAATACGCCGCATCCTTTTCTACATTGTACTCTATCCAATCAAATTCAGCGAACCATTCTATCCGAAAATACATGTTATCACTTCCCATTTGTCTTCTTGGAAAGTTATGTCCACGTGGTTGACAATGACCTTTCCTCTAAGTATGACATCCTAATATCATCTTTGATATTAGGATCATATGACTCAATAGGGGGTGTTTCCCGGATCAGATACAAGATTATCTGAATTGAATTCAGCCCGAGACTTTTTCGTGTTATTTAACACATTGGCTGCTCGACTAGAAGCAGTGGCGGGACTGGATGCACCACTAGAACTGGAAGAAATAGGTATAGACTTCCGTTTTGGTTGAAAAAATCGTTCCATAATCTACAATTGAAAATGTGCAACATAAATCAGTCCTAAAATCAATGCAACTAAATTTCATGAATGATGAATGTATGTTAACTTAATTTCAATCCTGAAATTCATCTACTTTTATTATGATAGTTTTACATATTTGAATGTAGTATAATAAAGCAAATTCCCTTGATTCCAAACCCTAAATCCAATTCCAATTCCAATTCCAATTTTATTTTCCCCCAATTCCAAACCTTAGACCCTAAATCCAATTTCAATTCCAAATCCAATTTTATTTTCCCCCAATTCCAAATCCAATACCAAACCATAACCCTAATTCCAATTACAATTCCATTTCCAAACCCTAACCTCAATTCCAATTCCAGTTCATAAATCATATTTCAATCAAATTGAAAATAATCACAAATTCATGATTTCAAAACTCAAGTCATAAACAAATAATAACACCAAACAAAAGACAAAAATTAAAAAAAGGATGGGCAGTAGAAAAAAAACTTACAGGTGTAAGTGTAACGGACGTCTCGGCGAAGGAATTGAAGAAGAGTATAAGATGGTGGTCTTCGATCAGTCACGACGGAACTCGACAACGACGGGCGACGGGCCGATGGCAGGCAGAGGCACAGTGGCTGCAGGCTGCGTAAGGATTTTTCTCGAAGGTGGGAGGTTGCCTCTTGATTCTTGAAGGCTGGAGTGGTGGAACCGTGGAATGGAAATGAGTGTGTGTATATATATATATATATATATATATATATATATATATATATATATATATATATATATTAAGTATTGGGCCCAAGAATAAATGGCCCAGCACAATAAAAAAATTAAAGGAATGGTCTCAGGTCTGGGCCTAAAAAAGGCCCAACAGGCCAACCGACTGAAAAAAATAATAATGAGAAGGTTGTTGGGCCAGCAACGGCCCAAAGGCCAAACTTTTAAGTTATAACAAAAAAAATACGAAACAAGCCTACCAAAAAAGACGACGGATTGAACCAGGGCTGGGGGCATCTTTTCTTCCCAAAATTTTTTCAAACGGATCCAAACACATGCGGCCACCCCCCGGTCGGGTGCTGGGTCCACTACTGTGCATATGGATTAAGACTGGTTGTACCAATTTAAAGAAAACCCAAATTTCTTCTTTGGTAGTAGGTTTTCGTCGAGGAAATGATGGCACTGCTGGTGATAGGAATGTAAAATGTATACTTTTCCATCCTTATTTTATGCGTTCGTATGTTTATTTTGTGCCAAAATGTACTCATTATGCTCATATTTTGATTTAGGTGGCAATTCTATGGATATGGCGTAATTTAGAAGAAATAAGTGAAAATGGACCAAAATAGAAGAAAGTGAAAGTTCAGGGACTAAAGTGCAAATATTTAAAAGTTGTATCGAACCTCATGATGAACACTTGAGAGTGTTACAGGCCAATTGGATGAAAAAATGAGTCAAATGGATGAAATATAGTTAAAACATATATCAACTTTCAAGTTGAAAAGTTTTGTATAGGTTTTCAACTGCCTATTGAGACCAAATTTGGACATGAAAAATGATCGAATTTGAAGATGGTATCTGAAGCAAAGTTGTAGCCCTTTGAGTTAGAATCATCTCAATCGGACATCGATGTTGAAAGATATGATCAAAACACTAAAGGATATTCAGATATGTACTGGGCACTCGTCCAAGCGCTCGCCCAACCATCAGAATGATTAACAGCAACCATTTTGTTTGTCTGGCGCTCGCCCCACTTTCTACTGGGAACTCGCCCAGGCCAAATCGGGAAAAAAATTTAGTTTCCTAATTTAAGTCAACTACCTATGGAAACAACTGTAAATACATATTTTAAAACCCTAGAACACAACCAGAACGTAGAGAACGCCCCCAAACTCCATTCTTCTCTATTTTTCTCTTAGATTCATGAATTGTAACTAAACTTTTACACTTGGTCGAAGGAGATTGAAGCCTCGGAACCACATATTGGGAGATCTAAATGGTTTTTCTTAATTTAATTCATGTTTTTGAATATTGAATATTTTTCTGCACTTATTTCCATGATTGTTATGTTTAATTGCTAAGAGGCCTACTAGTTTATTATTCATTGCAATCTACCGCTAAGTTAAATATCAAATCCGTAATTACTTGATTCCTTTAACTTATGAAGCACTAGAATTTGATGATTTTCTACGATAGAGGTTATTGAATTTTAAGAAGAATGTTTAAATAGATTGAATGCAACCGCTGGTGTTTGTGTTATCTAGTTCATCGATTTCTCTATTGTGCAAAGATGTTATTAAATTGAATCTTGAGCGTTGGTCTGAGGTTATTTAATAATTAGAGTTAATTAGAACGCTGGTTTCTAACTAACTAAAATTAAGGAGAAATAGGAAAATTATTCCAACGGTAAATATTCAAAATATGAATTGAATTATCCTTACATTTATGATCAATTGTGGATTTTCGAAGGTGGATATTGACTTGGACCAATGTTAGTCTTTTGATTGTTTTCATTAATTTAGTTTTCATTGTTATTAATTGCGTTATTTACAATTGTTTGCATACAAAAACCCCCCACAATCATTGTACAGAGCATAAACTATTGAATTACACACTTTTCGTGGGATCGACCCTTACTTTCACTATTACATTAATTTTAGAGGTTTAAAGACTATTTTTGGGTGCCTACGATAGCACACCAGCTGGTAAGTGTGTTGTGCACTTATCTGAACCACATTATTAAGTTTTTATGTCGTTGAATTATTGATTTTTGCTTAACTTAGGTTAATTTTATATCGTTTCAGTTATGAACTCGTTCTAAAGCAATTGGAAAAGAATAAGCGATTAATCAACTATTTGATGTAATGTTGGGAGATCAAACTCTTCATTTTAGAAATTGAAGGACTTATATTAAATTAAAGAATATATGGGTTGCACAAACAAATAGAAATCCAAGGAACTAAATTGCATTAATTAGAAAGAATGATGACTTGGAGTAGGGATGGCAACCAGAAGTATACGGGACAGGTCGACCATTTCCACCCCTTCTCGTCGGGTATTTTTGTCGTTTTACCCCATCTCCATACCCGGATAAAACGGGACAAGGCGGGTTCAGAGAAGAACGGGGTAGGTTTCCTAGGTTGAATGAATTTTTTTGTATCAGGTTGAATGAATTTTTTTGTCATCCTTAGCTTGGAGACAAACACCACAATAATGGGCCTCAACTTGGACCAATTGATGAAGACATAGAAGGGAAGTCATTGGGCTAGATAGAAAATTAGTTTGATTGTAATAGAATTAATAAATCATGAAAAAAAAGGAGAGAAAGATTCCTACTTGGGCTTGGAATTGGAGATGTGGAAGAATGGGATCCCTTAGATTAAAGAAAACGGCGGCCGAGGTAAGACACACGCACACACACACACACACATCCATACATAGACATCGATAGGGATGGGCGGCTGGAGAAAACGGAATTACATGGAGACTTGGCGGAAGAAAAATAAAAAGGGACGCGCATGTAGCCGATAGAAAGACGGACGTGCAGCGAAGAATAAAATTCAATATTCTTGTGCAATAATTCATCAATATTTGTGTATGAATTTTGTGATTAATCACGTTCCGTCAATTTTTGGTGTTATTTTTTTAACTTTTATTTGTTTAATTCCAACATTATTAGTAGCTAAGTTATTTTAGTACTAGGATTTTCGATGAATCTTGTATCATAAATATTTCACTCGTGATTTTATTTCTTTTTGACTTTCAAAACACGTTTTTAATTAATGAATGATTGACATGTATTTAATTTTCTATACAATTATATGCCCAATAATTGTATGAGTTTTGTGTCTTATTTTACCTTTGAAAGATTGAAAATAAGTTAGATATAGTGTCAATTGTCGTAAAGTCTGATAATGGATAGAAATATATCGTAATGTTTTATTTGGTCTTAAAGTATTCATAAATCTTTAGTACATTTTTATATGTTCGCATTCGTCATAAAAATATAATCGAGTCACATGTAAATTCATGTTTAATTCTACTTGAGAGAGATAGTTAAACAAATTAGGAATATTGATCTTTGTAATTGAATCGTGTTGTCAAATTTATAAGTTTCGGGTTCAAAGGTGATTGACATAAGGGGATTCAAGATCCTAGTACGCTTTTCATCATCATATTTTTATGAAATTTACATTTAATTATAATATTGTATTTATTTTAGTTAAGTTAGATTTTGCATTCATAAGTAAATTATTTAATTTATTGGAAAAATAAAAAATTTCAATTGTTTCGATTAAAGTTAGGTTAATTCGAATTTGTGCCCGGTCTCTTGAGATGGGATCCACCATTATTTGAATTTATTGATTGCTCAATACAGAATCCCATGTAAATATGTTAATTATGTTTAAGTTTGTATTCAGTTAATGCATCTACTTCTGCAATATCGTCAGCATCAATTCAATTCATGTACTTGAACTAAAGCTTAAGGGCTCAAATTAAGACATTTGTATCATTTTTAGCGGCATGGATCTAGACATTTCCTTAAGGACTAGACAACCTACTACTCTTACTGATAAGAGTTCCGTTAATAAAAATAAGGACTCGAATAAGTGGGATCGTTCAAACCGCATAAGTCTTATGATCATGAAGTGTGGAATTACATCAATATTCAGGGGCGCTGTGTCCGATAAGGTAACTATTGCCAAAGAATTTTTTAAAGAAATTGAAAAAACGCTTTGCAAAAGGTGATAAGATCGAAACTAGTACGTGTCTGGCGAACTTGATTTCATTAAACTATAAAGCTAAAGAATATGTCTTATCTTGTTTCAAAACTAAAGATATTAAAACTTGAGCTGTGTGATGACTTGTTCGTGCATTTAGTTTTGATTTATATTCCTACACAATGCAGCTAATTTAAGGCCAGTTATGACTGTTAAAAGGGGAACGCGGACTCTTAATGAGTTCATTTCATATTGTATGCAAGAAGAAGAACGGCTAAAGTAAGAGAAAACTGAAAATGTTCACTTCGTAAGTACCTCTAAAGACAAGTTAAATAATAAGAAAGCTGGACCTAGTTCAGTTAAAAAGAAATAGCAAAAGTTTGAAAATGATTAATCATCAGGCTATTACTTTTGTGAAAATCTAGGACACATAAAGAGAAAATGTACTAAATATCACGTTTGATGTGTAAAGAAAGATACACTTCTCACTTTGATTTATTTTGAGGTTAATTTAGTTTTAGTACCTAGACACGCTTGACGGATATAATTCGGTGTCACTACTCACATAAGTATGTCTATGCGAGGCAGCTTGAATAATCGAAAGTCAATTGATGTTGAAAGACTCATCTATATGGGTGAAGGCAAATCAATTAAGTTGAGGTTATAAGGACTTTAGATTATCATTAAAGACCAATTATTACTTGCATTTGAAAGAGACAATTGTGATATCGTCTTTTAGACGAGATTTGGTTTTTATTTCTACATAGGACAAATGCGGTTACCCCTTGATACGGACATCACGAGGCTTTCCGAGATTTATTTTATTGTCGTTAGGGTTTACTTTATTAATTATTGGACATTGTCGTTTACTTTCAATTTTATTATTATTGGGTTTGTATTAGTGGGACAGCCCAAACCTATTAGGTTTTCGCTATTTAAACAGTTTTACAGTACAATTTACATAGTTGAATGATTGATTAAAATTGAGTTTGGCTTAGCCATATTTTTCCTCTTCTCATTCTTCTCGGCTTCTATTCCTCCTCTTCCCCTCTTTCTTACTTTCTCTTTGATTCTGCATCAAATTGGTATCAAAGCTAAACCTGGTTTCAAATCAATTACCCACAACCAATCCTGGTCTCAAATCAATTACCCACACCAACACCAACATACACATCACGGGCCTCTGCAATCCATTTTCCGTCACCTGTGCCACCGTCGTATTTGCGAAACAAACAACCACATCCAACACCCCACCTATAGCTTCAAACAATCAACAACGACCTATTTTCGCAAACAATAACCAAAACCCTCAAAACACTTCAACCCGTCAGCCGATTTCTATCCACCAGCCCGCCACCGCCACCAACCAAAAACAGCCAGAAACACCGAAATCTACCCTCGCCTTTTCCAACTTCCTCCAACCCGTCGCCCGCAACCACCACCCCTCACACAACCCGTCGCCCGCAACCACCACCCCTCACACAACCCGTCGCCCGCAACCACTGCCCCACGCACAACCGTCCTTCATATTAAAAAAACGAAGAGGAGCAGTCGTTGCACAGAGAGGAGAAGGAGAAGAATCGATTAGTTTCCAATTTGAGCCTCAGTTTCGGTTGGCACCGTTGATAGGGAAATTTGCAGAGCCGACTTTAGTGGAATTGATTTGGGAATTCTTTTATCGATTTGAATTAGTCTTCCCTTGTTATTCAGGTTAATTGTTTTGGAATTGGGCCTTAGTTTGGGCTTTTGCTTTAGTTTTATCTAGTTAATTTGATTTGGTATTAGGCCTCCACTTGGACCCCATCCTTATTTAGTATAATTGAGTTTGTATTGGGCCTCCACGTTAGTGTATTTTGATAGTTATTGGGCCTCAATTTTTAGTATATTTTGATTAGCTATCGGCCCAGTTTAATCTGCTCTAGTTTGAAAAAAAAAAGTATAAAAAAACGAAAAAAAATTTATATATCGCTAGTATTCTTTGGGTCTCTATTAAGGTATTTGTTTAATTTATTTTACTTTTCGTACGTCGGACCTCGATTTGGGTCTCAATTTTATACTGTGTAATTTATTTTAGTTATAAAAAAAAAGAGTGAAAAAAAGGGGACTTTCTAACATTTTGTAGGTACACATTTTTTTCATTAGTTGATTAGCGCAGTGACTTCAGCAACCAAAATGAAGAGCTCCTATTTCTTATCTCTGGAGATCAATTCATTGGTGCTCGTTTGTTTCGACAAACAATATGGACGTTCCTATTCCTTTCTCCTTAGTCACATTACTGTCTCAGTATAAAATTGTGTCAATTAACCCTTTTTGTTGCTGTGATCTCAATTTCTCCTACAAATTCACATCATTCACTCCATAATTGTGTTGTTCCCACCTTTTATCGTGCTTATTTTATGTTATAATCGTGTTCTATTCTCATTGTTCCACGTGACTAGATTGCTGCTTTGTATTTGACCTGCTTTACTATTTTACATCGATCAGTGATATTAGCTTGCCCTATTGGATCTACATAATCCCAAAAAAAATTAAAAAAAATACGTAAAAAAAATTCTACCAGGTTTTATTTTGGCTTTAAACCGAGTTGTCATTTGATCTCTCTATACATTTTATTTAGCCGGTAGTGCATTGCATGCAGTTGCATAGTGGTCGTCTTGTGACATCTAGTTTACATAACCTGACCATGGACCCATCCCAACTTGATGCCCTTACTCGTCAACTAGCACAACTTGCCGCTAGTCAACAACAGTTACAAACGCAAATGACCGCTAGTCAACAACAGTTACAAACACAAATTACTGCTAGTCAACAACAGTTACAAAAGCAAATCGCAGCTAGTCAAGCTGAGATTGCCGCTGCCCGAGAGAAAACTGGAGACTTAGCTGCTAGGATGTCCACCTTTGAACAAATCCCACACTCAACTGAAGCGGAAAACTCAGAAGCATCCAGTAACACGCATTATCGTCGTCCCCAAGGTGGCCGACCACACATTCGGCATAACCGTAGGGATGGACATCACGTTCTTGAAAGGGAGCGAGAGCATCACCCTCATGATACTCAGTCCCCTCCTAACCACGACGAACGTTTCTTTAGAAACATTAAATTGGATGCGCCAACATTTGATGGTTGTTTAGACCCTCGGGTATTTACTCAATGGGTTCGAGACATGGACCGTTTCTTCGCTTGGTATGGAGTCCCGGAAGACTGGAGAGTTCAATTTGCTAGTCTGAAGCTAACCGGCACCGCTCAACTCTTTTGGGAAAGTGTTGAGGAACTCCTTGAGCGTCGTCATGCTCCTCCTGTTGGGAGTTGGGGTGAAATGAAGCGTCGCCTTCAAGAGAAGTATCTACCCCAATCGTATAAGGGTCATTTGTTGGATCAATGGAATACTCTCACGCAAGGCAATCGACCAGTTACTGAGTACGTTACTCAGTTTGACGAATTTAGAATGAAATGCCAGGTCGTTGAGGATGAAGTCATGACCTTAAGTAGGTTTCGACAAGGCCTCAGAGATGATCTCAAACGTGAGCTTGTCCTTCGGGGCGTCACTACTCTTGATCATGCTTATGCCTTCGTCCGAGATTATGAGTCAGTTACTAGGACTCCGTTTAGAAGTCGTGGTGACAACCGTAACCTCGTTTCTTCAGCACCCGCTGTGCCCCAAAAGTCTATCCTAGGGACTTCCCCATCTAAGGGTCCTTTTGTCGGGAAAAATAAAGGTAAGGGTCCAGAAGTTCCAAGGACGTCATCCCGCTTGCAATGTTTTAACTATAAGGGTTTTGGTCATATTTCCTCTAACTGTCCTAGCCGAACCCTAGTTCTGGAAGAACGTGAGAGTCGAGAGGATGGTGGTTGGAGAATCAAGTTTATGAACCTAAGTTTGAAGAGTTTGAGGACTTGGATGATAATGAAGATACATTCTTAGGCTATATTCTAACTCTTCCAGAGGAGTTCGAGTCAAGGCCCCTTACCCCAGACACGTCGAGATTGGGTGTTGTACGTTGTATACTGACTCAGCCCAAAAATGCTGACGATTGGCGTCGTCATGCCATTTTCCACACTTATATCAAGATCAATAATAAAGGCTGTAAGGTCATTGTAGACAGTGGTAGTTGCATAAATGCAGTGTCAACAGCTACTGCAACCCGTCTGGGGTTGCAATCTGTACCTCACCGTCAGCCGTATAACGTCTCTCGGGTCGATACTTCCTCGATAGCTGTAAGGAATGTTGTCTAGTGCCTATTCAATTTCTCGAGCATAATGATCATATATGGTGTGACATTATTCCCATGGATGTTGGTCACGTCATTCTGGTCGGCCTTGGTTGTTCGATTTAGATGTCACCATTTATGGACGATCCAATTCATGCTCTTTCGTGTTTAATGGTAAGAAGATTCACCTTAACCCTCTTCCACCGAAACTTGTTGGCTCATATGAAACAAAGAATCGGGAGGAACGAAAGGGATTACACATCATTAATCCTACCAAATTCGAATGCACACTTGTGAGCGATTCGGTTGTGTTCGCCTTGGTTGTCCTGGAGGTCCCATCGGGTTCCCCATCCGTAGCCCCTCCTGAAGCCCGGGCGATCCTTCAAGAGTTCCAGGATGTGTTCCCCGATGACTTACCTAATGAACTTCCTCCTTTACGAGACATCCAACATGCTATAGATTTGGTCCCAGGGGCGTTGCTTCCTAATTTGCCCCATTACAGGATGAATCCTACTGAACACGCTAAACTCAAGAGGTAAGTGGATGAACTCCTTCACAAAGGATTCATCCGTGAGAGTTTAAGCCTTTATGCTGTTCCGGCGCTGTTGACGCCTAAAAAGGATGGCTCTTGGAGGATGTGCGTCGATAGTCGTGCCATCAATAGGATCACGATAAAGTATCGCTTTCCTATTCCTAGGCTTGACGACATGTTGGATATGATAATTGGTGCTACAATATTTTCCAAAATTGATTTGAAGAGTGGATATCACCAGATTAGGATCCGCCCAGGTGATGAGTGGAAGACCGCTTTTAAAACAAAAGATGGTCTTTATAAGTGGCTAGTTATGCCTTTCGGCCTAACTAACGCTCCGAGCACTTTTATCCGAGCAATGACACAAACTCTTCGTCCTTTCATGGGTAAGTTCCTTGTTGTCTACTTTGACGACATTCTCGTCTATAGTACGACGAAGGAACAACATCGAGATCATCTCAAGCAAGTTTGTTCTACCCTTCGGGCAACAAAATTGTATGCTGATGTCAAAAAATGTTCGTTGGGTTGATCGACCTGAATCTGATTGCACATGGATCACTAGAGAGGCACTACATCAGCTTGACCCGGACTTATTGGAGCTCTATTGGAGTCAGCAGGATATTCCTTTGCCTAGTTCTTCTACCATGCATCCAGGAGACATTGGTGGTGACACCAGATTCAGACCACCGCTGACACATTTTTATGGGCACCGGAGGAAGCTTGCCCAACCTTTGAGTTTATGGTTAGGCGATTGATTGCAGCCGTGCTCTACCTCTTCAATCGACGGGGTCGAGTTCTCTTCTACCTCGGGAGAGTTGATGCGGACATCACGAGGCTTTTCGAGATTTATTTTATTGTCGTTAGGGTTTACTTTATTAATTAATGGACCTTGTCGTTTACTTTCTATTTTATTATTATTGGGCTTGTATTAGTGGGACAGCCCAAACCCATTAGGTTTTCGCTATTTAAACAGTTTTACAGTACAATTTACACAGTTGAATGATTAATTAAAATTGAGTTTGGTTTAGCCATATTTTTCCTCCTCTCATTCTTCTCGGCTTCTCTTCCTCCCCTTTCCCTCTTTCTTGCTTTCTCTTTGATTCTGCATCACCCATGTTCATGTAGAAATAGTCAGTTTAGTCTTTTTCTTAATTTAAATATTGTGGGTATTAATTCTTTATCTGGTTATGATAACATATATTTCATTAATACGTTACGCTTGCCTGTTATAAAGAAATCTTGTATGTGAATTCACATGGCATTAAACATGAATTAACCAATGAGGATTATACTTTGTTATAACACAAGCAATCAGGTCACATCTCTCAAAAGAGAAATGAAAAACTCGTATCAGAAAGAATTTTTGATCTCCTTAATTTTTCAAACTTAAATATTTGTTTTAATTACATTAAGGGGTAAACAAACAAAATATAAGGAAATTAGGTACCAATAGAACTTCAGGCGTATTAGAACTAATTCATATGGATATCTATGAGCCATTTCTTCGGCTTCTGGAATAGTTAAGAGTAATTAATTTTGTTCATAGACAATTTTTCTCGTCATGACTACATGTATCTCATTCATTAGAAATCTAAATCACTGGACATGTTCAAGGCTTACAAAACTGAGATTGGAAATCAACCTACTAAAGAATAAAACACGTTAGATCTGGTCGTAGGGGTGAATACTATAGCAGACATGACGGATCAGAAGAATAATGTCCACAGCCTTTTGTTAAACTCTAAGAAGAATGGGGAATCATCCCACAGTACCCCATGCTGGAGTCCCCTAGCACGAATTGTGTCACTGAGAGACAAAACAGAACACTTAAGGACATGGTAAGAAGAATGAATAAATATTTCACATTGTTAGAGACCGTATGGAAGGATTAATCATGTTGATTCACGCTGGAGTTTTGCAGCTTTACAATCCTTACAATTTCTAGCTTTACATCCTCTTTCTACTCTCCAAACCTTGAGCTCTCTATTTTCCACTCTAGCAAGGCTCCCTAGACATTTAGGCTTTGTCTCCTTTGACCTTTGATGAATTTCTTCAGCAACGTGTTTAGCCACCTCCAGGACTAATGGTTTATTGGGTGGATTATAGAATTTAAAGATCTCATGTGTGTCCTCCACCTTCACAGTGAGCTCACCATTCTCCACCTCAATCAAAGTTTGACTTGTTGCTAAAAAAGTTCAACATAAGATAATTGATATTTCGTGGTCGTCTTTGAGATCCATAACAAAGAAGTTAGTCGAGAATATTAGTTTTCCAACCTTGATGAGCACATCCTCAACTTTACCCTATGGATATCTGATGCTCCTATCTGCCAACTGCAGTGTCACATTCGGTCATTTGACTTTCCCAACTCCTAGTTTCCTAAAAGTAGACAAAGGTATTAAATTTACACTTACACTTGTATCACACAAATCAATAAAATGAAATTCTTTGCTGAGTGAAATAGATAAAGTGAAACTCCATAGGTCCTTGAGATTTGGTGGCACTTTATTCTGATGCCATCGCTCTCCTCGGTCAATGTCACTTCTTCCAAGCCTGGAAGGTTTCTTTTCTTAGATAATATGTCTTTCAGGAACTTTGCATACATCGGGATTTGTTGGATTACATCGATGAATGGGAAGTTGATGTGGAGCTTTTTCAGCGTATTGAGAAACTTCTAAAATTGATCATCGAGCTTTGTCTTTTGCAGTCTTTGTAGAAAATGTAGTAGTAGCACAAATTCAGTAGGCCAATATTGCCAACTGAGCTGATATTGCTGTCAAATAATCAACTTCATATACTTCATCAACCTTCTTTCCACTCACCCTTTCAGTAGGCCAAATTGTATTAGTGAATGCCAAGTCCTCCATGATTTGGTAGACCTGCTCTGCAGTTCTTTTTGTGATAGAATCATCGCATGCAGAGTCTACGTAACCCCTACTTATCGTGTAATGCCCAAATTTTTCATACATTTTGAAGTGTTACAAAAACTTCAATTTTCGCGAAAAAGATAAAATAATATTCTTTAAATAAATATAACTGGAATATTTATAATGAAAACATAATCTCAAATTAATAACTATTTTGAACAAATGAAATTAACCAATAATTTAAAGGACAAAAAAATGAATTTAGTATTTTATCTCTTCGATCACCCTGGCAGTCCACTGCACCATTCCGCCATGGCTCCAATTGACCCGAACTAGCCTGTATAATTTTTGTAAGAATAAGTATTTAAAAAAAACACTCAATAAGATACGTGCAGTTTCCATAAGCAATTATATAACAATAATATAAACAATTCATACAACATTTCTCTTTATGGAGTATATCGGTGACCAAGTGAGATACTTATCATTTCGAATTCTCGAAGTATTTCGCATTTCGTTAGGTCGAACCCGAAGGTCCATTGGCAATTCATGCATAAATTACTAAACATAAAAGTATAAGGAAATAAACGACTTGCACAAATGTATCTTAACTTGATTAATCAAACGAGCTTTTGATAATAAAAAATGTACTTAGAACTTATAGCTACTTTATATGAAAGTTGCTGTATAAAATTTCGTGGTAGTGAATTATGGGACATTGGCAAATTATTTATAGGTGAAAATGTTAGTTGTTGAGTTATAGTAAAATTGTGATGAAAAATCGTATTTATCACATTTGATAAAATTTAATTGCTAGTAAACAAATCACAAGGTGACATATGTACAAAATATTTATCACAACAAAAAGGTGGTTGCAACTTGACTTTAAATAGAATTATAAAAAAACAAAAATAACAATTATCCTTTCACGTGGCTATCCATCCCAATTAACTTTGATTTTAAAAAAATAATAATAATAAATTACAATTTAAGGCAAAATCTTCCGACATCGATAACTTAGGCCCACTTATCCAAATTAACTTTTTTTTAGCATAATTTACATGATTAAAAACGAGCTATCCAACGAGACTCATATTGACATACTTTCAGTCGCTTTAACAATATCTAAAAAAATGTAGCCCAAAATCGAAATTAATACATATATCACTTTATTCCCTCAACTTTTTTAAAAATATATATAAAACATGGCATGTAAAATAATTAAATTCTATTTTAAAATTTTCGAGATCTTACAATCTCCCCTCCTTAAAAAATTTCGTCCTGGAAATTAACTTAACTATTTGAAAGTTCTAAATACTCGATCATTTCAAAACTCATAATCATGTTAAAAGAATGACATTTCATTTCACACATTGGATCAATTGGGGAGTGATCGAGTAGTGAACGCTAGGTTCGAATAAGTCTTCATCTCATTACATGTTTAAGACTTTAAATTTTACATTGTCAGTAAACTCCTAATATTTATGAAAAATACTGCTTTTTTTTTTTTTTGAAATGTTTGAAAAATTGTATTTCATTTCGTTAATTTGAATAACGCTCAATCAAAAGGCTTCCAGATGAGGAGGAGGGGTCATAAGCGGACCACTTAAATATCAAACTCTTTTTAGACAGTTTAGGTCTTTTTGACAAAGCCTTTCAATTTTGAAATTACGCAAATCAACAAAGCTCTAACAATAAATTGAACATGAAATCTCTTAAAATACGAATTTTCAAAAAAAATCTCCTTTTTTTAAAGTCTACAGGAAAGTAAAACATTTGCTCTGATACCAAACTGTAACACTCCAATTTTTCATATATCTTGAGGTGTTATAAAAATTTCAATTTTCGCGAAAATGATAAATAATATTCTTTAAATAAACATAACTGGAATATTTATAATGAAAACATAATCACAAATTAATAACTGTTTTGAACAAACGAAATTGACCAATAATTTAAAGGACAAAAAAATGAATTTAGTATTTATCTCTTCGATCACCCTTAGCAGTCCATTGCACCATCCCGCTATGACTCCAATCAACCCGAACTAGCCTGTAAAATTTTTGTAAGAGTGAGTATTTTTTAAAAAACACCCAGTAAGATACATGTTGTTTCCATACGCAATTATATAACAATAATATAAAAAATTCATACCACTTTCTCTTTATGGAGTATGTCGGTGACTAAGCGAGATACTCATCATTTCTCATTTCGAGTTTTCGAAGGATTTCACATTTCGTTGGGTCGAACACGAAGGTCCATTGGCAATTCATGCATAAATTACTGAACATAAAAGTATAAGGAAACAAACCACTTGCACAAATATATCTTACCTTGATTCATCAAACGAGCTTTTGATAATAAAAAAATGTACTTAGAATTTACAGCTACTTTATATGAAAGTTTCTGTGTAAAATTCTATGGTAGTGAATTATGGGAAATTGGCACACTATTTATAGTTGAAAATTTTAGTTATTGAGTTATAGTGAAATTGTGATGAAAAATCGTATTTATCACAATTGATAAAATTTTATTCCTAGTAAACAAATCACAATGTGACATGTGTACAAAATATTTATCACAACAAAAAAGTGGTTGCAACTTGACTTTAAATAGAATTATAAAAAAACAAAATAACAATTATCCTTTCACGTGGCTATCCATCTCAATTAACTTTGATTTTTTTAAAATAATAATAATAAATTACAATTTAAGGCAAAATCTTCTGACCTCGATAACTTGGGTCTCGCTTATCCAAATTGACTTTTTCTTGAGGCTAATTTACATGATTAAAAACGAGCAATCCATCGAGACCCATATTGATATATTTTCAGTCACTTTATCAATATCTAAAAAAATGTAGCCAAAAATCGAAATTAATACATATATCACTTTAGTCCCTCAACTTTAAAAAAAAAATATGGCATGTAAAATAATTAAATTCTATTCTAAAATTTTCGGAGTGTTACATATCTAATTCAAACCAATGTAGAAGTATTGCACCTAAAGCGATTTATGCAATCCATGTTGTGGGTATTAGCGGAGTAAACCCTTGTATCATTCTCAAGCCTCCGAATAGCATTCTGAGTCCAGTTGTTGGAATATGGTAATCACACCCCTCAGCTTTGCAATCCTTTTCGATGAAAAATATTTGTTAAGAAATTTATGCCTCTTTGATTCCATGTAGTGATGCTTTGAGATGAACAAGTGTCTAACCACTTTTTAGCTGAGTCTCTCAATGTGTATGGTAAAGCCTCAGTCTGATTGCTTCACTGGACACCCTTGGATATTCGATAGTTGCACACATGTCTAAAAATCTTGATATATGAGCATTGGGATTTTCCAAAGCTCTTTCAAATAATTGTAGCACGTTTTGGAACATGTTGACCATGTCGGTTCTCATGTGGAAGTTTACCCGACCAAAAATCGGATATACTATGCTAGACTGGTTTTCTACAACTGGTGGAACTATGTACTCCCCCATTAACCTTGCATTTTCATTATGTACAACTACATTCAGTTGTGCTGCTTCTTGATTAGCCCCGATGATTATTTGATTTGGATTTTCCTTTGACATGTCTTCCTATTTTTGTTTTTGATGTGTTTCCAACAATTATCTTTTTCGAAGGTTGAATGTCCGTTCGATCTCCGAGTCAACTTGAGCAAAATTACCGATTCACAAACTTTGCATTCAAGGCCCTGAAAAAGGGATTAGGAAACACTATAAATTTTTTTCTAATATAACGAATTAAACTAAAAAAATAGTAGAATTTAGATTCAATCTAAAACTAACTAAACTTATAAAAAAATAATTATCCTCGACAACGGCGCAAAAAAAACTTGATCCTTTGAAAACCCGCAAGTTCACAGGATCGTGGTCTAGGTAATATAATGATGAATATAGTATCGAACCTACGAGAACTATGTGTTTGACCAAGTTAAAATTAATTGCATCTTTAATCGAATAGCAAAAAAAAAAATTGTGATTTTTTTTCTACACTAATACCTAAATTATCAATTAAACTAATATAATTAAGTAAATATTTTTTTCAAATATATGAGATGCATAGCTAAGATATCGAATCCCCTTTATTATTCCATTTTAAGTGCAACAATTAAAGTGATAATTTGAAATCACTCATATTGGTCAATGTTCCTAATTTAATTGAAAGTCGCTCCCAATAAAGATCAAATATATTCCCCTCTTGTAACTTTTCTATCTCTCGATGAAATATGCAAATCTGATAAATGCATTAATAAGTGTAAGAACACCTATTGAAACCATCTGAAGTATAGAGATATATCTCTATCCTGTATCGAACTTTATAATATTTATTAAATTTTTCTTAACCCATATTGTTTCTCTTATAATAATAAAATTCATTAACAATTCAATTTGTGATTGAGCAATTGAAAAGAACGATAATAAACATCCACAAATAAAATCAAAATAAAGTCAAAATAATTAATTAAAAATTAAAAATATCATAACAAGGGTTCATATCATCCTAGCAATGTATTAAACTAGTATAATATATCCAAATTACAAGAAATCATATTTAACTGAAAAGATATAACCCAATTTTTTTTATAAATTGAGAAGATAAAAATGATTTTTGAAATTTTGAATATCTTCAATGGTTTCTTGATTAATCTCCAATTGCGCCTTCTCTTATTTGCCCAAAAATTAAATTTGAATCTTTACTTGATTCAATTCTTACAAGTATCCTTCAATTCTCTCACAAAAACTATAAGTTTTTCTCATTTGATGATAATAATTGATGAATATTGGAGTATGAGATATATATGAGAGGTGCCTAATATGTATTCTGTTGTTAGGTATTTTTAGGAGTAGAAAATTGGTTGAAAATCACGTTGAAATTAGTTTCTAAAAGAGTTCCAATTGAATAAGTAAAGTTGCATTCATGCGCGATTTTTTTTTATCTCTGCACAGCAGTCAGTATCTTAGCCATTAATTTCTCTCCCGATATCTGATTGAGGCGATTCAAAGTTTTTTGGAAAGTAAACTTAAATGGATACAACTTTGCTAGAAATATAATTTTTCTAATTCGAACAGTTGTTATGCCAAAAAGGGGTCTCAATATTCGACTAAAAATCTAGAATATAACTTGTGCGAGTGGAAATTGATTTTGATCATATTTCATTCCTTTTTGAGTTCTAATTACATCCAATTGTCTCCTAACAATCTTTAAAGTATTGTCTTGTTGTCTGAATCAATTATTGAATATTTGCAATTTGATTTTCAAATTTTGAACTTTGCCATTTTTCCTTGATTTTTCTTTTGTTTCTTCTAATTTCTCGTTCAGCTATTGAGTTATCTATATAACATAAAATGCAACAATGTAGAATATATTTTGACTACCAAATATCGATATTTTAGTCTCCGAATAAGTGTATAAAAATACGTATCATGTAGGAGGAAAAACAATATATATCCATTGAGTATATCACATGATTTTGAATAAAGATGCACATTAGCGGATGAATCTTGCACTAAGATAATCTTCTTGCCCCAATCAATTTTCAAAACCTGGATTTCTTGATTTTTTTCTTCTCATTTGATTTGTTTTCCTAATTCTCAAGTTGTATTGCTTGTTTTCTCAACGTGTGAGACCATTTTCAAGTGCCTCTCCTCTTTTATTTATACTCCCTCTAATGTTTTCCCTAGATTGGGAGTATTTATATACTTTAAACGGACCACAAATTCGCGCCCTAGAGCATCGTGTAGCATCATGGGTGGCACCACCGTTCCGTTAAAATTTTGGGATTTGCGGCGCTTAGGCACCATGATGGCGGCACTTCCATTAATCAAGTTTCACCTAATAACACATTATATAATAAATTAGACTATAATTTCATTAAAAATACTACGAAATGTCTGTATTTTAAAGTCCGAAATAAGTGTATAAATCATCACTCAAAGTATAAAGTTGTGTATATTAATTTTCTTTTTTTTCTATCAGGTTTAATTAATTCAATTATCAAATTTTATTCTAGATCTTTGAAAAAAAAAATTTATTTAGATTTTGCATTTCTAAATGCCCAAGATTAACATTAATATAAATTCAAGACAATTTTTTTAATATGGAGAATCAGAATAAGACGGAAAATGTGTACCATATTCTTGCAACGATTATTTTTTGACGCATATAAATAACTTGAAACATTTTAAAATGAATGAATTATTTATTTTGCATGCTCATTTTTTAATAAAATTCAGTGTGGTCCAGTTTTATCCCATAAAATATCCACTGGCAGTCTTTTTCATGCTTTGGATCATTTCATGGACATTGATTTCCTTTGCCATGCCAATGTAGAACACGAGGGTCGATGAATAATTTAAAATACTATTTAATTGACATTGATTGTGCCAATGTAAAACACGAGGGTCGATGATTAACTTAAATACTATTTAATTGACAATGATTTCCCTTGTCGTGACGTTCCATTTAAGAACAATAGTGTCGGTTAATATTTAAATAATCTCTCCATTTACTAAAAATAGAGTTTCTTTTCGATTTCGTTTGTCCCAAATTATAGGCAATTTTCTTATTAAAAGTATAATTAACTGTTCATATTTAATGTGCATTGTCATCAACAAATATAAACTATTTATATTTAAACCATTCGTAGTGAGCTTATATGTCGAATTAATGATATGCAAAATATGTTAAAAGTAGTAACAAGGGGCGATTCCTTTTATTTTTCCATTTCGATTCTTAAATAACGTAGCTTGACACACGAATAGTTTGCCAAAGATGGTTCTACAAATTCAAAAATATGAATAAAAAATTAATGCACGTTTGCATTAATATGATGAGACAATAACAATGTCGGGATGCCACGTGTTGAGGAGATCCGAAACGAATGTATATATAATATTAAAATGCAATTTTATTATGTTAAATATATTATTTACTTGTTGGGATATGTTGGAACAACCATTTAAATAAGAGAATATGAATATCAATTTTTTAAACTGACTAACTCATCCGAATGAAGAAATTTAAGTTATATTTGGACATATAATTAAATATGTAAGAAATTAATGTTATTAATCAATAATAAATCACAGTGACCATTCTTGTATTGGCTCCAACTGCCTAATAAATAACAATCATGCTACACAAATATGTTCAAAAATAGGGGAGACACGTGTCGATACACGTGCTACCAAGTCAATTTTTTTTTTTGAACCATGCTAAAGTTACAGTCTTGATTCACAGTTTTTCACAGCCCCTCACATGGGGGTGGGACCCGCGATTGTAGGCCTCACGTGTGGGGGCTGTGAACCAAAACTGTATATTCAACTTTATCTTTTTTTTTTTTTTTTTTTTTTGGTCTTTAACCCTGTTCAATCGATCAAAGACAGTGGTCATTTGTTTATTCGCATCTAAAGTACAATAATTACTAGTTTTAGTCCCCAATTATTGCTAAACTGACAAAGTACTCCAAAACCTTTAAAAATATTTATTTAGTTCCAATTTCTAAAATATTTGACAATAAGAGACACATATAGAAAATCGACCAAATCTTTATTAAATCACCAATTGCCCCTCACATATCTAACTCCATAAAATGAAGTAATTGTTCCATGACTTGAGGTGATTGTGTAAAAACTTAAGAAAAGAAAGCATCGACTTGAATATATGTTTAAGAAAATTAAATTTGGAAAAGTGGGTTTATACTTTATATATAGTGCATTGAGATTGAATGATTGATAGCTTTCTTAAGAATTTGTAAGAACCCGATTTCCTCCATAAATTCTCCGATAGGGAAGTCGGGAACGAAATGGTCACAAGATTTTTCTTTGTCAGATATACTATCTCCTTTCTTATCTTTTATATCGTTATATTGGATTTTGCATTTTGAAATATCGAGATTAACATTAACTTTTACATAAATTTAGGACAAATTTTAATTTTTAGTACTTTTTTTTTTTTCAAATAAGATATTGAGAACCAGAATAAGACGAAAAGATGTACCATAATCTCACGGTTATTTTCTGTCTTTCTTGTCATTTTTTATTCATCGTCAACTAGCATAGATAACTTGAAATTATGAAATGTTGTAACGAATTAAATATATTATTTATTTAAAATTTAAACATTTTGAAAGTTCAAGAGCTTTTAAAATAAAAAATAATTCTTCAAAAGTGTTTTTAAATTAATATTCATTAAAATTTAAGCAAAAAATAACAAGTAATTTTAACTACACATTTCATAAGAGCCGCAGCTTTTAAATCACACGTTTCATCAATTTTTATTAAAATTTACTAAAATTTTGATTTCTATCTAAATCAAATAGGGACTGAATAGTCATTAAAAAAAAAATAAGATACTTTACAATTTTGCATCATTAATTATTAAAAGAAATAGAAAATTAGTTGTCAAATTTGGATTGTCTTCAAGTTTTCTTGTGGCTACTAAACACGACGACGTCGACATGTTCTTGTCCAATTTGTGTCCAATTTGTGCACGTGAACTAGGTGGTCATCATGTGACTTAACCTGTTAAAAGACATCACTTCTGGACAGTGGGCGAGAGTCTCATGAATCATTTGCTTCTTCTCCTTTGGATACTCTTACAGTTCCATTTCCACACGACAATTCCTCTTCAAAAAGATTGACTATCCGCGTTTTATTTTTGGTCTTTCGAACCGTGGAAACAAAAACGAAGCGATAAGGTTGTCTAGCACCCGTTTAGACAAAATCTATCATTTAATCTCATGCCGTTGTCACCTAAACATCTTACGACACTAATGACTATTCAAAACAAAGGGTAACAGTGGTTTACCTTAAGTCAGAATTTGAATGACGCGTGGAGACTTTTTTTTTTTATTTCATATTTTAATCATAGTTTTAATCCATCTATTTTGACTAAAAAACTCATCAACTTAAGGATTTCTTAAAATAAATATTAATTAATTAATAAAAATGACACACAAAATAATTTTTATATTAGCTTTTATAAATTATTTTATTGATTCTATTTATATAATTTCTGATTTAATAAAGCTCGTGTTGACTTTATTAAAATACTATTTCAACATGTATTAATCAAGGGGTTATACTTTTCATTGAGCTTATTATTTAGTATCGCATAAATTGACGTTGCAGCGTTAATGAAACGATTTAAAAGTTTATTACGCCCCTATTTGATGATGATTAAGAATTAGATTTTTAATAATTTTTTTATAGAAAATGATGGAATGTGCGCTTGAAAAGTTGTAGGTCACATAAAATGTATGATTAAAATTAATTGTTAACTTTGATTTAAATTAAAATAATTTCTATCAGACATGAGATAAAAATCTAACGATTAATAAATGTGTACATAGATGTACTCATATAGGTTCACATAATGTAAGTGGCGTGGGACCAGAATATTGTAGCGTGAGTCACATCCCACTCACATTATGTGAATATCTATGTGTAGCATGACTCAAAATCTAATTCAAATTTTTCTAAAGCATCCAGAGTATTCTATAAATTTTCAACAATATATTTTATTTATTTATTTTTATCAAAATACAGGCCCACAACATTTGCGGAATGCTTGCATGAAATCTGTCCGCTTTGGGTCAAATCTTTCTGCTGGATCGGAAACAACACTGTATTACAAAATTGTCATCTCAAACGTCATGCGTTTGTCCATTTCCTATATAAATATATATACACATCCCTAAATCCCACATGCCATCTGCTCATTTCTGCGTAGCAAAATCACCAATTTTTCCACCACCACAGCATTTTTATCATTTTCTCAGACAGAGAAAATGGTTCGCCCCCATGTCCTTCTGGTAACTTTTCCTGCACAAGGGCACATCAATCCATTACTTACATTTGCCAAGATCCTTATCAGGAATGACATTGAAGTTACCTTTTCAACAGGTTCATTTGCCCAGCGACGGATAGTCGAAGCTGCCGGCGACATCACCAGCTGCATTACTTTTGCGGCATTCTCCGATGGACATGATGACGGGTGCAAACCGAGAGAGGATCACAACCAATACATGACGGAGATTAGAAACCATAGCTCCAACATTATAAAGGAAACTATTCTCGCCAGTGCCGAGCAAGGCCGTCCAGTTACGTGCTTAGTTTATAGTCTTCTGCTTCCATGGGCTGCAGCGGTGGCACGTGAAATGAACGTCCCGAGTGCTCTCCTGTGGATTCAACCGACCACAGTTTTGGATGTATACTACTATTATTTCAACGGCTATGGTGAAGAAATCATTAATTCCTCCGACGATCCCTCTTGGGAAATCAAGCTTCCTGGACTTCCATTGCTAGCGAAACGCGATCTCCCTTCCTTTGTGCTTCCTCCAAGTGGTGATCACAAAGTCTTTGCACTTTCAACATGTAAAGAACATCTAGAGGCATTAGATGCGGAAACAAAGCCTAAAGTGCTTGTGAATACGTTTGATGCGCTAGAGCCTGATGCACTTAAGGCGATTGAAGCTTACGAGTTAATCGGTATCGGACCATTAATTCCTTCTGCTTTTTTGGATGGTAAAGATCCATCAGATAAGGTCATTGGTTGCGATCTTTTTCTTAAATCGAAGGATTATGTGCAATGGTTGGACTCCAAACCTGAATCTTCTGTTGTTTATGTGTCATTTGGGAGTCTTCTAAGGCTCCCAAAAGTTCAGTTGGAGGAGATTGCTAAAGGATTACTCGAGTGTGGACGACCCTTTTTGTGGGTCATACGAGCAAACGAAAATCCTGATGAAGAAAAAGACGACGATAAACTAAGTTGTTTGGAAGAATTGGAAAAACTGGGAAAAATAGTACCATGGTGTTCCCAACTTGAGGTCCTAACACACCCTTCATTGGGTTGTTTTGTGACACATTGTGGATGGAATTCAACGCTGGAGTTTATATCATGTGGTGTTCCCGTGGTGGCGTTTCCACAGTGGGCTGATCAAGGGACTAACGCAAAGCTTATACAAGATGTGTGGAAAACAGGCCTAAGGGTGAACCCAAGAGAAGATGGCACCGTTGAGAGCAACGAGATCAAGAGGTGCATTGAAACAGTAATGGACGACGGAGAAAAATGTCTAGAATTGAGAGAGAATGCTAGGAAATGGAAGAATTCTGCAAGAGAAGCTATGCAGGAAGATGGATCTTCCACTAAGAACTTGAAGGCTTTTGTTCAGGGACTTGGAGATTTTTAAGTCAAGAATTTACTGCAGCAGGGGATTCCAGTGCAACGAACATACAAGGACTATTGGCTGCGTACAGGAGTTGGCCGGGTGATGTTGAAGTTGTTTGCTGAACATTCTTATTTACTGCTTATTTGTTTAATTGTTAAGTGTGGTCGTTTTGATTCTTCTACATATTTACTGTTTATTTTCCAGCTGTGCATTTTCTACCATTGTTGCATCGAAAATCAATAAAAAATAGTCAAGTAATTTTTTTTTGTTTTTAAATTTTGTCAAACTTTTTCCGTACTTATAACGTAACTGAATAAACAAACTCTTGACGAATTGTTGCTCTCGTCTTCATTAACTTGGCTTCGATGTTGGCATCAAAATTTTTTGTTATCTTTATTTTTACGAGGGTGTGTGGTAGATATTAAAATCAGATTAAAATTGAAAATATAGTCGTTATTGTTGACTTTTATTAGACGGGTGGGACCCAGTAACGGCCATATTTTCAATTTTAATTGGATTTTAAGTCGTACCAAACAGGCTTTTAGGTTCTGTGCTGCAATATGTTAATCATAAAATGCTGTAATAATTTTTTATGACTTAACTTTAATTATATTGAGTTTTATTCATTAAAATGGTTGAGGATGTATTTGTTACATTTTGCAAATGTTGGGAACCAAAAAATAAAAATAAAAATCCTTCATATTGTAAAATTACCATTTTACCATTTTAAAATTTGGTCGAAATCAATTTTCACCTAACAATCAAATGGATGAAATTTATCCATCTATCCTTTTGTTGCAATGAAATAAAAGGTTAGGGATTATGTATGATACAAATAAAATGATTGAATAATGTCTGTAAAAAATTAAAAAGCTTGGGGACCGCATCTGCAATTATCCCTTTATCTATTGTCTTTTACTCTCTCTCTCTCTCTCTAGAAATTTGCTGGCTCTAGATTTTCATTTATTTGCCCATTAATGATAGATTTGGTGTTGAAAAGGACAGCTGGCCGCCATTAAGATACTCAAATTGAACTGCCTTGCTTGATTTTGTTTCTTCAATGATGCATCCCCCCCCCCCCCTCCCCCCCTTGGGCAATCATGGTACGTTGCCCCAAAAAAGTTTGAAAAAATAGGCATCTATCAATTCTTTCTTTCTTGCCTAATCTTGGATTAGAGTAGAGGTAATTTGAAAGCCAACCAATGCAATGGCCTTTACTTTATTTTAGCTCTAGTGATTTACAACACATCTTGGGCCCACCTCATAAATCATTGATGAAGTAAGATAAGATTTTCAAGGCTTTAAAACGAGATGCACAACCAAATCTCCAGTGGACATTATCATTATAGGAATATCTCATAATGAAACCATCACATCTCCATTAACCGATCCATGGAGGATAGGTTGTACCTATGACGTTGGCACGGGATAATCAATCAATCAAACGGAAGTCGATCGTCTGAACGAATCATCTCGACAATCGATCGAAAATCTCAAAGAGGGTGGCAACACATCAATTGTAATAGGATGTAACCGAGAGATACGTTGAACCTATGACGTCGGCACTAAATCATCAATCAATCAAATGGAAGTCATGATTGTCTGAATGAATAATCTCGACAATCGATCGAAAATCTCAAATCGAGATATGATTGAGGGCAACGGTCTCTAGTTATTTTAAGGATAAATAGGAATAATGGTCCTAAAGACAAGCTATTAGCAATGTAAATGTGCATATTATTTTCCCAAACACACCTACCCCTTCAAAAGAAAAACACGTGATAGAGAGGACTTTCGAGTTTCAACTACCAGTCCAAGAGTAGTGTTGAAAAGCAACCCCACTATAGATCTTGTTTGGCTAAGCCAAGAAATTGTGGATCCCCAAATTGATTAGATGTTCACTACTTCTAACACGAGTTTGACCCCTTAAAACAGTTTTTCTTAATTTTTTTTTTTTTTTTTTTTGCTATTCGTTTTACATTTAGGGTGTGTTTGAGCTGTATTATTTTGGAAAAATATATTCTGGAATAATAGATTGATGGAGAATGTGTGATTGAAAAAATTATTGATGTGATGAAAAATATTATTTTATTGGAAAATATGTGGTTAAAAATGAGTAAAAGAATGAAAATGAAAATTTTAATATATATTAAACGAGGGCATAAATTTTAATTCCTATTATATTATTATATTATATATTTTTTAATTTTTTATTAACATTATAGTAAATTGTAATTCAGTAATAAATAATAACTATTGGATATATTAAGGGTGTATTTGAGCCACATTATTTTGAAAGAATGTATTCTGAAATAGTAGATTGATAGAGAATATGTAGTTGAAAAAGAAGGAAAAATTATTGATGTGATGAAAAATATTATTTTATTGAAAAATGTGTGATTGAAAATGAGTAGAAAAATGAAAACGATAATTTTAATGTGTGCCAAACAGGGGCTAAAATAAAACAACCGTGTTTTAGAAATACATAAAAATAAAAGAATAACTATCTAATTTAATAATTTTAATAGTAATACAATTTGTAATTAAATAGTTTTTGAAATAAGCTAATAATTGAGAATTAAAAAGTAAAGAAAAAATGTTCATTTGGTGTAATAAAGTCTGAAATGAGTACAATTTGGTGGGAAAGTTGTAGTAATTTGGTATTATAGGTTGGAGATAAAAACAGAAGTGCTGCGGATGTCAAAGATCGGATTCTATTCAATTATTAGAACAAACTAGAGTTTTTATATATTAAAACTTTGAATTTATGTTCCGTGTATTTAGGCTTATGATTAGACAATTTGGTGTATCTTGACTATATATAATTGACTGATAGTATTCAATAAAATATAGCACAAATTCTCTCAATCTTCTATTCTATTATGGTATTAGAGCTTTAATTTTTTTTTCTCCCTCCTCTTGACAAGTCACTATGATTCACATACCAATGGTTTCACCCATTGTTATAAAAATCGGCTCGGCTTGGCCGGTCTGACCGGAAACTTGGCGGCCTGGACCTTTGATCAGGTCGAGCTGATTAAATTGATAGAAATGCACTTGACTAGGTCAAAATCGGGTTTTGACCGAGTTAACCGGTGCTTTACCCGGTCAAGCTGATCGGTTTGATTGAATTTTGAAATCCTTTTACAAAATTTTTGGGTCCAAGAGAATTAAACCTTGAACCTCTAAGAAAAATAAAGTGGTCCACCACTTGAACACAAAGTACTTTAATATTATTTGTGTGCAATAATTTATATCTAACTAATAAATCATTTATAACTTTTATAAAAATATTCTTTTAAAAAAATTTGGTCCAACATCTTTACTTTATTTTATAGACCTGAATAATTAGTAAAAAAATAAATTATAAATTTTAATTTTGCCCCTAAAAAAAATTAATACTTTATATTTTTCTTATAAGTTTTTATGCAATGACTTGCCGGTTAAACCATCGGATCACCATTTGAACCACTGATCCATTGACCCGCTACATTGTTCGGGTCAATGTCCGGGTCGAGTGTGATAACTATGGTTTCACCTTTCTCAAAACTTCTACTGCTAAATTTTTTTCTTGAACAATGTTTTGTGTGTGCCTAGCATGAGAAAAAAAAACTTTATATCTATTTCACAATTTTGCGCTTCCAAGAATGTCTCCATTGAATTTTTATCCTCTTCCTTTCTGGTGAAGGAATTTTGCCCGGGAACGACACTTTTGAAGGGTCCAACTAAAGATGGTGTATATGAGTGGTCGATCTCCTCTCCATTGTTTGCATTTTCTAGTGTCAAGACCACATCGTCTGAGTGGTATCACAGATTAGGACATCCAACCTTTCCTATTTTGAAGCAAATAATTTCTAGATATCATTTAGATGCATTATCTTCTATTTTTCTTGAGTTTTCATGCCATGCTTGCCACTGCAATAAAAGTCATAAACTCTCATTTTCTAATTGAACTCTTCTCACCACTCAACCACTTCAAATCTTTTTCTCTAATGTTTGGAATTCACCAATTTTTTCTAATGATGGGTTTAAATATTATGTGATTTTTGTTGATCATTTTATTAAATATATTTGGTTTTATGCTCTCAAACAAAAATATAAAGTAAAAGATGTATTTATTAGATTCAAAGCCATTGTAGAAAGACATTTTAATCTTAACATCCACACACTTTATTATGATAATGGTGGTGAGTTTATAGCTCTTGCTAGTTTTCTTGCTCCTCAAGGTATCTCTCGTTTAACTGCACCACCTCACACACTGAGCATAGTGGCACCTGAGCATAATGGCCTTTCTGAGAGACGACATCTTCATATAGTTGAAACAAGATTCACCTTACTCTCTCGTGCTTCACCTCATTTAACATTTGGGCATCATGCCTTTTCCTATTGCAGTGTATCTAATTAATTGCTTGCCAACTTCTACATTGAATTTCGCTTCTCCTTATGAACAAATATTCGATGCCTCTGCAAATTATTTGAAACTCAATATTTGGTTGTCTATGCTATCCTTAGCTTAGACCATATAATTATCATAAACTTAAGTCTCGTTCTAAACCATGCATATTTCTTGGATATTCTCTAACTCAAAGTGCATACTTTTGTTATGATCCTTTGGCATAAAAAATATATGTTTCTAGACATGTTAAATTCATTGAGTCTATTTTTCCCATTTAAATATTTGTCTACCTCATCTCCACGTGTTGGGAGTGCGCCCAAAGTCCCACATTGGTTAGAAATGAGAAATATTATGAGTTTATAAGCGTGGACAATATCTCCATTGGTATAAAGCCTTTTGGGGTAAAGCTCAAAAGCAAATCTATGAGAGTTTAGGCACAAAGTGGACAATATCATGCTATTGTGGACATATGTGGTGTCCATAAACCGAACAAGTGGTATCAGAGCTAAGCCTAAACTTAGCCGTGTGGATGAATTCCTCAGAATGCCGAACGAAGGTAGTGAGGCTCGGTTTGCTCGCGATGGGATTCATGGATGAGCTCTATTGGACAGACAATGTGCTCCGGATGCTTCACGGACGTGTCCTGACCCCAACACGGTGAAGAGGAGTTGACCTGAATAGAGCAAGCTCTCGAGTCAGGTAGTGCTCTCGGAATGTTTCACGAACGTGTCATGACCCCAACACGGTGAAGAATCCTAGTTGATATAGAGTGGACGGATGGATGATCGTTTGAGGGGAGGCTCGGTAGTCCTTTGTTCGAGGGAA